>WBMW01002257.1:187677-207444 GCA_013396635.1 Penelope pileata
GAGTATCTGTGTGTTTTCTAATTGATTTTGTTCTGAAGTTGAGACATATTTGGGTCTGAAAGTGCTTTAGATTGTGATCCTCTCTAGAGATAATTCAACAGCTCCTGTGAAAACGGTATTTCTAACTCTCAGTCTTACTTTCCATGCAAAGTAACCATACGGTGAAAAGTAACAGAAACCTTTGTCAAGGCAACCTCTGGATGTCTGATAGCAGTCTTGGTCCACCTTCAGATAAATGGAAGAAACAAGTGGGAGACACTAACTGAATTGCCTGACTCCACCTCATGCAATAGTACTTATTTTGTTACATGGGAAAAAATAATATTGGCAACTAAGACAGTGCTTATTTCAATTAACTGTTGTAGGTAAATGAACGTTGTGTGTTAAAATGTGTATATATGCAGACAGGAGTAACAGAAAAAAAAATCTGTTGATTTAGGATATATGAACAATACACATTTCCTAAATTAACAAGTCTAAATTACTTTTCCTCTGTCAGGAAAAAACAGACTGCAGACTGAGTCAGAGAAAAACACTGGATTCGATGAGGTTGTTTGTGAAATCAAACATACAGCTATGGCTAACATACATTCTTTGCTTTAAAAATAGGATTATTCGCTCCAGCATGAAAAGAAAATGCAAATGTAAAAACTAAAAATAAATCATAAGACTTCTCTTTCATACACTAACAAAGCTGTCAGTTCAGACACCTGTAAAAGATGTGGCTTCTTCACAGAGTACTTTCAGGCTTCTCTAGCAAGCACCGCACGCTGAGTGATGGTCTGAAGAAGGCCTGAACTGAGAGCCCTTACTGAGGGGTAGAGTAGAAGTTAAAGCACAGAGTCTCAACTCAGTTTAGCTTTACAGACAGTATTACATGTTTTTTATTTAATAAATGCTTCCTATCATGTTTACATTACTGGAAAAGTTTATGCCAAACAGTGTATCCTGAAATATGCTAAAGTTGCAAACAAAAGTCTCAATCAGGATTAAAATAGGTGAAAAGACTTTCAAAGTCAGTTTAACAAACAGATGTGAATTGCGTACAAACAAACCTACGGTATCAGGAACTTGTGAATTGTAAACAGACATTCTTTAGAATTCTGAACTTGTGTTAAACTTACAATGGCAGACTCGTAAAAGATAGTACTGTTCAACCATTTTCTCTGTAAAGGTGCTGTTTCTGGAATTCTGTAAGCTGCATTCCTACCACAGAAGCACCTATTGTGAGAAAAGCTAAGGATTTGTATCCTTGGGACTTATAATTGTCAGGAAAATGGAGCAGCTTGTCCACTGTCATAAAGGGAAGACCCTACATATGCAGATGCAGAAAGAGGTTGCTCAGTAAATTGAGGTGGTTGTACCAGTAAACACACTGAAAATTTAGCAAAGCTGGCAGTACCCATTCTTCTCAGTCAAACAATGGGAAGAAATATTCTTGTTATGTTTTTCAGGCTGCTTATGTTTGAACAGCCTGTGGCCAATCTCTCCAGGCTTTTCCGTATGGCTACTTGTAAGATTGCTGCATAGGAATTAATCCATTTCATCCTTTTTGTGTTTTCAGATTCCAAGGAAAGTCCATCCTATCCTGTATGCTCTTGAACAGTGCTTATGACATAGAGCAGTTGCTTATGATCCTCTTAAGGAATTGGAACAGGAGGCAGTAATTGCCCATAGCCTCCTGAGCTCCTGCGGCTTCTGAGCTCCTGGGCTTCAGAGGTTTCACTCCATGCAGCTTGAGCATATCCTTCCTCATCAGAAAACACATTGCTCCCCAGGAGTCCGGTATTGCTAGATGAGAGGAGCAAGGCAGAAACAAATGCAATTATGAACTGCTGCAGACAGCTAACACAATATTACTTGGTATTTAAGTGCCACCTCATGTCTATCCTTATAAAAGAAGTACACTTACTGATCTCTTCATCCTCTCTCCCTTCCCAAACTCATACTTGTCCTTCCAACTAACTCTGCTAGTGGGAAGAACATGGGATGAACCTGCATAGGTTTCCTTCCTACTTGAAGGATTTAAGAGTTCAGATATCCCTCGGTGTCACCTGATCAAAATGACGGAAGCAGACAAACGTATGGCTTTGTATTTGAAGTTCCTCTATTGTTTAACTTCTGGGTAAGCCTCAGCAGATGATCCTAGGCTCTGGCTAGGTGATATGTTTGCTACAGCCAAGCGATCATTCACAAGCCATCTTCACCCCAGTAAGAGTTCATTTGTCATCCAGTGTCTATGGATTGATGATGGAGCCAACTCAGCTTAACATCACCTTGTTTATGATCTGTGTTGACATTCTTAGGAATATTTGCATTATAGTTTCAGTCAAGACCAGGTGTGTATTTTGGAAGTGAATCTCCCAATTGTCTCCACAAACTGTGCTCTGGTTCATATTGTGGAGAAATCTTAAAGCACACAAATATGATTCTTTTTGGATAAAATTAAATAGGATCATGCATTCATGAGTAAGCTTAATGCACCCCAGCTGTTACATCCATTAAGTCCCATGTGCTTCTCTCCATAGCTAGTCTGAAGCACCTCCTCAGAAAAACATCTAGAATTTGTTTTTGGTACTAGCCTTTTGACTCTACAGATCTATTTCTTTTGATCTGTAATATTTGCTAACAAGTATAGCCTTTGCAATCATAGACTAAATGTTAGACAACAGAGAAAGAGAAGGACAATATACTTAAATAATAATGACTGCTTGAAAAAGATGTATTGGAACAATTTTGTTCATAAATGTTTAAGGTCATTTACATACCACATATTTCAGTAAGATATAAGGTATTAATTTTATTGTGAATCTAGACTGAAGCATTCCAGATGACTGGAGACTTGCTAATGTGACATCTGTCTACAAGAAGGGTCGAAAGGAGGCCGAGAGAGTGGTGGTGAATGGAGTTAAATCCATTGGTGGTCAGTCATGAGTGGTGTTTCCAAGGGGTTGTTATTGGAGCCTGTCCTGTTTAATATCTTTATTGATGACCTGGATGAGGTGATTGAGTGCACCGTCAGTGAGTTTGCAGACAATACCAGGTTGGGAGGAAGTGTTGATCTGCTTGAGGGGAGGAAAGCTCTACGGAGGGATCTAGATAGGCTGGATTGATGGTCTGAGGCCAATTGTATGAGCTTCAACCAGACCAAGTGCTGGGTCCTGCACTTTGGTCATAACAACTCCATGCATCACTACAGGCTTGGGGCAGTGTCTGGAAAGCTGCATGTAGGAAAAGGATTCAGGGGATGTTAGTTGACAGCCAGCTGAACATGAGTCAGCAGTGTGCCCAGGTGGCCAAGAAGGCAAATGGCATCCTGCCTTGCATNGTCAGTGAGTTTGCAGACAATACCAGGTTGGGAGGAAGTGTTGATCTGCTTGAGGGGAGGAAAGCTCTACGGAGGGATCTAGATAGGCTGGATTGATGGTCTGAGGCCAATTGTATGAGCTTCAACCAGACCAAGTGCTGGGTCCTGCACTTTGGTCATAACAACTCCATGCATCACTACAGGCTTGGGGCAGTGTCTGGAAAGCTGCATGTAGGAAAAGGATTCAGGGGATGTTAGTTGACAGCCAGCTGAACATGAGTCAGCAGTGTGCCCAGGTGGCCAAGAAGGCAAATGGCATCCTGCCTTGCATCAGAAATAGTGTAGTCAGCAGGACTAGGAAGGTAATTGTCCTTCTGTACTCAGTACTGATGAAGCTGCACTTCGAGTACTGTGTTCAGTTTTGGGCCCTTCACTGCAAGAAAGACATTGAGGCCATGGAGCGTGTCCAGAGGAGGGCAACAAAGCCGTTGAAAGATCTGGAGCACAAGTCTTGTGAGGAGTGGCTGAGGGGACTAGGATTGTTTAGTCTGGAGAAGAGGAGGCTCAGGGGAGACCTTATCACTCTACAACTGCCTGAAAGAAGGTTGTGTTGAGGTGGGAGTCGGCCTCTTCTCCCAGGTAAGTAAAGGTAGAATGAGAAGTAATGGCCTTAAGCTGCTCCAGGGGAGATTCAGGTTGAATATTAGGAAAAATTTCTTCTGATAAAGAGTGGTAACGCATTGGAACAGGCTGCCCAGGGAAGTGGTGGAGTTACTGTCTCTGGAAAAGCTCAAAAGAAGTGTAGAGGTGACACTGAGGGACATGTTTTAGTGGGCATGGTGTTGATGTGTCGAGAGTTGGACTAGACGATCCTAGTGGTCTTTTCCAACCTTAAGAATTCTATGATTCTATGATTAAAAGCCTTACACTGCAACTGTATAGGATGATTCTCCAAATCATCATACCAACAGAGAGTGGTAGTTAAATCTCTTGCTACGCAGTGGTGAATACAGTGATGCCTTCTGGAACAACTCAGTGGTGGCTCCTTTGTATTCTGTTTTATGTCATTTGTATAGGATTCCTTAAGATCTCCTTGAGACCGTTGTAAATCACTGGCTGTAAGGGAATGTATGCAAATTAAAACTGTCAGAGACTGCTAAAAACTACCCATCTGTTTGCAGTTAACTCTTATGGAGTTCTTAATGAAAAAAAAATACGCAGCATGAAGAACTGTTAGTTTTGTTTCTTCTTTGTGTTGCTGCTTTGAAGGCTTTCTTACAAGGCTCTCTCTCAGAAGTTTCTAATGCGCACCTTAGGTCCACAAGGAAGGCTGAGATGTACCTGAATAGCCTGTTACTCACAATAGGTTAGGCCAGTAAGAACAGGAAGGTCTTTGCATGTTCACTTGACCTATTACCTCTCTTACAATAAAATGTCTGCTTCCTACAAAACACGATCATATCTGTACAGTCTTCCAAATGTCATATGTCTTCTGGTAAAATGAGGAAGACAGAGTTGACACTCATGTTTTACAGAGGCCTAATATTAGATTTGGAATTGTTGTTCTAATTAAGAGACTACATAACAGCGACCTCCTAAGGATGATAATGAGTTGCCTTCATTTAGATTGATTACTACTAATTCCATGTAACCTTATAAGAGGAGTTTTTGTAAGGCAACTCTTGAAACAAAATACAGAATGCACAAAATCCTTGATTTTTCAAAACAGAAAGAGAAGGGGGAAACATTACATAAGAGAACATTATTGTAGCTCGGCTTTTGTGGCTTTCTCCCATTTTGTCAAGAATTACTCAGGGAAAATAGGAAGAAAAAAAGCTCATCCTACAACAATAGCTGCTTTATCTGAATAAAGTCAAATTCATTTTCCTTGAATGAATTCGCATATCTTATACACTAATTCAAATCACTGATTAACAGTGCTCCAGCTCTTTGCTTGTTTGTTGCTTTTTGGCAGACATTGTGGCTTTCATACTTTGCTCCTTAATTACTTGTCATTTCACCCCTTGATTGGTTTTCAAGTTGCTCTCAGCACAGCTTTCACAAAAGATTCACTTTCAGAACATCTCATAAAGTATTATTTATTTATTAGTTGCTAGACAATGTGGCCCCTTTCCAATGCCTTTGTCTTGTATCAGAAATACAGCTGAATGCAGAAACACAGAGAATATTTCCTGTACTGCGTGAATATATTTAAGGAAGATTTATTATACTGCTTGGCACTAAGTTCACTAACTTTATCCCTTTTTGAGGACTTGTCACTCCAGTAATGTGAATACTACTCTTCCTCCTGAAGAACGAAGAGTACCTTGAGAAATAAGCACTCAGAATTATAGTCCTGTACCATCCATTGTGGTGGAATCTCTACTATGCTCAAGTGTAGGCTACATGAAAAGTAGGTTCTGTCCATGAAAAGCTGAGTAAGGCTCACCGAAGATGAGATTTTATGGCCCAGGCACAGCCCTCATTATCAGTCTCTGCTGTGTGTTCCTGATGTGTTTGCTGCAAAAGGAGGTGGATGCTTGGGTGTAGCAGCGGATGCTGCCTACTTTTGCAGGAGTTGGCCCTTGCCAAAATGAATAACTGTCCTTCTCTTTTCCATCCCATTTGCAACATCAGGAAGAAAAAGTTCTTGTCTTTACGGATGTCCTTTGGCATTTCAGCCTGACCTGCACCTATTCTCATTCTATGCTCCAGCAGGAGTGTGGTCTTGCCCTTGTCCTTTCTATCTCCTCCTTCTGCCACAGGAAGAGAACAGGGGGTAGCTCACAAGTAACACATCTTAATGGTAGTCAAAGTAGGTCAGCAGGAGGTGAGGACAGTGTTAATGGCTAGAGTCCAGAACAGCTGGGAAGAGAAGTCCTGTGGCCTGGAGAGTCTCTTATCTATGCTTTGCCATAAGGAACTTGCTTGTTTCTTTCCACCTATCTTTATCCTCTCCAACAACCCCAGAATCTGCTTTTATTTTTTCTGGGGTGGGGGGGCTGGGAAGAGGTGCAGGCATGACCAACATGGTGGAAGTTATAGGTGGTCAGAAAATTAATTGGAATTATAAGTAAAGAGTGAAAGAGAATAAAGTGTTTTCTGTAGTATATCTTTGAAATTGCCGTCTTGGACAAATAAATTTAAGAATAACAAGGGATAGAGTGTATTAAAACTAACACAGTCTGCAAGAAAATTTTGTCAATAGAAGGAGGAAACAAATGCAGTGTAATTGGAGGTTGATGCACCTTTGTCAAAGCTCTGTAGTGGATGAAAAAGGTAATTGATTCAGTTGCAACTAGAACATAAATAACATCATTAGTTATTATGTTGCATATCTCCAAGTGAAGCATCTGGTCCCAGTTGCCTTAAGATGTCATTCCCCTCAAGCATCCTCACTCTTTTCTTCATAAATGCTATCTGTGAGAGTATTGCAGAAAACTGAAGAATTTTTTGAGTGTTATTGAAACAAGCAAACAAAAATCTAAGCAGTGAGTGCAATTAAAAAATAATACAAAATATTAATGCAACAATAATAACAAGATGATGATAATTAATATGAATTGCCAGTTCCATGTCTTATCCCAATAAATTAGGACAATGTTGAACCTATTGATTACCATGAATCAATCTGTTAATCTCACACTTAGCATGTCCTTCCTGTGATTTTCTAAAACATTTTCATTTAACAAGAAGAGCTGGCTCCAAGTTAAATCGTGGTCAAAAACTGGCCTGAAGAGTGTAAGGATTTTACTAATGCCTGAATAAATCATTCAGAACAATTGGTATGAAAATGGTCATGGGCTCTTCCTCTTCACTTCTTTGTTGCTCTTTCTTATGGTGAAAAACAAAGTAGTGAAAAAAATAATATCTCTGATGGCATGAGAGGTGAGAGAGTGAATCATGATACTGTAATCAATTTCATGCATCATTATTTCTCAAACTCCACATCCAAGTAAACATGCTCTTAATTTAGGAATTGATTTGAATACTTTCCATTGACTAGAGCACCAAAGATTATGATAAAATAAACAAATATTTTGCTTCTAATACAAAATAATATCTCATGATATAGGAAAATCTAATTATCCTTGCTTCTTAACAAATTCCAGTTTCATGCAGTATGTTGTTCTTCTGGCTCCACTGAAAAGTAACCTTTCTTGTGAGGATATATATTGCAATAGCATCTCTGAACACAAGCAGGCAGTAGAAAGAGAGTTAAAGACTGAGCTTTTTGTCCAGCTCTTGAGTAAAGAAAATAATGGTAGCACCACTGAGCTAAGCCTAGGAGGCTACTCTGAAGTCTGCAGATGATCTCCTTAAATCACTGAAAATCTTACAAAACTAACACCACATCAAAGCTTATTAGTCACCCATACTACCATCTAGTATTAACCTTTATGTCACAGCTACACTTGTCATGAAGTAGTACCTACCAATTATACTGTATTTATTCATTGCACGGTTATTTCACTGCATAGTAAAAGTATGCTCATTTTTTTAAATGAGTGGCACATCTGTATTTCCTTAGAACACTAATAAATAAAGGAAAAATTGAAAAATAACTATTTATCCAGAAGGAAAGCACGTCATGCAGCAGAGATACAAATTTACTACAAACTTGGAGACAAGCAGCAGGTGAGGTTCGTTACAAGGAAAGTTAGTACTTATTGTTAACTTCAAACAGTGCTTGAGTCCCCCTCATCAATAAAGTATCTAATAACTGTCACTAAGAGCCAGGAGCAGTTATGTCACTAGGCTAAAGGTGGACCAACCTAATCTCCCACTGATTGATCAAGCAGCTAAATTCCTCATTTTCTTGTCATGCTGCTGTCTAACACCACACCAAGGTGTATGAAGAAACAGAATTGGCTGCATTTTAAGAGTCCATCAGGACTGTATTGAGGGGAAATGTCACCTATTTTTCTTGTGTTCTTGTCTGTCAAAACTGTAGTAATTCTGTCTTTTAAGGGACTGGAGAATTATTGCAGGCTCAATGTCTAGACTTAGCTTTCCATAGTGACTGTCAATGACATTTCCTAAACCATCCCTATTTACATGCACAGAGTTACCAGATGATGTGCTTTCACCAAGTGAGTGTTTAGGATTTAGCACTGATGATTCACTGTATAGGTGAGAGGGTCAGAACCACAAGTTCCAGTTTCAATCCTGGAATTCAACTTCTCTATGAACTGGCCCTATATATCCTATGGATCCCATGCCTTTCCTCCCATGCCAGTTATTATGCTCACCAGGGCAGAAAGACAGACACCTAACTGAACTGGCACTGGAATATGGATCTGCTGTCAGACTGAAATGAATAGAGATACCCAGCATCCTGCTGTAAAGACCAGAAACAGCAATTGCAGTAGAAGACAGGCATATAGGGTCTACTCAGGAAGCACTGGGGAATACATTGCCTTGGCTACTGGTAAACTAGTATGTGCATTCAAACACACCATTGATCCACAGACTATGATAATATCTAAAAACTGTCTTTTAGTTATATAACTACATTTGGGATATAGACCGTGGTATAGCATTTCAGATAGAGAGACAGGTCTCTTTATTGTCTTCTTTCCTCTGCTTCCCTGAAGGGTATTGGTAGGGACCATACTGGAAAAGGGGAAAAAAATTCATACACTTGAATTTCTACAGCTGTGTATCCAAAATAGTATAAGTGGAGTCCTGATGCTACTGAATTTATCTTCGTTGATTTCCTTTAAGAAGGGACTTAATAGGTGATGAAAAGAACCCGCCGCAGAAAATACATATAGAAGATCTTTTCTGCCTCAATGTTTCTGTGCAAAAAGGAAAGGCATGATTAACATAGAATAAGGGGATCATGGTAAACAGTAAGAATATTTATAAGAAATTCTTATTTGAATTTGATTTGCCCCAGCTTTTTTGTTTAATATTTATGCATTTGATCTTAAGAGAAGTTTCTTCATTGTATGAAGTGGGGAAAGGAAAAAGAGAAGTCTTTCAAAATTAAAGTTATAAACAGAGGGAGTAGTGAACAGAAAATGTAAATTAAGTAAATGTACGAAAATGACTGAGACTGAAATACCTTCAAAACCCTGGTTTAATAGGCAAAAAACTAGAATTCCCCCTGGGGTTAATTATTTTCCATTGTTAATGTATCTGATTGGTTTGGATAAAACTCATTGATGAGACACACATAAAGCCATCATCGTTTTCAGAATTAATCATTTCCTCACCACCTTACTACTGTATCATCTCAGAATAATGTAAATATGTGTCTGAAAAGCAGAGAATGGCATGTACTCCTAGAAAACTAGAAATTCTTATGGCTTTTATCTTTTCCAGTTAATTAACCCTTTGTGTTTTTACTCATGTTGACTTGAGTGACAAGAGATTCCCTACAACTTATGCAGCTAAAAGATCTGTTGTCATCCACATGTCTGGTATAATGTCTCTGTATCCAGCTCTTCTGTTAACGGGGATTTATTCTATGCGCATTCCTTTACCCCTCAGCTACACCTACCAGAAATCTTCTTGTCTTTTGTAATTGCTTCTTCCCATTTCTACAAAAAAGACATGTATAGCTTTCTCTATCTTTTTCTAATTTTCTCTTTAGTTTGTTTATTCTCTAATACACAACAAATTTCCAGTAAGACAGGGTCTGAATTCTTATTTACAATACAGTTTCTTGATAGTGCTTTAGAGGATATGAAAATCTGACCCTCTGAGAGCACTCTCATGAGAGACATAGCTATGCTGCATATCTTGTGATGTTTATAGAATACAGAATGATATATAGAAAAAAAAAACTCTTCTCTGTAGGTGAGTATACATGTCTAAGTATTGCAGTACACCATCAAGAAGATTGCTGCAAAATGGCATCATTCCATTGAGTGTTCACAGTTATCAAAGGTCAACTGTCTTTAATAAATTGCTCAATCTCCATGGGCAACTTTTCTGATGGGGAAAGTTGATAGTTCCAATCTGTTAAAGGTTTGGGTTGCACTCAGTTCAATGGAAAGTAAGTGGATATCAGGATTTCTTGAAAGGAAATTTTACCTTCTGTCATTTGTAAGGAGTAAATAATTCCTCTACAGAAATAAGAATTAAAATTATCCTTTTTTTCAAAGGGAAATGACACTTCCTCTTTGGGCTGACTTATCATCAAAATGCCAGACATTATGTTATCAAAACAGAGTTATCGTTAATATAATTTTGTTTGGGCTCATTGACTATCATCACAGAATTTGCAGATTGAAAAAAAAAAAACCACCCAAAAACTATATCAAAGAGAAGTCTGATAGTGGTTGAAGAGATATGAAGTGTGTTTCTGGGAGGAGGGTATCTTACTTGACTGGACTTAATAAAAAAAAGGTCTCTAAGAAGTATACAAAATTCTATTGCTTTCAGGCTGAAGAGTGAAAAGTTATCACTTCATAGGTGCAAAAGTAAGAATAAATTTGGATAATTGCTAGTTGTGTCTATGCTGACTTAGACAGGAATCTTTTGGTGTGACTTTCATAAGGAAAGACAAAATGATTCAACCTTGAGAATGGATTTTCATAAGGGAAACCTGCTTCTGTGGATTGTGACAGCAGTATTCAAGGCACAGCATGTGAGGAAAGACAAACAACTGATCTCAGATTGCTCACTAAGACCAGTTGGAAAAGGCGATTGTAGGATACTTGCCCCTTTGCTAATGATCTTTCTTCATTGGTAGTACCTTGTTGTGATATGCCTTTATCATGCTGGCACATCAAGCCACTCAGAAGCAATGAATATTCTTAAATTTCCTGTGCCAACATCATAGAGTTGCTAGCCTTGTCTAATGATTTCTGATTAATTTTTAAAGAAATGCCTAGAAAGGCAATGTAAGCCTTAAGAATGGCTGTGATTTATTTGCTAGCAGATCAAATAACATTTTCCCTACTTAGGACATTTTGTACTGCTGTGCTAGTCAGTCACAGAAAAAGATGGGATATTCTGTAGGCTGCTTAAAATAGGTCTTCATAAGTGCAATGTCAAATTGTCGCAATAAGACAGACATCTTGAGTTTTTTAGGGACTATTAATGTAAATCTCACTACTAATCAGGACAGATGGCTGTACTCTGAACAGTAAAAAAAAAATATCATTCGCTTATTACAGTCACCATATTAAAATTTGGTGAATTCTGTGCATATTTAAAACTTTGGAAAGATTCAATCCCTCATTTTAGATGATGACTTCTACAGATCTATTCATAAAGTCCAGATGCGATACCACAGTGTCTCAAGCATTCTGTGTTTGCATTAATTTCTGCTAGTATGCCAATTGACTGAGAAGGCTGGAATACAAGAATAGAAAAGTCTGAACTGATAACTTGTTGCAGATAGAGGCTATGAAATGTTAATTACAGGACAGGAAAAACACTCTCCTTTATTGCTTTTGCCTGGGTGGCCTAGTGAGATAAGATATTGTTCTAAATTCAAATTAGTCAAAACAGAGCTGAATTTACATAGCCTATCAATGACTTAATGTTAGAGAAATGAGCTGATCCAGATAAAAAGCATGGCACCACTAATCTGTTTACACACTGAAACAGATGGCAAAATTACATTTAGTTTCACCTGCTATGCCTCCAGCCAGATTCTTTCCCTGCCCTCTGAGTACTGCTTCCCTTTTCTGGGCTGTGCCTGCCTTGACACTGCTGATAACACAAAAGGTTTGTGTTTAACTAGTCAGTTGGGGCCATTCAGAGAAAATATAATAACTTAGCCATGTGCCATTTCCACTGTTTTAATAGCAAGAAGTCATTACAACCTGTTACATTTGAAGGGAGCTTCTGTTTTTGATTATAATAGGTGAAAATTCTTTACTCAGAGAGTGGTGAGGCACTGGCACAGGCTGCCCAGAGAAGATGTGAAAGTTCCAATCACAGGAGGTGTTCAAGGCCAGGCTAGATGAGGCCCTGAGCAGCCTGATCCAGTGGGTGGCAACCCTGCTCACAGCAGGGGGTTGGAACTGAATGATCTTTAAGGTCCCTTCCAGCATAAGCCATTCTGTGCTTCTGTGATTCTATGACTAATGTCAGCTTACTTTATGTGAGTGCATTAAACAAAGCATTAGGTTAAAAACCATTCAGATTAAGTAATTGTGAGGATCTTCTGCTACAGGTCTTGCAGTAAGTCATTTTTGGAAGGTGCATATATGAAAGGCTTTGGAAAAATAATATATCAGGTGTTAAAATCTGACCTATTTCAAGCATCATTATGACCAAAGGATATTTCAACTTCTTTGCTGATGGATGGCCACATGAATCAATCTCTGACCATTACTTTGGGTTTATCACAAGGGGAAATTAATATCAAAGCATTTAGTGCCCTCGTAAGTAACACCTCTGTAATGGCATTTCATCTCAATTATACTTGATATGTTATTAATATTCCTACTAATGCTTTCTTCTATTAAAAATAATTATTCAAATGGGAACAGTAACCCACCTACTGCTGGTTTATTTGGCTATAAATATCTTTACATCTGATCAAATATTTTTGCCATATACATTGGTCACTCTGAAAGTAATGCCTCCTGTTTATTTCCCTGGAAACTGCAACAGATGCAAAGAGCACAATAACACTATCTGATAGAGCAAATTCTCAGCTACAAAACATTATTTTTAACATAGTCACCACCATTAGCTGATTTGCATGGATGAGCTGATCGAGATGCTTTTCATTTCATGATGTGACAGCTGTGCATGGCCGTCTGGAATGTGGCTTGTCTTTCATATTACTGTTGCTACTGCTGAAATGCACCACTCATTGCCTCACTGTGCTCGCATCCAGTGTTTGGTCTCAATGAATGTTCAGCAAGTGTTGATGAATGTCAGTGGTGTCATTTTTTCTGTATGGAGGAATTCAGTTCCACCCCTTTGCTTCACACACACTTCCATGTCAGATGCCTTTTTGTCAGACTGCTTCTCTACTACCATCTGTGGTCAGGAGTATTGGTGGGAAGGTTCAACCTCTGCTGCCACACTGCTGACATCCACCTCTGATGTCATGGGCCAACATAATAAAATAGGAGGCATTGCTTTTGGAGCAGCCCTCTTAATACAGGGTGATGCTTCTTTTTTTAACTAGATGTACCATCAAGTATCACCATCATGTGTACCATCAGCAAACTAAACAAAACATTACATTGATATATTTGAGGTCTCAAAGAAAAACAGTGTTGAGCTCAAACCATCCAACACTTTTTGCAGTTAATCCTTTCACCATTCAACACAGACAATGAACAGCACTGAGGGCTGAATGCAGTATTGCGACAGTGCTGTAGAAATAAGACAGTATATGTATATGAGACAGTATATGAGAACTCCTTAAATCATCTTGAATCTGCTGGGAGGCAAAGGTTTCCATGGATATGGACTTCATTTGGGAACTCTGAGACTGAACATAGTTTGGGTCTCTACAAACACAAGCTTCCTAAGTTAGTCTTTTGATTTTAACCTCTCTGTTTCTGGGTTCTAAAAAATTCTGGTAAGCAATATGCGTATTTTGAAAACTTAAACTTGATGCATTTGTGTTTCAGTTGGTGGTTTCCCTGCTTATTCTGGCTGAAATGGTTAGTTCTCCATATGCTTTTCAGTTCTTTATGTGTTTGAACCTGAGGTGGCTTCTCTTGACCCTGAGGTGGCTTCTCTTGACCCTGTTCTCTGTGGGGAGATCTTCCAAATGCTGTGTGTTCCTCCTGGCAATCCGGTCAGTCTGTAGGCCTGCATCTTTAGCCTGTTTTGTTCCTATACCTCTAAAATTACCTCATGATATGTTTGCCTTAAGTGTCATAGCTTTGGGTGTATATTTCTGTAATTAGGTGGCCCCACTGCCAATCAGAGACATCAAAAGATGTTTTCAGAATATTCTAGGTCATTAAAATGATTAATGGCAGAAAACAAACTGTACTGGTCCTAAGCTAAATCTTCCTTTTATTAATACATTTTGAAAATAAAACATATTTTTCCTTATCCATTAGTGCTTAATTGATTCAAACAATACATTTTGGAAATTTGATCATAAGTAGGTTTTTTTTTTTTGCACATCAATTATCTAAGTATATTTATTCAAAACTCTTCACCATAAGCATGTTTCAGTCTTCTTAGTCATAAAATTATGGTGAAAATTATGAATGATTAGGGTTGTATTTTTATAAGTAGATAAACCAGGTCAATTCATTGCCCAGTTGAGTCAACAGACTCTTCAGCTGATTCAGTCAAGGTTGAACCAAGTCCTTAATGGCCATGTCCTGAACACAGCTGTGCACAGAGAAATGCAATGCAAGTGAGATTCTGAAGGCTATAGTGGCATCTCTCTGGCTCCTTAGTGTTCACAGGTAACACACAGAGACCTAATCCCATTTGTGTTCTGCTATCAGTTTGCATCTAAAAAATTCATTTTCTGAAAGTATATCTTCCTTGTATGTGTGCACTACCTCTTCAGGCCTCCATAGATCCTACTATCTGTTACCCGCTTGCCTAACTTTTAGGCAAGATGGTGCTAGATGTTATAACATCCAAGTGTGTCTTGCAGCTGGTAGAGATGTCAGCTGTTGTGATTCCTCAACCAAGAATATAAATAATAATTGCAGAAAATGAGAACACTACTGCTGTGATCTATGGTGGATATGAAATCTTATTCCAGACAGAAGGAAAGTTGTCTGAAGACTTAACTTTGCTCACAATGCTCCAGAATATATGTCTTTTAGCTTTGCAAATGTACATTTCTTTTAGTACCTGGGAAAACAAAATCTCTCAAAACACCTCACCTTTGACTAAAACTGCAGAAATTGAAAGATAAAGAATGGACAATAAATCGGAGAAAGAATATTGTGGTTACTGCAACTCAAAGAAGAAAGAGAACCAAGATAATTTCTACTTTAAATATCAAAATATTAACATGGGCTTAATAAATCAACTGCAGACAGACATTACTATTAGGACCAGAGCAAAATGCTTTCAGCAAATATGTGATGGCAAAAGGAAGAAAACTGTAAAAGATATTATTTTCCCTTGGTTTGAAAATGTATGTTAGAGAAAATGGAAGACTCAACAGAAACATGAAGATACTTGAACACCTTCCTTAAGAGTTGACATACACTGAGACCCATGGCAGAATTTGGAGCAAGTTATGTAGTCAAAAATTCAAGGATTTTTTAAAAGAGCTAAGGGAAGAATGAGTCCAAAATGAAAAGAAAAAAAAAATAAAAACAGCAAAAAATTGTGTAGAGGAATCACAGAATGTAGGTAAAGCTGCAGATACTGATTTTGTAGAAAAGCAGGGGGAGGATCTGGAAGAAACTGGGGAAGGAAGAATTTTCTTCAAATGGAAGCTAACAATTAGAACAGACAGGTGTATCATTATAAGGACAAGGAGGTAGATGTGAGCAGCTGAATTCAGCACTAAAGAGATGCAACAATAAAAAAAGAAGGAAAAACAATGTTAGGAATTCAAAATATGTTTAGAAAATTATAAGTTTTCTTAGGGCTGCAGTAGAATTGCCATTGCTAAAATTTAGCAAGATTCATTTGAGTCGTATGTGAAAAATCTTCATTTAAAGTCTGATATTGTTACAATTATTATTGTTGTCAACTTCATCATCATTATGTTTGTCACCATTATGTTTGTTTCTTAAAAAACTTACTAAAGCAAGCAAATTTCTGTGTATTTTCATATTCCAAGCAAATGAAAAGGGATGTGTCTAAGATAAGTAGCAATCTATCCATGCGCTAGTCATTTTGGCAAAATGAAATGTTATTTCATTTCCCTAAGAGCTTACATATGAAACAGACAGTGACAGCAGGTATGTGCAAAGATCCAACAGACAAACAGTGAACAGTGTATTACCACAACACAGTAGTTTCACTCATTGTTTGGAAAAAGATGAAAGTGAAATGGATAGAAAGGGTCTACCTTTCATACTCAGAAAGGAAAAGCAAAAAATGGTTCTTCTCAGTAACAGATCCTTCCTTCAAATTCACTGATTTTCTAGGTAAATTTTTCACTGAGAAGTTAAATTAATATGAAAGAAACCAGGAAAAATAAAAAGCTCCACTAAGGTGTCTGATATTTTGAGTACCATCAGCATGGCATCATTTGTGTTTCAACAAGTAAGCATGTTCAAGGTACCAATTTCTTAGCTACAAATTTCCAGCTAAATAAAGAAGGTGAAAAATTTTATTACCGTTTAGTTACTAGCACATATAGTATCAGCTTGAAAAATTTTGCACATTACATTCCATAAGAATTTTCTGGGAGATTTCTGACTTGTTAAAATTCAGCTAAAAAAATCTTAGAACTACAGGTATGTGCTAGAGGAGAACATGATGACACTGACTAAAAAATGGCATGTTTTAACCTTATTTGACAAATAATGGTAATAAGTTTAATGTCTGTCACAGGTTAAAGCAGAACTGATCTGATATACTCTTGAATTTTTAAGGAATGAAATCATAGCAATGCAATTAATGCCGGTTAATATTTCATGTGTGGTTTATAATGGTGACCAGGAAATAAATATGACATTAAAACTGGTGCAGCATGTGGAAGGCACAGAGTCCCTTGGAAGAGTGAGCACTAAAGGGGAGCAGGCAATTGCACCCTTCTCTTTTGCTTCTATAGACTATCGAAATCCTGGATGGGCAGATACATTAGGGTTAAGACAGACTGAGCACTAATAAGACAAATCTGTACTGGAATCTTCTTTGTTCTCCACTTTCCAGATGACCTTGAGTTGTACATACTTACTTGTTGATGCTAGGCAGAGGAACAGCCTTTGTTTATAGAGAAAACGCAGGGTAGATGTGAAGGCGGATCACTCCATACAGAGACAATCTTTGTTCTTTGTTATCCCCATTTATTCTTACACAAAAGAATCCCCCAGTGGCTTCCCAAAACATCTTAATACTTGTGTCCTTAGTTTTAATATTGCAGAGCAGAGAAATGAACTATAAAACTACTACTTTACCTAGAAAATTGAAATGAAATAGACGAAGAAAAAACAACCCAATCTATAAAGTTTATTACAAAAATATTGGAAGATTACTTGCTTATAAGGTATATGTATCTTCATGAGGAGAAAAAACAACAACAAATTTTAAGGAATTAAAGGATTTTCTATAGAAGACCCCAGTTAGAACAACTGTCTAGAACCTGAAGTCAGACAAACTCAAGCTATAGACTAAGAACATGCTTTTAACAGAAAGTGACATTCATGAAAAACATGATCTGAGAAGATGATAGACACTTCATTTCAGCATTTCTCCAGATCAAGAAATGATGTCTCACTGATAGATATTGTTTCATGATGAAATCTCAGTACAGGAGTGACTGCTGAAGTGTAATGACTTGGAATATATGGAGGATTGGAGTGTTTTTTCTGATTGTTCCTTATTACATTTATGAGTCTGGTAATCAGCACCCAAGTTACTGTGGTATATATAACAGCAGGATAGCTATGCCATAATAAATTATATGCTGAACATTGTATTTTACATTCATAGACAATTCTCTCTCCATTTTTTTTTTTAAATTGGACCCCTAGAAAGCAAAGCAAAACAAAATACCCTCAAAAATTCACTCTAAGTTAACTACAAGTAAATTAAAAACAAGAACAAAACAAAACCTCTTCAATGAAGAGCATCATTGTCAGTTTTCTTGTGAATTAGCATTTCCCAAGCAAGACCTGAGTCATACCATCTCAGAGCCACAGGCCTGGAGAACAAGTGCAGAGTCTCAGTTTTGTAGGAATAGTGACTGGGAATACGTGGCTCCAACTGGGCTTCTTAAGGCCCCCAAGTATCCCAAGACTTTCAGGATCCTGGCTCTACAAGATCTATAACATCCAGTGGGCGATCCTTGTAGATCTCTCTTGAAGTTTGCTTTATGTATAGCAAAGATTACTTTGGATGAAGATATCTTTGTGCCAGTGATTTGGCATTTCCTTGAGAAACTTTGTTTCAGTAGAAATATTATAGATGAATTTAATGCTAAGACATTTAGGTAAAAATGCAACCTCTAAGCCCCTATGATTTTATTTTTCTTGAGCATAATTCTTTCTCAAATTATAAAGAATGCAGCTAATGTAGCATGTGTATTCCCAGCTCAAAATGTGTTCCACAGATCAAAAAAACCATTTAATGAAAGGTACACTTGATGTATCAGTTACCGTAGTAACAAGACATGTTGACACAGAAGCTGAAAGAGAGAGTAATGTTTGTGAGTGAGGCTGCAAGAGCTGGATAGAGTACTGGAACAGCACAATCTCTGCACCTTCATATTCTAGATTATGCTCTGGATTAATTCTGCACAAGGATGCCCTTAAAAATATTCACTGCTGAAAACTCGATTTCTGCAAAGACAGCTTAGTACTTCATCATTAGAAAACGTTCCTTAACACATAACATGACTTTTCCCTACTTGTCTTGTATCACGAGTACTAGTTGTCCAGTACCTTCGTCAGCCTGACATCCATTAGCATATCTCCCAGAACTTTCCTATCTTTAAATAAAGAATAACACATCCTTCAGAAGTCCTCAGATGATTGTTGATTCACACTTTTGCTCTTCTCTGGACTATTTCTTATCAGCTCAATCAGCATCTCCCCAGAAGTGCAGTGCCCCAGACTGGATATTTCTCTAGCTGAGCATGACTAGAACAGTAGGATTGCTTCTGTGTCTGTGCTCACGTTTCCTTTTCTCCATATAGTTTTCCATTCATTCTCAGCAGCCTAAGAAATTCATGCTCAGTTTCTGATCACTAGAGACTATAAACCAGCGATTCTCAGCCCTCAGTTGAGGCAGCTGCACCAAAGTGCAGTACTTTGACCTTCTCACCACTGAAAAGCATCCTGTTTATTTCTGCTTGCTTACAGAATATGTTTTTTTGTTTTAATTGTATCTTCTGAAAGCAGATGTTGACTTCATCTCTCCAATTTGTCCTGCTTACAGATTTTAAGAGAGATATTCTCTCTTCATCACCTAACCCAGGAGACACTCCTAGAGAATGTTGTTGAATACATTAATTAATCTACCAGCCACTGGTGACTTGTCCCTGAGGTTGCAGACCCGCTGGGCACCATTTGATAACAATTTTGCCCAGACTATGTTTCTTTAATGTACTTAGGAAGAATCTTGTATGAAAGAACATCAAAATACCAATTTGAAGATACCCAGCATTTACAATTTTTCACCCTACCCTTAAAGCTAAAAATAAAGAGAATTTGTCCTTTATACCTGTATGTTGGCTATTGCTCATCTCCTTTCTATCGCTTAGCTGCTTAAAATGAGATAGCTGGATTATTTGTTCCAATATTTTTTCTGGGTAAGGAGAAATGTCCTGAAATGTTCTGTGCCATTTTTTGTCCACTTTTGAAGACCAATGCGTCTTTCTCAGTTTTCTGGAAATTCAAAATTGCTTCATGTCGCGATCGAGGGGAGAC
>WBMW01002258.1:4633-141393 GCA_013396635.1 Penelope pileata
CCCCCGGCCCGCGGGGCATCGCGGCGGGGGGGCGCTGGGCGGGGGCTCCGGGGCGGCCGCCAGCACTCACCGGGCTGGTCTGTGTCTGTATTTGCAGCAGGAAGCCGGGCGGGAGCGGCAGCCACCGAGAGGGCCATGGCCGAGGAAGGGTGAGCGAGGCGGCGGCTGGCGGGGAGGGCGTCGGGGGCGGAGGTGGCGGGCTGCAGCTGGCCTCAGCGCCCCGGCGGAGCGCCCCGCGGAGGGCCTGGCCCCTGGGGCCGATGTGGGCCCCGCCATGCTGCCGCCACTCTGCCTGCAGGCGGGCGGGTGCTCCCTTTGCCATGTGGCTGGGGCCGTGTGTGTCCGGGAAGCCCCTCCTTGGGAGGGAGCAGGAGGAGACCGTAGCTGGCTGGTGCACCAGGAGGGCCTGAAATCTCGTGGACTGTATCTTAATTGCAGTTTTTTTCGATTTCTGCTGTGGTTTAGCTCTTCCCTTTGGTTCTCTCCTGTAATTTTTCTGATGGTTGGATACTTGCAGGTGAACGGGAAGCTTCTGCTTACGGTTGTGAAGATGTGGGGATGGACAGAGCAATAATGTCTGTCTTCTGTTTAGCATTACTGCTGGAGGTGTAATGGATGTTAACACCGCCCTCCAAGAAGTGCTGAAGACCGCACTTATCCATGATGGCCTCGCTCGTGGTATTCGTGAAGCAGCCAAAGCCTTGGACAAGTAAGTGGTGTTCTCCTTTTATGCGGTGAACAGCAAAACGTGAGTGAGGTATATTGTGAAGGACTGCGTAAAGTGCATACAGTTCTTACTTAGTCCACGTGTTTATAGCTGAAGGTTTTCTGTTTTGTGAGTGTTGGGGTTAGTTTGTGAGTGTTGTTTGTTTCAGGGCCTTCAACTGTGTTGTTTAAAACATTGATGTAAAAACAAATAACTCAAGAATGACAGCATCTAGCATATTAGGCTCTGGTTTTTTTGCAGCCCTGGTGCCATTGAGCATACACGTGGGCTGGTCTCGTGGAGAAAATGGAATGGTGTTGGTTCTATGCAGCTGTGGAAATCTGAGGCTCAAGAGTTTTGTGTTTTAAGAAATGATGGACTCACAAAACTTGATGAGAGTTTGAATTGGGAAGGTTAATATGCGTGTCAGACTTGAACTGGAAGACTTGATTTAATTTTTGCAAAAGAGCTTGCCTTTACCTTTGGCTAGCTTCACTTTTTTGTTGCAGCTGTAATGTTTTGGTACTGTATTGATATGATATTAAATTTGTCATACATGTGCCAACTGCAGCGTACAGTTACAGTTTCTGATATGTATGCATAGACACCAACTTCAGTATCAGCCTTAATGTTTATGTGCAAAGCTGCAGTGTTTGAGTGATGACTTCACAAATTGTCGGATACCCCTTCACTCCTTATGAGTGAGAACAGTGGTCTGACAAACCTGTATGCAAAAAGCTCTGAGACAAGGCACCAAGCAGAGGAAAGAGAAATGGGACTGACTGAAAACTAGTTGGTGGGAATTCTTTTGAGTGAACATACAAATTTATATTTTGTGTGAAGAGAGTGATGTTTGAAGGAGGCTTAGGTGCATTTGTGTCTAATGGTTCTTGCTTGGAAACTTTGTTTCTTAAACATTCTGGTGATGCTCATGATGGAGAAGGCTGTAGAGAACATAGGCTTTTTTTTTTGCAGTGATCAAATTAGATGAACTTAAGCATAGAAGACCTATACAGCTCTCTTTGTTGTCAGGTATCCCTTTGATATTCTTAACATTGTACTGCAGTACACAAAGAGGGTAATTAGAATTGGGGCCCTGTCGTAACAGCTTCTTTGGACGTAAGTAGAAAAGATTGTTCTGAAGAGCTTATAAAATCTTGGCATAGAAATTCAAGCTTTTTTAATTATAATTCTAATGTTGAATTACTGCAATGTTAGGTAAAGAGTGAAAAGCAACATGTGATTTCGTTCCTTTGTAATACAGACAGCGATTGTTTATGGGACCTCATGTTTATCTATTCATTACATCTTTTTCTAGTGACCAGGAATTAATTTAGTGGGGTTTCTAAAAGCTTCTGAAACTCATAGAATCTCATAATAAAACTAACAATGCATAAGTAGCATGTTGTTTGAGAAGCAAAAAGCAGTAGTAGGTTATAACAAAAGTACATTTTGCATTTCAAAAGTGGTATGACAAGACCAAAAATCAAGAAGTGTTTGTCTACAAATGGATGTGCTGCATCTCGTTTGTTATGGTTTTCATTAGAGAAGGTTTGGTTAGCATTTGAAATTACGTTTGTCTTTTTTTCCTTTAAGGCGCCAAGCCCATCTTTGTGTCCTGGCTTCAAATTGTGACGAACCCATGTATGTGAAGCTAGTTGAAGCACTTTGTGCAGAACACCAGATCAACTTGATAAAGGTGAGTGCCAGAACATCAGGCACAAGTCTGCAACAGTTACTGTGCTTGTCATCTGATCTGCTTCTTTCAGCATGTAAAGAGCTGAACCTTTGAAACACTGTGCTGTAATTTTGTATGTGGTTGAAGCAAAATTTTTGACAGCAGCAGTGAATTTTTGGTTTGCTGTAATTCTCATATAAGCAATGAAAAAACCGTGGATGTAAAAACGGCTTAAGATTTGTATTAAGTATATTATAAAGCTGAAATATATTTTTGTCTTCCATAAAAGAAATAAAACTCATTTAAATAGTGGTTGTAGAGTGTGGGAAGAGTCTTAATATGATTTTGTCTTTGAATTAAAAAAGCGTAGATGCTGTACAATGATGAGACTTTGGCTCCCTCTACTGATACTTGTGAGGAAAGCAGCCATACGTTACCCAATACTTCTGAGAGTACGGCAGTTTTTTGTTGAACCTAGTTATGCTAGAAATTACCAGTTCTAATGTGATGTAATGTTTTTTATGCAGGTTGATGACAACAAAAAGCTGGGTGAATGGGTAGGACTCTGCAAGATCGACAGAGAAGGGAAACCTCGCAAAGTAGTGGGCTGCAGTTGTGTGGTTGTCAAAGTAAGATGATACTAACTCTAGCTTGCTTCTTTACTTCTGAAAATGAGCAGTGAAAATAAGGATGTTTCTGTGCCCTCTTGTCAGTAAACATTGAAGAAAATTTTTTAACTGGAGAACAAACAAGAGAAAAACACCAGTTAATTGTCTCTGCTCAACTTGAAAATGTTTTGCAGGGCATACTTAAAAAAAATACTGGTATAGTAAAGCCACAGTACGAGCCTTGAAGACTTTGTTGTCTTTGAGGTCCCTAGAGATGGCTACATCTTCACGATAAGCAATAACGACTTCTGCATGTAGTTTAGTACTTGTTACTATTTCACCTACTAATATATTTGGCTTTCTTTGAGCAGAAATGAAGTCTGCTTGGATCTGTACCAGTGGGTTTTATGCATAACTGAAATGTAATAGTCCTTCATTAAAACAGCGTTTTATTAGCAAGCTAAGGGAAAGCAGCGGGTTGGTTTCTCTTGAGGTTATGTTGTTGGAGTACTAGTTGTCATGTTTAGTAGTAGGATACAAACCTCAGTATGGGTTTGGGTGTTAATAATGGGTTATTCTGTGTTACAGGACTATGGCAAGGAATCTCAGGCCAAAGATGTCATCGAAGAGTACTTCAAGTGCAAGAAATGAAAAATAAATGTTGAGCCTGATGAGTGTGTGTGTGCGATTAATGGGTGGGTGCCTCTGGAATAGTTCTTAATGCAAAGAATAACAGCAGATTTGAGGACTTTAAAGATCTTGGAGTAGTGCTTTAGTATTTTAACTGTCTGTTCCTTAAGAAGATAATGGGAATCCTTGCAATTCCCATTCCATGGTGCTGCTTTCCCTATTTGTACCACAAAGGTTAGCAACTTAGGGAACTTTGCACAGCTTCTGAATAGCAAAAGTGCTGACAATTGATTATGATCTGTGCTTGGACCTACTTGAGCAGTACTTACGCCTGTACTTGTACAGGGTTTCCACAGTAACTTGTTTGGTAAAGTCTAGAGTAACTGCTGCATCTGTGATGAAAATTTGGCTCCCTCTACTGAAGCAAATGAGGAGAACTGCCTTAATCGTTACCCAAATCTTCTGAGATGTCGCAGGAATTCTTTAAATACATCCTAATTTATTGAGGAGACTAACTTGACAAACTGTGGATGGAATTACCTTTGTACAAGTATTGTCACGTACTTCTGATGTGCAGGAGTACTCAGCAGTCGAGGCAGTCAAGTATTTGAGATCTCACTGCTCAGACAAGGCAGTGTTTAACTGTGACTTGTCCTTTGGCTTGATTTCACTGATAGAAGTCAGGTACAAATTCATTTTTTTTTTGTCAGACAAAAGCTTTTTGGAACTTGGACGGCATTTGAACACATTTAAGATCTCTCCTGCACGTGCTGCTTTTTCTGCAAAGTAGAGCATCTTTAAGAGGACTCAAGGATTTACTCCCTTTTGTTGATAAGTAGGACACAGTCACCATATGACTGTGTGGGGCTGGGCACCTGTACACTGGAAGGGCTGGAATGCATATCCACTTCTCAGCCTTTTGAGCTTGAATTTTCATTGTAGTTTGTAACCCCTTTGAAAATCCTCAGTCATTCAGAGGCAGACATCTTGCACAGATGTTGGGCTCAGCGATTTTTTTTTTTTTTTTTGCTGTGACACTCCTGGATAGCTTTCTACTTGCTAGATCTGAGTGATTTTCTGGTTTCTGAGAGGTTCCTGTGGTAGCCTTTCAGGTGTACTTGCAAGTTCCAAGTCTGGTTAAAAGCAAGAAACATCTTAATGCTGAGCTAATGTACATTCAGTCTGATCTGTAACTTCTCAGTAACTGATTTGTAACATTTTAGTTAATATTCATCTGGTATTATAGGTAAAAGTATTAGTAAATGGATTAATTGGTAACAATTGGTTAATTGCTAACAAATCATAATTGGTATTAAATTACCAATGACTATTCTGATTTTTTTGCAAATAGTCAAAATCTACAGAAATTCTCTTGTAAAGAGACAAAGTTGCAGATCTCATTTTGTTGGATTATTAGAGGTTTCCGAACGTAATTTGTAAGAATATTCCTTTTAAAATGGAATTGAAAGGCTATAGCAACATCTTGTCAGGTTGATTTGGCTAATAAGCTTTAATAAGCTCATGTTAATTGACATGTCTCAACACACTTCATCTTCTGTCTTGTGTCAAGGAGCTGTATCTTCCAATAGTTTTGGTTGCCTTTTGAAAATGCATAAAATATTTATGCTTACGTGTTCTTAGTATTTTCACTATGTTCCCAGCTACATGCTAGAGAAAGTTGTCTGAAATGGTGGTGGTAGTGGCAGTCTTTGTGTATTTATGGTCTGCTTTTCTTTGGCCCTCAGTTTTACTGTCATTAAATTCACAAAGGGAATTGGGTTCTGAAACTGGGGCTTAATACCCAGGTTAAATTGCCTGTGTGCTGCAGGGGTTGGAAATTGTTTAATTAAACATGCTTCTGTACGAGAATCTTTTACCTACTAGGAGTAGTAGAGTCCTTATTCTCTGGACTGGGAGCAACAAATGCGTGATCCAGTAAGCTCCTCTGGGGTAGTGGATGAAGATTCATCAGAAAGGTAAAATCCACACTTACATGCTCAAATCTGAGCAAGCCCTAGCTAAGCTTGTGAAAGAAAACAGCTTTTCCAGGTGTTTGTGTTTTTGGCTAAAACATCCCATTTTTTAAAAAAACAGGATAGAGAAGAGTAGTATCTAATTCAGACAGACTTCACTTGACTACAGTGGGAGTTTAAACAAATAATGTACAGATATTTACCTTTGATATGTGCAGCAGAATTAATTTTCTCTGGACACAAATACCAGTTGTTTTGCCTGAACTGTCAGTCCTCCCCGGGCCAAAATTCTTAGCTTCTATATAAAGGAGGAAGCCAGGAAAGCGCTTTGAAGAAATGTCAGTGAGTCATTTTGAAGATGCAAAGTGTACAGACTTCTAGACAGTATTAGCAAGAACATTCGGTGTGGGGTTGAAAACAAAATCATCTTGAGACCTGTGAAGTGCTTTTTGTTTTGAAGCCATCTGTTTCATCCTGGCCTGTGTTGCTTCTGTGTCCTGTACATCTTTTTCTTAGATCATAAATGCTTGAGCATCTCGACAGCCACATGCCCCACTCCTGATACTTGCACAGCTCCTGCTTTGGAGTGGATTTGACTGTGGTTCTTGTTGGGGAGCCAATTATACCTGCCATCCAGGCTTTCCCGTGCTTGCATCCCTGCTTTACTATTTCAGTCCCTTGGAATCAGATAATAGCAGCGATCTCTTAACTGCATGGACCTTGTGGCTAAGGAGGAAGTAGGTATGCTTATAAAATGCAGCGGGAGCCCCAGCACTCCCTGGAAAGATTCATTATGAGGACAGCTCGTTGGCATATTGCACTGGGAGATCCTGAAGTAAGTTTTGCAGTAGCATAAATGTTGGGGGCCAGAGCGTGTCAGCATCAAGTTGCTGTGCTGTGCACACGTGGGCTCCACTCCTTTGGAGGGCATTATTGTGGCTGCTCTGCCAAGAGAGAAGTGCTTATTTAGTGCTACAAATGTTATGGCTGGTAAGTTTTAATTCTGCACAAAGAAAAATGGTGGCTTTTAAAACACAGTGCCCCTTAACAATTCTGAGTTACTATCCTTAATGCTGTGAGATATAAGCATATAAGCACAAGAGTGGTTTGATCTTGTTCTGTACTACATGACCCAACTGTCAGCCAGTTCTGCTTTTTTTTTTTTCAGTGCTAAGGTTGGTGCAAACAGCATGCTGGCCTTTCTGAAGACCTTACCAAGGTCTCTTGTTCAGTGGTGTAAAGGAATTCAGAATGCAATCTGCTAGTCTTTCCTTCTGTGTGGAAGGTAGTGTGTTTGGGATTTGAAGGATTTTTAACTGTGTTTGGCTGTTGAGGCAGATGCTGTATGTTGAACAAGCACAGAGCTGTGGCTTGGTTTTTGTAATGTGAAGGAAAACAAGAAATTGCAAATTTTATCAATGGTTATAGGCAATTTTTGTCAAGTAAATGTACAAGTTCTTTCAGCCATTGGTCAGCAAGCAAATATTTATTTTCAGGATCTTTTTTAAAAAAAAATTGAGTATGTGATGTGAGAGCTATGCTTATGTCTTAGGTATGCTTACGTCTTACATAAAGATCCTACATTTATAGTTTTCTTAAGCATTGATCTTATTTTTGAATTAAGATCTACTGATGGAATAACCCAAATCCACACTGACTGCTTCATGCTACTACTGTAAATGATGGTATAATTTTTTCGAAGTAAAACACTACCTATGAACCTGCAGGCACTGGGAACTGTGTGTCCTCATTTCAATCCCAAAAGTTTCTGGGTCATGTAGTACATGAACTAATGAGAACTAATTTGAGAATAACCTTGGCTTACAGGAGCTTTCCCATCCTCTGCTCTTCCGTTTCAAAAGTAGTTAAGGAGACATTTTATAGTATTTAAGCAAAAGTATTTATTTTCACTGAGATGTGCACAAGTGGTAGAGCATTACATAAAATGGGGATACTTACTGTAAAGAAAAATAACCACATTAAAGATTACAAATTCATATAATTTTGTTTGTGCCTGTTTTTTTTTTTTTTTTAATCCTGCGATTTCATATGCTGAAAGATTACTAGGTACTAGGAAGAGTTGTACAAAAATATTCACAAGGGGAAAATATGTACAACTCAACCTAGACTTTTTGCTTATCTGATTGGAAGATTTTTGTTCTGTTTTACCTCTGAGTAGACTTCTAGCTTAGAAAATATCAGGAGTATGTTCATCTTCACTCTAGTCTGATGGAGATTAGTGTAACATTTGCTGTTTGAAGCACAACAGTAGACTTCACACCTTAATACCCTGCAAAAATATTGATGTGTAAGTGGTCAGATACTCTTCTAAAAGCAATGAAATAATCAGTGTTTAGGCTGGTGTCTGGTATATGAAGTTCCTGCCCTGTAAAATTTTACAATCAAGTTATGAAACAAAAATTTATGCTGATGTGCATACGAATGCTTATTAAACCAAATTTCCTGTTTTGTTGCTCTAAAAAGTTGCAATTCTAGTATGCTTCAGTTTTTCCTTTTTTTTTTATTCCCTGCTCAAATAGTTCTAAGACACTTTTTCTACAGTGAAAGACTTTAAATCCTTGTTAAAATAAGCTTTGTATTTTGAGGACAGAGTGGAAAAAAAAAAAAACCCATGCCCCCTAAGTAACCTTTTATATTGATTGTATTGTTAGCAGCCAGTGTGTTGGATAACATAATGCAGATGTTTAGGACAGGTTTAGGAAGGCAGATGGGGGGAAACTGGAATGTTTCTAGTTCCAAGAGTGTTTAAGGGAATGGAGGTCATACTTTATAGAACCCCTCCACAAAAAAAAAAAAAAAGGAACACCCTCAGATATCCATATATATAAAAGTGTTTGTATGTGAATACAAGCTATGGTGAATACTCTTTTTTTCATCCATTTGAGTGGGCAATATTCAAGTAACACCCTTCAGCTTTGCTTCTTTCAAGGTAGCAAAATACAATGTCAGCATGTGTTTAAGAAATGCTTTTATCTGCATGGAATTTAGCAGGCTACTTTCTAATACATACAAATTACACTCCCATTTCTGCAGTGACTAGCTTTCACCCTTCCACTCCATCGATGTTTTATATCCAGATCAAAATCTCTGTGGAGTCTGACTGCCCTCATGGCTATCTAACAGTCTATTTCAAACTCAGCATGACAGCTTATAATGTTGCCTCTTAAGACCAACATGTCTTGATCCTTTGCTTTCATTGCAAACAGTAGCATCGTTCTGGCTTTCAAGCCTATGGGATGCCATCTGTATTTCAGTTTTGCCATAAATACTCATATTCCCGACTCCTCCTTGTTTACATTTCAACATCCCATCTCTTCAGAGTGATGCTTCAAGTACAATTTCTCCCACTGCTTTGGAGCAGTCTCCCTCTCTGTGCATCTCTGAACTGGTGTTCTTGGTATGACCCGTGGCATGAATGCATTCCTGTTTGATGCATAAGGCACTCAACTTGCGCTTGTCAGTGCCTTTTCTGTTACAGCCTTATACCACTTATTTTTTGCTCAGACTGGGCAATTCTTGGGCTTCTGTTGCATAAACTGTCCAAAAAACCCCCAAACTTACATTTTTCATATACTGAGCCTCACATTTTGGACAAGCTTCTAAATATTTGCAAGGTTACCTTGCTCTCCTGCCAGGTTTCCTCCATAGGTTTCTGTTGTCTACATAAAGGGATGATGAGGGCTAAGCCTTTTCAGCCTTTCAGGAGAGTACTGCCTAGGGGATTTATGTTTGCTGATGAATTGGTCTGTCTCAGTCTGTTCTCTCAGACTATTTAAGGGTAGTAATGCATTCGTTTGATCGCCGCTTGCGTAGCGATTCAAAAGGGATTTGTATACAACCATGGGACGAGTATTTCACTGAGGAATGTATGCCCAGCAGGTACGTTCCTGTCGGGAACATCCCGGCCCAGCTGTTCCCATTCTTGGTGCCTGCTCCCTGTCTCCCCAAAGGGAGGTGCACCTTCCCACTTACTGCTTGGGGTCCTGTGTTCCCTGGGATCTGCATCTGCAGGCAGGCTGTTCACAGCCTGTAGCCTCATCACAAGGCACGTCTTGGGGAGAGGAGGTGAGCAACACCCCAGGAATAGCTGTTTTTTAAGAGTAATATGTATCTCTATTTGCAAAAAAATCCTGGGTGGTGACTACAATCACTGAAAACAATTCCTGATAACAAACGCATGAGAAGAGTCTGAAGAAATACGTAGGAACATTTTGTTCTGAAGTGAGTTGGAGAATGTTTCCTTTTCAGCTTGTGGTTACTCACGTGGTGGTTGCACAATTCTGATATTAGCATATGCTTTGTTGGTATTAAGTCATTGCATCAGCTACATTTGCGCTAGCTAATGTGTCTGTTCTGGGAACTTCAAATGTCTATTGAACTAATAAAACCTGGGCAACAGAGTGTTGTGTTAGCCTGATTGTTAGCCTCATGTTATCTTGCTTGTGCTTTAATCTTGGTTAGGAGAAATCATCACTAAATATGATTAACAGAGTTCAGACCTAATGTTATTTTTTGAGGCTGCCAAAAATGTGCAAGTTTGTTTTTAAATGGAGCATTTAGTTGAGACTTGGATTTAGATCAGCAATCCGAACAACCATCACCCCTTATTTTCTTGCTTTCCACTGGTAGCGAAAGGGATAAAAGATTCTACTCAACTAGTAAGCAAACAGATTATTCGTCTCCCTTCTGTGTGCTTTATGTCAGTGGTGCTTTTAGGGAGACATCATGCTGGTATGCTGTCTACAAACTACAGCTGAACTTTCTAGTGGTGCAAAACAATATCTCTTGAGAAGGACAGTTTCTTCAGAGATGATTTAACTACATGGGTTGATCATTTTCAACTGCAATGTTTTTATTTGCCCCCCTTGAAAAACAAACAAAAAAAACCAAACCACAAGACACAAAGCAGCTCACTAAAAAATGCTCTCAGAGAATGGACATTATGGTTTAAATACTAAATTATAATACTAAATGAATTATGGATTTAGACTAGCATTTATTTTTTCTTGTGACCTTACTACAATCCAATAAGCACCAACCAAAAGCCTAACAGCTGTGTACAGAGAAGAAAAGTAAATTACAAACATGATTTAGTTGTAAGTTTTCTAGACTACTTCAGATTATCTTGTCTGATGCAGAAAGCACCCATGTTTTTGTCCCCATAAAGTATATAACTTAAGGGTACAATTTCCATTTAATTTTAACATAGATGAAAAGCTCTCAAATGAAAGTTAATTAAAATATATGTCTCTTCTGCTTGCAACCTTGTGAAAATGCCCCTAAAGTGCTGCATGGAGATAAGAGTAACTTTGCATATATTCAGAAGAGAAGAAAACTTTTAGCCAGACTGTCCTACAGCCGAGAAATAGTGATGGAATTGAGCCTTTTGTACGACTCTCCATCATCTTATGATACATTCCATAACATGGTCATTGGCCGAGCTAGTAGGGTTGTGAATATAGAAACTGTTAATGAACTTTTCCCATAAGATTCCTCTTATATCGTTGAGAGCTTTGCTAAGTATATTTCCTATGGCCTGAAATTATCCAGATATTTTTATTATTTAACTGGTATTTTTACACTTTTAACTTCAATTAAGGCAGCGTAGCTGTTTCTGAGACTTGGATATAAAGTGATGGGAGTTTATTTATTTATTTTTTAACCCTTAGTTAACTTAGGCTTCCCAATGAAAAGATTTTTTGGTGTTTCCATTCATGGACTTGATATATAATGGGAAAGTGTGTGGAGAGAAGGAGCACTTTCAGAAGATGGATGGAAGAAGAGGGTTGGATGTGTGGGAAAGATAAAGTGATAGGTGTTCATGTAGACTGGTCAACATAACTAGTAGGTGAGGGCAGAGCAGGAATGGCAAGAGGCTGAGTCAGTGAGACACGGGAGTCCAAGCATTTAGATGTTCTCTGCCCAACACCTGGAGGTGAACCCCAAGAGACCACTGTCTCACCATCACCTTCCAGACAATAATCATCCATGAAATGAGCACCAAAGTGTTTTTCACTGTCCTCCAGCACTGGTCTGTACGGAGGTCAGCTGTCAAGGAACAGAAGAATTCAATGGAGGAGTGAAAATGCGTGTACAGGTACACATGCGTGTGCTATTCAACAGGCAGATTACAAAGCTCCAGGCAAAAGAAAGGTTGTTTGGTTCTCTTGGGATACTCATATTCTTTGAACATACAGTCACACACTGCTGCTTTTAGAGTTTGCTTACTTAATTCAAGGAGGAAATAGACCCTAGAAGTGGTCCAGAGCTTTGGAACTTGCTTTGAGCACAGGAAGTTACAAGGGATACTTGATTTCTGAAAAATAAAGTTTACAAGAGTCTCCAATTTGTGGAGATGAACATATGGTCTTGCATATGGTTTACAGTGGTACTGAGGCAAACCGGTGTGGTGTCAACATGACCGATTTGGGCGAGGGAAGTATTTTAATGCAGACAGTAGCAATTCGATGGCTATTTATTTATTTTGGTGAATCACCACCTCTGGCTGTTTAACCTAACCCTGTGTTCGAGCTCCTTCAGTGCTGCAGCGCCCTGCTCGGATGGAGAAGGCCGCTGGCGGGCTCCAGCAGCAGGCTGGTGCGGATGCAGCTGGGAGGGCCGCGCTGGGCCGCGCTCACCTCCGGGCGGGCGCCATCTCGCCCCGCGGTGCCGCCCGGCGGACACAAGATGGCGCCCTTGCTGCGGGTACGCGGCACTGGCGAAGCGGGGCCGGGGCAGGGCCGGCTCCCGCCGCGGAGCTATGGGAGCAGGTGCGGCCGGGAGCGGGGGAAACAAGCGTGGCATGGAACCCTTCAGCGCCTTTGAATGCTGTCGATTTTTATGCATATTTTCCAGCATGATAGCCTTGTAAAATCCAAATGAGTCAGATGTTTAGGCTTTTACAGCGTGTAGAAATGTGTTTGCATAAAGCAAAGGGCTTTGTTGTACAGCTGCGATCCTTTAATCTGTTTTTCTCAGAGCTGTGATGCACAGAGCGAGCAGCATTGTCTGCTTTCTTTCTTTCACAGTGATACCTCGTTTAATGAATAAGATACAAATTTGCTGAGGTTTGGGGGATACGTTCAAGTGGTGAATTGTTCAGGAATTTGCTCTGGAGGTTGGCGAGGCAAGTAGCACTGCACGAGGGTAGGGAACACCTGTGTCAAATGAAGCGTTTAAGGGCCGTGCAGACTTAAGATAAGAGCCAGGATAGGTGAAATCGTTTTTTCCTTCTCCCTCAAGTGTCTGATGTATTACAGCGTTCAAAGCATTTCAGTGTGCTGATATTGTATTCACACATATGCAATGTATTTGAAACATTCCTACCGAGGAGATTGTGGTAAAAACTGTAACGTGCAGCTTGCTGGGTTTCATTGTAAAGTAATATAATCTCCACATGTGCGAAGGCCAATGCAATATTTTATTTTTTGCTTACCCCAGGGAATGTGGTATTAAATTTATCAGCTGAAGTACTTGAATGAGAACTCATAAATATTTTTTGAGGTGCATCAGTGGTGTACGTGGGGAGCAAGAAGACATGCAGCATTCTGTGAAGAGGAAGTAGTTCGTACTTCTGTCAAATCACAGCTATGCGCTGGCCTTCACATGGAGCACTGGTAAATTTTCTCAGTGATTGAAAACAAGTTTCAAACTGGGAAGAATTTGTTCCTGACTGGTTTTTATTGATAATTCAGATGTTCACAGTGTATATAGTGCTCTGGATGTCTTTGAAGTACAGGAGAGGGCTACCTAAAAGAGAGGTGTCGGTCTGAAAATGTTTCAGGTGCATGGGAGAAACTGTTGGACTGCCCATTTTATCCAGTGCCGTGTAATCGCAGCCACCCTAGCTGAGAGAATCTAGGAGTCTGTGCACGACATTAAGGGAGTTATCTTCCAGTCAAGTATCTCTGCGTGGCATTATCCCATGTTGTGTTAGTCTAGTCACTTGTCTGGACTTAATTCGGGCGTCTCCAAAAAAACTTTGTGGTGATTTAGAATAATCCAAGCCATGCTGACTTAGCATTTCTTTGTCAGCATTGGCTCAATGTTCAGCTGCAGCTAAAATTGCCCCTATCAGGAGGGGTACTGAGAACAAGACCAAAGACTGAATTTTGCCACTGTAGAAAATCTTTGTGCCCCCGCGTCGTGATTACTGCATGTACTCATCATCTCTAGAAAAGTGTAGTTTAAAGGGCAAAAGAAAATTAAAACCAAAAGATAAGAGTAAGAACATCTGACGTCTGTTACAGCAGGCTCACTTCAGTTTGGAGAGAAGGCTGAACAGAGATGGGTTTGATTTACCGTATCAAGAGGGCAATGCAGAAGATGAGTGCGAAACTTATCTACCAGATCCTTTAATACCAGATAGGGGATGTGGATTGAAACTGATAGGAGATAATTTAAAATGGATTTTAAAAACAGTGTGTCTCCAAAGCATGTGATAAACCTCTGCAACTTGTTGCAAGAAACTGTGAAGTCAGCACATACCAAGAAGTCCAAAATGGATTAGACAAATTAATGGATAAAAGGTGAAACTCAGATACTTTTGGGAATAGGTAAGGATGTTCCCTATGACATAGTTAATGTAAAAGCATGATATTGAATGAGTATGAAGACTGGACCTCAGATAGCATCTCATTCCATATGCTCTCCTTGAGCAACTTCTGCCAACAGCCACAGTGTGAGATGTGAGAAACTGGGCAAGCGGATCATTGGTCTCATCCTTTGGGCATTCTTGATTGGAAAGGATGTGGGAGATGTGCTCCTAGGAATGCTGAAAGAACCCAGATGGATGCCTGAATCCTTGTTTCACCATCACAGCCATAAAAAGGTACAAAAAGAATCAATAGCACTTGCAGAGAAAGCAAGCGAAGAGGCTACTTCAGCCCTCTGGCAGTCAAGAACCTTGAGTGGATAGAATGTTTTTACTAGACGTTTTTTAAGTAATCTGCTTAATTAGCATCTGGCTCAAAAATGAAGGTTAACAGGAGCTGTAGCAGGCCCAGTGTACTAGATTATTGAAATGAAGGAAGCAATAAGCCTTTGTACTATCATTTGAGAAAGCTAAAACTGTGAACATACCTAATCTAGTTAGCTCTCTAGATACTTGTAGGTGGTTACATTAAAAAGCTCTTAATCTTTTTTTCCCCCTGAGGTTGCTCAAGTCTTGCGGTGGACTTTGTCATTTTAGGGATTACATTACTGTGATGTACTTCTCTTGGAACCACCTGTCAAGCAAGCTCAGAAATTGGAGTCTGAAGGGCTGAATTTGGCACATGCTGTCTGTTGCCTTGCAAGCATATTGCCTTTGTGCACCAGGATGGGCTGTTTCCTAAAGGAACTGAAAGTCATTTATTCTTCTGCTCCATAATATCTCTAACGAGTCAGACTCGCCTGTATTAGAGAGCAGTTCATCTCTCTCCATGATATTTCATCTTGCAGAAAAGGTGAGCTGGCACTTTGTTGGTGTAATAGTGAAGGAGCTCTTGTCACTTCAGAAGGAATTCCCCCTTTTGATCTAAACTAGCCCATGCACATCGACTTCTCTGGCACACTGCAAAGTTCACCAGTTCTCTCGAGTTTTTCTGAGAGAAACAGAATTGTGAAGGTGGTGAAAGGGTGAGCAGGGGCAAGGATTTATTTGTTTTTTTTTCTTTCTCTTAGCTATTGTTGGCTTGAGATCTGAGGAACAAAGCTAAATTTGTAATTTGCAAGGGCTGTATTTTAAAATATTTGCCAGTTGCTTTAGATAATAAAATAGGGATTTTTGCCCAGAAGACAAGAAATTAAAATAAATAAATACAGATTCTTTTCACCTAATTGATGATCTGCAAATATGGTTTCTCCTCAACCTACATGATTAACTCTCTTCAGTCAGGAGTGACCATCTTGATTACATCTTCTAACAATAAAAAGCCATGAAAACTTTCTTTCACAAGAGAAATTCAACAATATCAGATGACTGCAGTGTAGATTTTTTTGCCATTTGTACTGTGTTTTTAACCATATTACAGCCAATATATAAATTGTAGTACTTCACCTTTAACATCACTGTCAAATTGAGTATAGACAGTTTAATAGAAATTGCCCTTACTTGTACAACTGTAAACACAGTAGAGCTGGTTACCTGTTTTCTATGGACAGCCTAAGAGCTGATACTAGCTCCAACAGATGCTGTTTATGATGTAGCTGCTCTTTTTTTTTTTTTTTTTTGACTATGTGGATATATTAGAAAGATTTGTTTGCTTAAAATGTTGCATTTGATTAACATTTTTGAAGCCAAATATTCTTTTATTAGAAATACTTTAGGGTTTAAGTGCTTATAGAAGATGGTTGATTCCCAAAGGAAGAAGTGCAGCAGTTCTATGTTGAAGTCTCTGTTCAGACTTATCGTCCCAGCCTCAGAAATGTGTTTCCACTAACCGAAGAGCATGATAAGCAGAAGAGGTTGTGCAAGTTAGGCATCTGGTAGTGCTTCCACTGGAGCTGCTGTGCTGGGATAATGGTAGAAGTTCATGAAGTGAGGTGTTTTTTTGAGTCTATCAAGTCTCAGCTACTTTACAATCTCTGGAGGGTCCCGGGCAAAGTTTCTGTGAGCTGTGCCTTGGTGTTCACCAGATAGTACATGTGCTGCAGATGTTTTAGGCCGATCACCTGACATTTGTGATAACTACAACACGTGGTACATCTTGGATGTTCTCAATAGTAAGTCTAGTATCTTATTTCTGAGGCATTTTTGTTGCATGAAGCAATAAATTCAATTCTGTCATCATTAGGCAGGTGTTTATATGTACTGCAAGACTTTAATTTCTCTCCTGGGATCAAAATACTTTTGAGGCCCATTCTACTGCTTGGTGTTTGCTTTCTGTCTCTGGCATGTTTCTGTTTCTCCCTATGCCAGGAGAACAAGCATGGTTTTATGGTTAGGATGCTGGCCTTGGATTGTTTCCCAGCTATGCCAGTGATTACTATGAAACTTAGAGCAAGGCTGTCCCTCAGCTCACCAACCTCAGTGTGAGGGTAACACAGCTTATTTTTCTGCCATGTGTTTCATCTGCTTAGCCTGGAAGCTCTTCAGGACATAGGCTGTGTTGTGATAGGTATGTGTGTCATAGATCCTACTCCTGGATGGGTCTTCACACAAGATCATAGTCTACCAGCAATAGTGGAACAGAAGTTTAATCAACGGAACACTTGGTGAAGAGTCCCTCAAAATACAAATGACTTACCAACATTCTGTATTTTGATGGTCATGTGATATGCCACCTAGAGATACGTTTTTGTGACATAACTGCTGTAATAGTTGGGCTTGGGAGTGTGTCATCGTGTATCAACTTTATTTCTGTAAACAGATTTCTGTAGGGGGTGAGTTGGTTTACAACTGAACCGTGAATAAATTTTATTCGGACATACCTGAATGTAATGTCTCCTTGGTTCCTACAGGAAGTCTCAGTGGTCCCTCCCATCTTGTTTCTGGCTGCCATGGTTCCCTGGTCTTATGGCAGTCTGCCTGGAAAACCTGGAGTCCACTGCTTGCTAGTTGTTGAGCAGTCATTAGTGAAATGGGTGAACGAATTGAGTGACAGAGCACTGGCACAGGCTGCCCAGGGAGGTTGTGGAGTCTCCTTCTCTGGCGATACTCAAGACCTGTCTGGATGCCTGCCTGTGTGACCTGCTGCAGGGAGCCTGCTTTGGCAGGGGGGTTGGACTCGATGATCTCTTGAGGTCCTTTCCAACCCCTGCAATTCTGTGATTCCGTAAAATTCTGTGCTGAACTTGGGCAAAAATTACTTGAATAGCCATGAGAAAATTCATGAAACAAATAAGAGAGGTGGAGGGAAATGCCTTCAACCTGCTTTAAGTAGAGATCTTTAGAAGCCCACTGGCTCGTATCATCAGAAGATGACCTCGGAGAGGAGAAGAACAGCATTTTTAAAGATTTAGGTCTTGGGAGAAAACTACAAAAATTCAGCAGGTTCTCACAAGATTATGCTACATAGATTTGAAACAGCCCAGCCATAAAGGCAATGTTAAAACAATTATCTCAAGGAATTGTGGTCAACTGAAAAAAATAAACAAACGTTTCCAAGTAAACTTCCCGTACTTAGAAGATAGTATGGTAGGATAACATTAAAGCAAACAGACTATGAGAAGCCCAAACAAATCCTTACAGCTTTAAACATGAGCTAATTTGTTGTATGCATAAAATCAAGACGGCAACTACCATTTGCATCATGTAGTTAGATTAATGTTTTCTCTTAGTCATAGCTGTATTTCAAAAAAAAAAGAAGAAGAAAAGAAAAAATATTAAATGAGTTTGGAGTTATATTATTATCTGCTTTACTCTTATAAAATATATTGTAGTCTAATACTTCAGAGATTTGTGCTGATACAAAGGAGAATTTTCCATGTTGTTGTTGTGCAATATGTAGTTTGTTTATTTAATGAAAAATACACCATAATCTGATTCTTTTTATTCCTAGAGATACTAGGAAAATATGATTACTTCCTTTCCGCTACTGCGTATGTTCACACACATACAAGTATGCATATGTACATACAAACACTCAAAGAGAATGGCACATTTCTCCTCAACAGGGAGAGGAGATAATGTACCTGCAGATATTCATGTCATCTTTATCAATTTATTTCTTGACTTTAATAACGATGTCAGAGTTCCACACACATTTTTACTTAAAAAACCTGAAGTTCTTATTTTTTCAAATGTGTAGTACTTTGTTGGGTGTATTTTTATTTTAGCAGTAACTTTTATTGATCTCTTCTGAAGAAATCCAACTCTTTCAGTTTTTCCTATGTAGGGATTGTGCCAACTGCCTGTACCCTGCTGCAGCCAGGAATGGTGACATCCTGGGGCCAGAAGGAGAGGAGGCGGGCAGATCCTGATCTGTAGTTCAGCAGATGCAATTCTGAACTGGAAATTGAGAGGTTTTCTCCTTGAAGCCATGTAATTTCTTGGGACTTTCTTCTTTTTTTTTTTTTTNTGGCTTTTTTTTTTTTTTTTTTTTTTTTTTTTTTTGCTTCAATGACTCTCTAAAGTAAAATGCTGAAGCATCCCATGTGAAAAAATGTCAGAACTGGTGTTTACTTTCTTCTGGTAAGTGCCCTGATCTCTCCCGTCTTGTCTCTGTTTATCACTTCAAGACTGATTTAGCAAACCTATCTATCCAGTTATCATCTATGACTCTCCTTACTGTCGATGGAAAAAAAATTGCGATCACTTAGTTCATCTTAAAGTAGAGATCTAAAATGGTGGGTGAAATGAAGTTCCTGCTTCTCAGGAGGGGTAAGGGAGCCTATGATGACCAACTCAAACATCTGCCATGTTCTTCTGGTGAACGGGCTCTTGTTAAGCTGTGAACAAAGCCAGCTCAGGCCAGTTCTGGGTCCACCATTTAAGAAGCCCTGCTTTCATATGTTACAGAAGAATCCAGAGTCGAGTGGCCTTTGGTTTTCTTCATGTGTTCTAGAGTCTGAGTAGTAGCCATTAATACTAAGCTGTTCCTCAGATTTGTTAAGAATGGAGAGAATCTCTCTCCTAAAAACAAACAAACAAAAACCTAAACCAAGCCAACCAACCAAACAAACAAAACCCCAGTAATTTCCGCAGAGAAAGAAGTGCATTGTGCTCTGTTAGTGAACTGTATGTGGGGAAAAGCACTGGAAGGAGATCAAAGGCAGGGTCAGTGCTTAAAAACAGTGCGCACGCAGCTCCAAATGGCCACTTTACCCTGACCACAACCACCTAAAAACTGTTCAAAGTTGCAGTTTTGCTCTCAGCGTGCAAGCTGGATATAACCCAAAGCTCAGATTGCAGCCCATGAGGCTGCAAACCCACACAGACAGTAAGACATGCTGAAAGTCAGTTAAACAAATCCCAGCAAACGTGAGCACACTCAACTGCCTCTGCTCTTAAAGCAAGAAGTAACAAGTAGAAGTAGATGGTTGGGCCCTTCTGCATGAAAACTCTTAGGAATTAATAGGAATAGGAACTCCTAGGAATGAAATTATTGGGAATAAAACATCCTACTGCAAAAGAAGATCCTTGCCACCTCTTTCACAGCACCTTTTTTGAGAGTGGTGCATTTTAAAAAGCAATGGATAGGGTGTATCATCCCCTCCGAAATCTTGGATTTATTGTATCACCATTTCACCTCACTTTGTTAGGAGGAATTGAAACTGTGTGCCCACCTTTTGTACAAAACAGCTGCTGTGACTTGGAGTTATATTGAGCAATATATAACATGGGCAGAACTGAAATGCATATAACCGTAGAAAAAATGCACAATATTGCTTTCACTGAATATAGGAAACAAAATGCTCCTACGAAATGCAGAACAGGACATGTCTAACTCTTATAATACTGTCTTTTTTTTTTTTCTCTGATTAATATCTTCTTGAGCATCTCATTTGTCTGTCTTGAAGTAAACAAATTATTAGGAGGTGTGTTACAGCAGTGATGCTGTGCCTAAAGCTTGGAGCATTACTGATTTAGCTGTGGCAGAGACATTCAAATATTAATAGAAAATGTAGAAGGAAAATCAGAAACAAAAAAAAAAAGACCTTGTAAAACTGGCAGAGCTGAGAGTAGAGAAAGATGATCTTCCTGTGTCCTGTTTGCTGCCTCTAGCCCTGGGCTGCTACAATTCTTTCTTAAATGTATGCAATAGTCTTAAAAGGTTTCCTATCTCCCTCATCTTCCTGGTGTTATTTGAAATGGTTAATCAGTGGTGTATTTTCACAGTTTTATATATAGACATCCCAGGGCAAAACTAAAGCTTCAAAAACAAATGCCAAAGATGTCCTCTGTGGCCTTCTTTTGTCTACCTATGATACCAAAACAATCATCTCCTGACTCTGTGTTTTGGCAGAGCATAGTGTCAGTTCTGGACTCTGATTTATGTAATCATGACCAAAATAACTATTAAGAGCAATTATATGCATAGGAGAAGTCCCTGAGTGCAACCGAATGAAATTCACTGTGCGACTGTGCCTTTCCTTAGAGCAGGAAATCACTCAGCTGACACTATTATAAAACACTAGATAGTTATTAAGTGGTTTTCCAGTAATTTTTCATTGCTCAGCAGAAAACATTATCATAACTGATATACACTAATTTTCTCTTGTTTATGCATGTGTGTAATGTAACCTCCATTAAAGTGCCATTATATTTGTGAAAGGGATTCTGTGAAAATGACCTGGTGGTCTTCCAAATTTATTCTTTCAGTGACTCCAGATCAAATTTGCCTACTTTAAACAATATATTTTAAAATTGACAGTGTTGTGGATTCCACCTGGGATCAAGTTGTGTTCTTTCTGTGTTGCAGTAACGATGAAGATAATTTAATTACTTAGCTGACAATGTTATTAATGATGCATAAGAGAGAAGAGAGTGCTTTATTCCCATTCCAGGAGTCATCCTAATTGTAGGATGTTAACAGTGGGAAAATCTGTGTTGGTTAGTCAAGTGAGGTGGTATATCTGGATGACAAAGACAGAGTTTAGTGGGAAGGTGCCATAATGAAGTTTTTCTGATCACTGTAATATTTTAAGCTTAATGAGAGTTTAGTACACACATTGATGGAGAGGTATTAAGCACCTTAAAATTACTAAAAAGCTCACTTCCTTGGTGGTTATCTTCTGTTTCCTTCTACCTTGGCTCTGGAGAACTTCTATAAGAGTAACCTGAACTGTTAAAACCCATCCCAGATTATTTTTTGTGTTACTGTTGGACATTGCCCAGGATCCATCAGAATGTGCTTCATCGCTCGTCACTGCTCTGTCATCCCTCTCCTTGCCCCCATCAGTGCTGGAATCATTTACTGGCCATTTTGCGGCTTCCCCAGAAGTAATAGGTCTGTCCGTGTTCAAACATTTTGCATGTACAACTTTGTCAGCTGAGAGCACAGGAAGAGAAGAAAAGAAACATGCCACTAATTAAACCAGCAGTTCTGGTAAATGTTCTTATACTAGGAAAAGCTCTACTGAGAGATACAACTTATGTCATTTGGGTAGCTGGTATAAACACTGCTAGCAAAAATTTCCTGCCAGTACACATCATGTCTCTACTGGAAGAGTTTGTAGTGCAAGCTCTATCTGTGAATACTTCGTACTACAGAGAAGGCCCTACTCAGAAGGTGGAAGTACCATTATGCTATAAACTTGGATTTAGCTGAGTACCTGAGGCTGGTGTGCTGCTGTGGGGCTCTGTGAAATCACTGCGGGATGAGGATGAAGCGCGGCTGCGCTCTGGTCCACATCACCCTGCGTGTGTGGTCTGCCATTACCCATCCTGGTGATCTTCGGGCTGGTGCTGCTGCATGTTTGCTTGATGCAAAACTTGGAATCTGGAAATCAAATGCACAGGGGTTAGAGGTAGTAGCCTTTCCACAGAGCATACCCAGCAGAGCCAAGTAATGGGTCGTCAGGCTTCGTGTCCCCACTCATCAGTCAGGCAGCGATGGGTATCGTCAGTGGTTTGTGCAAACAGAAAAACTCTCATCAGAAGTATTTACCTTCTGTCTGGTCTGGAACAATCTGGACTTCTTCATTAATGCCATTATTTCACTGTGAACTGGATGGTAATAAGTAGAGTGAGGCCACACTAGAAACCAGAATGCACGACCTACATTTTTGAAAATCTCAGTGATCCAAACTGGAAATAAGGTGCAGAAGCATGAAAGCTCCCATTCATGGGGCTTTTGTGGCTTTACGAGCAGACAAGAGGAAAATGTGTGTTAACATGAGCTTCATTTTGAGGGGAATGCGTGCATGGATTTGTTGATCTATTAATTATAATCAAATTAAAGGAAAATGTTATTATATATTTTAAACAATCCCTGGCAGTGCCGCTGCTATCACAGTTAATGTTTAGAACTGGAAAAAAAAAAAGTGAAACCACGGTTTTCACTCTTTATCTGCTTTTGTGTGTATGTGTTTAACTCAGCTTAGACTATGAATTTACTAGGCTTGTCTGGTTCACTTTCCTTTATGGGCAGTGCAATGTTCTGGTTTTCATATACTATAAAAGTAGTGATGCCACAAAATTACAAGGGAAATGCTTCAGTCCCTCAGTATAGATATAATTAAATCCAACTAATCTATTTTCATTGCCTGAGATGGGGAATCTTAAATAAAATAAACAAGCCACTCAGCTAATGACATAAAGATCATTTTTAACGCCGTATTATCAGACCATTGATGAGAATTTTCAGTTACGTATTTAAATTCAAATCTTTTCTTTAATAAAACATACTGTCATTTTCGTGTGGCATAATGTCTACAACCAACTGTACCTAACAGGACTGTAATCCTCTTGAGCTGCTGTAATGGCATGAACCGCAAAAACAAAACCCGAGTGGTTTATCAATGTCAACAAACTCCCAGATGGAATTACAGTCTTATGTGCACTGTTCAGTTGTATGCTATTCATTATAACATATGACAAAAATTATGCTTCTATTAAAAATACACAGATGAGAATATGTGTTGTTGAAGGGGGCTTGTTTAAAGAGCAGAAACAATCCACCGGTGCAAAGCAGAGTAATTTTCATTGCAGGATGTGGCCTGCTGCATAGTACCTTTTCAGGCATATTTACAGGGAGACGGGGAGTTGATTCGAACTCTGAAAGAAATATGGTGCTTCAGGCTCAGGAGCATGTTTCTGGTTATGTCTCCTCAGCTGCAATTTTCTCCTGTTGTCTGCCTCAGGGAAATCTGTCAGTGTCTCTGGAGTAAGTGTGAGCTGGAGCACGGTGCTGGGAATCTGTGAAATGAACCATGAGAATCACCAGCCAGGGAAGTCCTTTGGGACCTACTGGGACTTCCTAACAGTATGACAACACTTCTAGGATGTATTAATGGTCATTACTTTGTAAAATTTCAAAATGAGCCCAGGGGCACAGATTCCAAAGTTCGATTTGCTATCTGCGCAGTCACGTTCATCATCTTTTTACGAAAGCCCCCATGTGGAGTTCCTGACTTAAAATGAAATTACAACTGGAGAGCAGAGTGATGAGAGAAACCTGGAGTTCAGCTGTAGCAAGTAAAGCTGTTTTCTGAGCTAGAACTAGCTCAGGAACTCCCAAACTATTTCTAGGTATCTTCAGTGCTTCTAACAGCAGAGGGTTCACTCATCTATAGTTGAGGTAGATGGACTTGCCAATAATTCTGATATTTCCATGTGTAATGGCTGCTCAGGCAAGGAGGACGGCTGGCAGCAGAAGCCACTGACATGTGACAGAACCACATGACAGTGGTCAGCCATGCCCTAGGACTGCAGGAGAGATGTCAGCTCTGCGTGTGGCCATGAGGGTCCCACAGTTCATGCCAGGGATGATGTGAGACAGGCTCTGCAGTGAAAACAGCCCACTTGTCCGGGTTTAATTCCCCAGAGTGATGAGTGACGGTAGCTGGGCACAGTCAGCTCAGTGAGGAGGACAAATACGAGCTGCTACATAATGGACAGCATGGAAACAAGGTTTGTTAGCAAGACAGCAAGAGATTTTATGGGCAAAGACTAGGAAATCAGCTCGAGCTGGGTGGAAATATTTTCATCTGGCTAATCTTGGGTTATCTTTGTTTTAATAAAGCAGATTTTGCAGATTTCAACCCAGTATCTCCTGAGAGCTTGTCTTTTCCACAAGTTTTCCTCATCTATATGTCCAAATTGAAAGCTTGTATTTTTTTTCAGGTGAAAAATAGAAAGTGAATTAGAATGTGTACATTTTGTATTTTGTATTTGTGTTTGAATTCTGTAATTCCATGGTATGTCAGCAGAAATGTTTCAGGTAGGTAAAGACACCACCATAACATGTAGTTATTGCAATATCTCACATTCCTCTTCTAAAAGCAAGTGGCCTGCTTTGTACTGACTGAAGTATCAAATCCTCTTTTCCATAGCAAAATGTCTCCTCTTCATATTCTAGTGAAACCTCTTGGTACCTTTTCATAGCAGGCACACTTATGGCTAACAGGATCAAGCACAAAAACATAAAACTACAAATTAAATTTAAAATGAAGGCTGAATTTGCAGAACATTACCTGTTTTCCAAGACAAATGCCAGAGAAGCAGAGCATTTTAGAGAATTATAATTCAGAATTCATGGGGAAAAGAAAGAAAACTTTAAAACTTTAAAAGCTTTCTGCAAGTACAACTTTGTTAAACTCGGTAATTTTCATGAGGGGGCTAAAAGCAAGAATAAAAGCAGACGTGACACAGCCCCCTCAGCCTCCTGCCCTGCTCCCTTCCAAGACTGCTCTGTTCTGTTCCTGTCTGCCTGCAGTGGGGTGTGTAGCTCTTGAGAGAGCTAGAAGTAGCAGGTGAGAGGGTTAAATAAGCTTCTTAAACAATTTCCATCCTGCCACTGCCCTGTGTTAAAATCCCTGAATTACTCACCAGCAGAACTGTTTATTTCATTATTAAAATGAGGCTGCAGGGCTCTCCCTTCTCCCACCCATGCACGATGTTCACAGAAGGAGAACTACTCCCACGTGATTACAAGGTTTGTTATTAAGTGTGAACTTCATATTTAATTGTAATTGCTAGCAAAATATAATTTAACAGCAAAGTATGCTGAATTTGTAACAAAGTACCCCTTTTATTTTGAGCAGGAATATGGATGCTGCCCAAATGTATCCGCATGGTTCCAATTAAGGGGAGGAATGTTTAATGTAAAACTCAACTTGATGAAAATAACTGAAGTTTCTGACAAACCAATAAATTGGAGTCTAGAAAGCTCTGCGTATACAGTACAGTCAGGGAGGGGCAACACCCGCTGGGTCATCAATTTTGGTGAAGACTTCCTGTTCGTTTATACTAAAATAATACTATGTAGGTAATTCAATTTCTCCCCAGCTGTAAACATAGACTGGAATGCTGTACGCAGATCTGGCTGAGGGTGGAGGGGGGCCTGGGCTCACTCCTTAGCGCAATTTCCAGGCTGGAATTGTAAGAAACTAAACCCAGGGTTGCTTTTTCTTTCTTTCTTTTTTTCTTTTTTTTTTTTTTTTTTTTTTTTTTTTTTTTTTTTTGAAATTATTTCTGTTAATTCATTTTCTTCTTTAGGCACTAGCACATCAACAGTTATCAAGAGTTCCCACCAAACACCCACTCAGAAGCCTTGGATGTTTTCTGGTGGAGATGTGCTCGTGCAGCCAGCTATCTGCAGGACCTCCCAAGGATGCGGGACAGGCTGCAGGGAGGCTTCCAGCCAGCCAGGTCTTCTCCCTCCGGCCTGTTGCTACCGACAGGTCCAACCTTGAGGTTGTGTTTAAGCTCAGGGTAGTGCAGAAATGAAACTGTAATCTTAGATACAACAACATAAAAATGGATGTGCCCCACTGACTTCAGAGTGTGGTTGTTTATTCGATACGTGGGAGGCCATGTTCGCCCAATAGGTTCTACTGCGTGTGGTGTATGAAGTAATTGGCCAGCTCATCTTCCTCCAAAAGCAGGGAAGATTGGCTAGGAGAGGTGAGGCCCCAGGGAATTTAAACAAAGGCAATAGATTATGAAATGTTTACCTTTACACTGCTGCTGTTACCAGCCTGCAGTGCTCTACCTGAGCCTCTTTTCTCCTTGCAAAATTTGCCGTGCTTTTTAAAAGATTCACTTCATGCTTTAGATACGGTAGGCTGAGTTATTCCTCCCCTCTCCAGGCCAATATACATAGGTCACGCTGAAAGTAATGCCTCCTACTTATTTCCATGGAAACTACAACAGATAAAAAGAGCACAATAACAGAATTTGATAAAGCTAGTTCTCAACTGCAAAACACTGTTTTTCAACACAGTCACCACAGTTAGCATTGAACAATTAGTAATGAACAAGAGCCTGCATGCTGTACTCATAAAAATCTGCATGGCCGTCCAGAACGTGGCTTGTCTCTCATGTTACTGTCATCACTGCTGGAATACCCCACCCACCACCTCACTGTGCTCACATCCACTGTTTGGGCTCCATCAATGTTCAGCAAGCGTTGATGAATGTCAGTGGGTGCCATCTTTTCCACATGGAGGAATTCAATCCCACACCATTGTTTCAACCACACTTCCATATCAGACACCATTTTGTCAGACTGCCCCTCTGCTGCCATCTGTCCCACGGCAACAAAATGGAACGGGATATTGGTGGGAAGGTTCAGCCTCTGCTGCCATTCCACCAACATCCACCTCTGAAATTGTAGGCCAAAAGAATAAAAATAGGAGGCATTACTTTCGGATCAGCCCCCATAAGAGCAGACTTTAAAAGAGGACTTTGTAAGAGTCCATGCTTGCTGAAGATATTTAGTTCTCAGTGCTGTGACCAGAGCAAATTGTTCACTTGAGCAGAACATGATGGGTTCTCATTTCGTGTTTAGGGAAATACAATCTGCACAAGCTTGCGGACGTTGTTGGGTAGCTGACCCTGCAGGCTCAGCTTGAGATTTTTGTCAGCTACCTCTGTCTCCTTCCATTTTCTGTCTGCTCTCTTGATGCAACTCCATTGCAGTCAGCACTTAAGTGTCATTTTTAAGGGTGAAAGTGATTTTTTCCCATTTTTCCTGTAACTTTACAAATTTTAAATGCTCTCTCTCAGGTAATTTTGAAATATGGTGACAGAAATATGGGCTGAATAATCAGCAGCGACTCAGAGGATCTAATATGTATTTAAAACTATCAGGATATATTGTTCTATTTTCCCAGAAGCTTAATAATGAATAACCATAAACCTAGAGTACTTATATTAATCTCTGTAGGATATTACAGTTTGCACTCAAGACCTGAAGCATTTTTTCAATGACAGCACCAGTTGGTTTGTGCCTTTTCCACTTCTTCTCTCCCATACAGGTCAGCCCGGAAACCAGATGGTATTTCTTACCGCACAGACAGCAGCTAGAAGATATTGCAGGGAGATAACAGACCATGTTAGTATTTTCTATTGTTGAAATACTATCAACAAGTTTTGTGTACATAAGCTATTTCTACACATTGGGAGATATTTTCTGTTGGCATTCTAGAACTTTAAATTGATATTTAATCAATTGTTTGACATTTTTGTATGTTTATCTCATGAATATAGACTAGACAGGGTGCTAGAAAAGCTCATCTAGGCTCCCTTTTCCTGTGAATGGTTAGAACTGACGACCTTAAAAGGTACCTTCCAACCTGGGCTGTTCTGTGATTCACTGAGTCTAAACTTACTCATGCAATTGGTCAAAATGTAGCTTGATAACCAGAAGTCGAAAAATCAGCATTTGGGCTGATTGCACACATCTGTAGAGGTACTGGAGGGGAATCTGAGACTTGTATTTGTTCCCTGCAGGTGTCCCCTGTTGTGGGTGCCCATCAGGCAAGGCCTGCAGGCTGCAGGATGTGCAGTGGGAAGTGTAAGGACAGAAGGTCCTGTGAGATTGTACAGTACAAAGCCAACATCTAAAATCATCAACAGTATCATCCTCCAATGATGAGCTGAAAATAAGTCTCTGTGCTGTATTTACTTGTTGTAGAGGAGCTTCCTAGCAGCTACAGCTGCAGCGCTTCTCTGGCTGCCAGCCCAGCTAATACCATGGTAATGCAGTCATGCAGTTTGTTCTGCAGCTAAATTCCTGTTTGAACATCTTTACTTCCTGATATTGAAGATTAAGCATCTCTCTTGTGCTTTTCTAAAGGCTTTGCATAAATCATTTGTGTCCGTGCACACAAGAGCAAATCCCACTCTGCTGTCTGTGTGGCTGCTCCCCAGTACAGCTCTGCTCCTAAAGATATGTGTGGTATTCGTGGACCTGGCACTGCTGCAATCAGGCTGAGGACTGATGTTAGCTAAAGTGAATCTAGTACTTAAAATGTCAGTAGATTTTGTGCTCTTAAAAGTGATGGACTAATAGTCTTTGGCTTGCGGCTAGAGTAATGTAAGTTTCTCCAAGTGATTTTGCCAAGCTTATTCAGTCTTGGCCCATATTCTTTCTGCTATGGAGGCTTTAGACTGGACTAGACAACGTACTGAAGAACATCCAGTTGGGAATAATCTTGCAGTAGGATGATGATGACAAACTGATGTAATAAATCTTCTTCACCTTTAGTTTGTATCTTTCCTTTTTCTCTTACATTTCTCCCTTCTGGCCAGGGAGAGAGTTTTGTGACCTGCAGACCAAGAAGACAAACCAAGACTTGGTTTGTCAGTGGTGAAAAGCCAGATCAGCCCAAGGATAGACTCACAAGGGAAGGCTTGACACTGCTTTTTACATGGCCCTCAGGGTACAGATGTTCTGCTGGCTATTTCCATCACTCTGACAAGCAGGCACCATTTTGTTCTCATCAGGATTTCCAAACGTCTGGAATATTGGAGCAGAAGAAACTGTATCTTTCTAGAGCTTATTTTTATGGAATGTATTATGAAAAGGGGTCCTTAGGAAATAGCAAGTCACCAGAATGCTTATTAAAATGACCTTAAGGTCAGATTCTGCCACTGTTAATCACAATAGTTGTTCCTTACTCTGTGAGCTTTTCCATTGGATTCAGTGGGATTACTTAAGGAATTCGGGTACTACCTGATGGGACCAAAGGGGCAGAGAGGCTGGCCTTAATAATTGTAGCAGCTGTATCTCAACATGCCTTTGTTTTTACCTTACATTTTAACTAGTTAAAAATATGCCGCATGAAAGTTGTTATCTTTTGAAGATTCCCTCTTCAAAAAGGTGAAATTTTATGTAGTCAATGTATTCTGTCATTTTATCATCAATACTTTTTATTGTCATAGTGTGAAGTCATTGCTGAGAATATGCTGAAGGGTTAGAATCTCCCCCTTTTTAGTTTTAAAAAACTGTGCAACAGGAAAAAGAAAATAATTTTACTCTGAACTCTCATTGAAATCCTGCAGCTTTCACACAGATATTTTCCAGGATTTGTTTATATTTCTGTATTATTTTAAGCCATTTCTACTATGTAGCCTGATTTAGACCTGGACAATACTTCCTACTCTTTCTTATATCAGAAGTAGGAGACTTGACTCAGTATTCAAACAACTGCATGAAACAAAAGAGCTATGTTACACAATTCTGAATATAAATGGGAAACTCATATGATTCTATGATTCCAAACTCACTTATGAAAAATCATTTCCACAAAATAAAGCAATGAGAACTTATTTACACAATTTCATGCGCAGAGAGAGGGATGCAGAAATCATTTCTTTTTCTTCTCACTAGAAAAGAAAACAAATTTAGCCTAGGTTTCACTCTAATAAATAGGTTCTTTTCAGCCAGTCACACCAACCACTCCTTAGGGTGTTTGTGAGAACATTCTTATCTTTGAGCGTTAGTTCAGGCTGTTGAATTTGAACTCAAGGACTTGAGCAATGCAAGAAGATATTTTGCTAAAAAAAGGTTTGATTTTTCAAAACAATAAAGTGTTCTTTTATTATTATTATTATTTTTTATCTAATAAAATTGCTCAAATACAGTATAATTCTGTTATAAACCTAGTAATGTAGACTGCAGCGTAGAAGTGTAGGGCTTTACCTCAAAAGATATCTGCTCCGTGCTAGTTCTGTGTTCAAGGATGAACGTAACCCTGTCTAGTCTAACTGTGAAATAATTCACATCAGTCATTGAAATTAAACTTTTTGAAAAGACTTTAATAATGATTTGACTGTAATCAAGAATGTACTCTGCAAACTTAATCCAGAATAATCAAATGTCAGTGTGCAAGTAAGAAAATGCATGGTTTTGTACTGTTTTCCTGTGTCGTGCTGATGTGGCTGCAGTTGCTGAGATGTTTCCTTTTAAATGCTCTGTGATGGAAACAACCGTGATTATAGAAAATAAAAAAGAGAGTTTAAAGCAAATGTAATTTTCAATGATGTCATGTTAAAAGATGGGATTTTTTCTTCTTTCTTTGAACCAATTTGTGCCCTAAAAGTGTATCTATAAGTGTGAGTGATTCTTGCAAGTTTTGTGGATATAAGGGTGAAAAATCTGGTGTAGTGTTTAGCTAAGCAAGAATAATTATTTCGTATTTGTTATTTTTCTCAGTGTAAAATGTTTTCCTCAAATAGAAGGAAAGCCAAAGAAATTTCTTGATATTTTTGAACATAGATTAGCCAATGTGGTTCGTTAACAGTCATCTTCTATGCTGAAAATACTGCTGAACTATTTGGACAATATTTCTGAAGAATTCCTGAATTCAAAGGAGCATGGGATTCATATCATATTGTACCTAAAAGGAAAATGGAGATAGCTGATTGTATTTATCAGTTCCGCAGGAGGAAAATTCTGTATCATCCATTCTGCTTTTGACAGTACAAGCTTCTTTTTACTGCTAGCTATAAGTGTTTTTGTCCAACACAGTACTTAACAACTCAAAAGTTGAAGGCTACATTACTCTCCTAGAAAATTCTTTTGTACACTGATGTCAGCCTCTGAGGAGTACTTTTTAGCCCCAATGGTAACTCTACTGTTCCTCTTTCTTACCCACCGATATAGTGTTATGTATTTTTATGTATAATTTATCTCTCTAAGAGATAAGGCAGATCTTTAAAATATTTGCAAGTTACTTTTATCTTCAAAATAGCTGGTAGCCAAGTTATACTCATGTTGCTCTGTAGTTTTCATAGAAACACAGAATCATAGACTATCCTGAATTGGAAGAGACCCACAGAGATCTTTAAGTACAGCTCATGGCTCCTCACAGGACAACGCAAAATTCAAACCCTATGTCTGAGAGCATTGTCCAAACACTGTCAGCTTTGTCAGGCTTGGGACCATGACCATTGCCCTAGGGAACCTGTTCCAGTGCTCGACCACCCTCTGGTGAAGAACTTTTTCCTAACTCCCACCCTGACCCTCTTCTGGCACATCTCCATGCTGTTCCCTCAGGTTCTGTCACTGTCACCAGAGAGCAAAGATCAGCGTTGCCCCTCTGCTCCGCTCATAAGGAAGCTGTAGGCTGCCATGAGACCTCCCCTCAGCCTCCTCTGCTCTGGGCTGGACTGAACAAACCAAGAGACCGCAGCTGCTCCTCATACATCTTACCCTCTAGGCTCTTCCCCATCTTTGTAACCCTCTTGCCTGCAATGTGGTGCTAGCAATGCTACACCTGTAGACACAATTTTCCAGTTTTACCATAGCGTCTGGAGAGTGTGATCACAGGTCTGGATCCCATAGCACTTGATGCTGAGCCAGCATAAACCAGGACACCATGACTGCTTTGAGGTGTTTGCAGACCAAGCATAAGATGGGGAGACAGATACCAATGTAGGGAACGCGAGAAGAACATGGAACTGCTGTTCAGCCATCAACACCTAGAAAGCGTTTATGAAAGGTCCCTCTTCGGCCAAGAGCAGGCGAGGCATCTGAGGGTGTCTTCGTTCCTTGAGATCATCTGTGCTGGACTTTGGAATACAGGGCCTTAAGGAAGATTAAAATAAACTGATAGCAAAAAAACTTTTCTTGACACATAGGGTTAAGCCCTGAGACATTTCAGAGGACAGAGAAATCCTTTGGCTTCCATGTATGTTTAAGAGTATTTAGTCTCTTTTTCCTCAGGCAGACAATCCCTGAGTTTCTCATTTCACAGTTTGCATTGGCTGGAAGGTAGAGAAGTTTCTTATATTTAAATTTATTTATGTTATACTTGTGACTATTATATTTCTTAATATTTTAAAATGTCATAAACAATTAAAGTGCTGAGAACTGAATCATTGCAAATCACAATAAATTCCAGTGTCCAAAAAGTAATCAAATTGGTCCATCCCCTCAGCCAGAAAGGCACTGGACCAGAGGAATCCAAAAAGGCAAAGACTGGAGGAGTCTCCTTCAGGGGTCTGGAGGAAGCCTGTGAGTGGAAAGCAGGACTTGGGTGCACAGACATCCCACTTGAGCTAGAAGTTGGTTTGTGGGGTCTAGAAATGCAGTAAAATGACACAACAGTACTTGGATTTTGACCTTTACAGGAGAAGAAACCTGTCTTTGCTACAATCTGGTGCGATGCCTAGCAGGGGTTTCCTGTATATTCCTGTGTGTTGCTTACTGTATCTTTGTTTTGGATTTGTTATTAATTACTCTAATTTCTATTGTATTTTCCTTCCTCTTTGCCACTGTTTGTGAAATGTAATCTGCTTCTGAGACAAGTAATTTTAGCCCACTAACTAACTTAACTTTATTCACCAGAATGCAACTCAAAATGAAGGCTAACACCAGTGCTGAAATTTCAGCCTGTAGAGAATCTTTAAAATAAACCTACTTTTTGAAATTTTGGGGATTTCAGAACAATTCAGATAGATATTTTCCTTTAACCTTTCCTACTTAGATAGCATTAGAAGCTGGCAAGTCTAATGCTAATTTCTCCTTATGAACCAGGAGAGCGATGCTTCTGAAGAGGAACTCAACCCCTCATGCAAAATTCATTGACATCAAACTGGTTTCAGTGAGATTTGGATGAGTAAATATTTCAAAGTGTACGTCTGAGTTTGGCCTGCACATCATAAATATATCCTTGACGTCTGTTTTTCTTCTTGGATTTCTTCTACCCATGGCTAGAAAAATGAAAACAATTGTGATGTTATGCTCAATTGGTATTCCAAAAGCAGATATCCTCTCCTTGGCTTTCACTAACCTATTGTTTGATATCACCATAATTATATGATTTTTTTCAGGATACGATTAGTCATACAGTGTTAGAAAACACAGCACTGTGGTAATTATAACTGTAATAAATTAGAAACAAAAAAAAGATTATGAATATGTTTATCTGTCCAGTAACTTGGTGCTTAAGTTGAAATTCAGGATAGCATTTCTATGGAAAAGAGAGCTTACAGCTGAACATCAGTCATGGGCCCGCACCACACTAAGGCACATTTCAGATAAAGAGAAAATTAGGCAAGTGTATAGATATTTTTCAAAATGGAGACTTCAAACATAAGTGTGAGAAGGGGATGTTGTAAGAAATCAGGATGAAGACCGTATTCTGGTATAGGATTGTACCCAGGGATGTGTCTCTGGTGTAGTTTCACTCTGTTCCTACACAGTCCCGTAGATTCCACTCTGACAGCACCATCGTGAAAAACTCAGCAAAAGGGAGGAAAAATAAAGCAAAAGTTTTACTTACCACTCAGTTGGGACACATTTGGCAGAATGTAATGCAGCGGTTCAGATAACTGGGAAGTCAAGCTAGAGATGCAGTTTGTAATACTGTATTTTCCAACATATTTTTAAAGTTGGATTGCCATTGAGAAGATTTTGATTAGTTATTAATCAAACTTATTTACAAAATTCAATGTCTGTAGTTAATTTATGAGTAGTTTTTGGCACGCTTCAAACAGCTGTAATGGCTGTACAGTGTATATGGTGTCTTTCTATTTCCTGACTGGATGAGGGGAATGAGATTTCCACTGCAAATATTTTTTGTAGGACTTCAAAATTTGCTTTTCCTGAGTATTTAAAAATATTTTGAATACTGTTACCATGAACATTCCTGTTTTTGTGAACACAAAGTCAACACAGTTGAAATGAAGAGTTTAAAATTTTAAAGGAAAAATAAAGCATTTCTTTTTTAGTGCAATCATCCTGCTTGACCTGAAAGTCACTTTAATCCTAGTTCTAAGGTTTCATAGGGAAGTACACAGCCACAGGCACGTTCACACATTACTTGTGTTCATGGAAGCATTAATTGAATTTCCAAAGTCCTACCTCAGCACATGCTCTGTGGTGGGAAGGATTCTTTGAAAGTCTCTCTTGCTGTTGCATCCCAAGTCCTTGTGGCAGATCTTTTGGGTAGGAGCAGGAGGAACTTTCAGACTGATAACCAGTTACAGGGAATGACACTGTAGTGTAAAATTGGCTTTGAATTGGACAAAGAGAAATAAAATAGTGTTGGGGCTAAGCTGGTGTTCAAAAGCATTTTTACTTTGGATTCCTGAAAGAGGAAATACTTTCCCTTTACTACAAGTTATACTACCAGCAAGAGATAGCCCTTGAGTATTTCTGATCTTTTTAAAAATAATTGACTGAACAGAGTCAACAGCTTCACCTTTGGCTCAGAAGGCTCACAAAAATGCACAGGAAAACGCCACCCTAGAGCTTTCATTAAAGGCAGCTTTTCTAAAATGCCTGTGATGTGGATAGCCAAACCCTGCTAAACACAGACTGCACCTGTATTCAGTTCTGTGACAGGATAGGATGGGTTTGCTGGACATGGGTCAGATTAGATCTCCTCTATGTCATGCTCCTATCAATCACTATGCATACAGACATGGGGGAAACCTGGCATTGCAGCATTTAATTGAACTGAACCATCCTTTCTTCTTGATATTTGCTAGCAGTGGTCAAGATGAGCTTTCCAATTAGTTTATTTGGGTCTTGGCATCTGTCCGACTCCATAACCCCTGCACAGAACTAAAAGGATCTAAAGCTCAGACTCGGCTTGGCTAGGTTTCTAGGGATTTTACAATTGAATTTTTCTTTTGTTTGTGCAACATTTCCAAGAAATACTTTACAATACATATATATGTTTTAGCATAGCTGTCAATTTTCATGGCAAAAAAAAGTATTTGGAAACTGGAGAGTAGTAATAGCAGAGTTGTTTTTAAAGGAATCACCCTACACCATTCTAGGCCAAAAGCTTTTATTAAAGTTTTATGAAAATCCTCCCTGTTTTTTACATTCCAGTTGAGTCTATTAGCTTTGCAAGTTTTGATGATCTAGCAGGTATAAGCACTTCTCACATTAAATGCAGTGTTGACAAAGGAAATTCACTAGCAAAGGTTTCATTAACTGGGGATTATACTGAAACCTTTTCCCAGAATTGCCAATAAATGGAGCCCTAATCCAAAATTTGGCCTTAAATTCAAGTGCAACTAATATAATTTTGTGTTTGGTTTAAAATTACCTGTGGTTATTTTCTCGTTTTTTTTCAATATACAGCATTATGTCATCCGGAGTCTCAAACAGCATTGTTCCTATGATGAAAAATCAAACTTAAATCCTGTGTATGAAAGAAACTTCAGTTTAACTTGAGTTTTGAAGGAGTCTTGTAAAAAGAGAGCCTTCTCCTGCAAAGGCAGAGAGTTACCTGCTTCCCTCAAGTGATGCTGTGAATAATGTGCATGCTGGTCAGCAGGGCCTGGTCCTGAGGTGAAGGTCCCAAGGTGACACATTGACAGTGTGTCAGTACTGCTTGGACATGAGAATGTGCCCTCTCCATGTTGGTCAGAGCTTCCCTTGGGAAGAGACAGAGGTGGGCTGGAAGCAGGAGAGTACCTGCAGTGCTGGGGGTTTGAAATCCTCTGGAGCATGCAGGAGCTTTGGGCCATTGCAAGGAACAGGATCTTTGCCATTGACAAATGTAGTTTGAGGATCTTGCCAACCTTGGTACAAAATAATGTAATACCCTCCTTCTAATCTCCCCTGTGGCATTGAAGTTATCTGAGAGGATCTCCTGGTTTACCTCCTCCAGGCATGCCAGGAAGCCGCAGCAGCTCCTCAGACCGAGAAAGTCCTGTCTGTAGAAAAAAGGGAATTTGCAACTTCGTGCACTCTTAGGGTGCATGAGGGACTCGTGTGAGGTTTTTCTGTTTGTGCAATACACTGGCCTTTTTCACTGTGTATCTAGGGAAAAAGTTGTGATGACAGGTTAGGGGTTTTACAATTAGGGAGGTGTTTGGGGCCCGGCCATGACATTGTGGTCCCTGTTGCCTGAGGAGGAGATTCCTGGCCTGGAAAGGTGACGAGAGCCGCATCCAAATCTCCTAAACTTGGTAGGAATCTCTCCAAGGATCTAATAGGTTCAGGTTTATAACACAGCCTGTTAAGATTAAGTTTTTGAAACTACCTGAGGGAGCTGAGTATAGCTTTCTATTAAAATTAATGGGAATTGGATATTTAAATTCCTTAGACATCTTTGAAAGTCTTACCTTTAAGTGGCATATAAAGATCTAATGTAACTTCCATTGCACCTAATTTACAGTTTATAGGTAAGATGATGTAAACTCTGGGTTTGTTTCAGAATTAAGTTCATTTATTTACAGCTCCCAAAGCTAAGCCACTGTTTAGTGTTCTATGGAAAGTAACCAAATATTTTGTAGCAGCAGGCACTGTGGTCATAGTGTTTAGACTTGCATTTTATCTGAGTCAAGAAGATTGCAGTATCTCATGAAGAGAACTGAGGCAAACTCATAAATCTGAAGTCTCTTTGGTGATCTTTTTAAAAAGGAGTTGGAACTCATATCACCCTAAGCTTTCTTAATGGTTTTACCATAAACAATGAAGTGCTTCAGGAAAATCACAAACAGCTCTTCTGTCAACAGACAGCTTCATTTTCTGTCCCAGATTAGGGTGGTCTGAAGCTATCAGCAGCCGATCTGACAGAGTAAATCTGAAACAAATTGCTGTTGCTATAATCCTTCCTTGGCATGAGGTGCTGCAAAGGAGAGAAACCAAATATTGTTGCATAACTAAATTGGTTGGTTTGTGGTTCATTAGCTTGTATTGAAGAGTGCTAAATTTGCTGCAATTCATATCTATCTATCTATCTGAAATCATTTGGAATGTATTACTTCATCCTCAGAGTAATGTAAGAGAAGCCATCTCCCAACATGTCTTGATTTTAAGGTTGATGCATGGGTGTAAAATCAAGTTCTGAGTTTCATCGTCTGGAGATTTTCAGGTTTGATAAATGTGGCAAACTTTTTTGATTGTTAATATTTTTCCTGAGACTACTATTTTATTTGAGATTAAAATTCTATTGCAAAAAGGTATTAGTCACGACAGCAGCTTAGAGTTGCATGGTAAAGGTAATGTCCAGCTGCTTGAAGTCCTGGAAAGGCTGTAACGGCAGTGACAGTGCAGTGTTGCTAGCTTCCAGCAGTCTCTGCTTCACCTTGCTTAGGTGGAGCTACTCAATTTGTTAAGCAAGAAGCAGCTCTACATTACTCCCAAAGACCGCACCAAAGAGTTGTGGTTCCGTTGCTGTCAGTGTTTATTGCTGTTTCAGGGACTGGATATTGAAGGTTGACTGACTCCATCCTGGGATACCTCCAAATACCATTGGGCATCATTTTGCTGAGCAGTTCCTAAGAAAAGTCATAGAATCACAGAATCATAGAAACACTAGGTTGGAAAGGACCTACAAGATCATCTAGTCCAACCGTCCTCCTATCACCATCACTACCCACTAAGCTACTAAATCATACCCCTTAGCACCTCGTCCAGAAGCACCTCATCCAGACGCTTCTTGAACACCACCAGGGACGGTGACTCCACCACCTCCCCAGGCAGGCCGTTCCAGTGCCTGACCACTCTTTGAGAGAAAAAGTTTTTCCTTATATCTAATCTAAATTTCCCCTGGTGCAACTTGTGGCCATTCCCTCTCGTCCTGTCATTAGTTATCTGGGAGAAGAGGCCGACCCCCTCCTCACCACAACCTCCCTTCAGGAAGTTGTAGAGTGCGATGAGGTCTCCCCTGAGCCTCCTCTTCTCCAGACTGAACAATCCCAGCTCCCTCAGCCAGTCCTCATAAGACTTGTGCTCTAGACCTCTCACCAGTTTTGTTGCCCATCTCTGGACACGTTCCAGGGCCTCGATGTCTTTCTTGTAGTGAAGGGCCCAAAGCTGAACACAGTACTTGAGGTGCGTACACACCAGAGCTGAGTACAGGGGGATGATCACGTCCTCCCTGTGGGGATACAGGGGCAGAATGCCATTTCTTGCAGTTTGAAAAAAGCATTGCTTTGTTCTTAAGTGCCACCATGGTATTTGGCACCCTGAGCCTGCACCATGCTTTGGTTTGGCACAGAAGAGAGAGCAGTGGTGGAGGTTTCACAGTCCTACACCACAGGGGGTGGCACTCTGAGGGTGCCCATCTCCTTGCCTTGGAACCTGCTCTCTCCTCTTGCCCCTTCAGTTATTTTGTGCATGCTCATCTACAGGACTGAAAACCAAGCTGAACTGGTTTGGGATTTTTTCCTCTATTGGAGGTAAAACTCCACCAGTGGATGAGAGGGCTCCCCTCTTACATCTTAGTGCAATATCAGAAGGAGCTGTGCAAATTGAAATGATTTTTCTTTCCTAGCAAAATGAAAGAGCTGAAAGATTTTAAAGCCTAATTGCATCAAAGGAAGGAAATTAAAATTTCCTTAAAGAAATTCAGGTTGCTGAAAAATTCAGGCCCAGCTCAGACACAAGTATGTTTTATATTAAAACTTAAACAACCAGCCAGTATAATATTTCCTTAAGTTCCATCCATCATGCTACTGGTTTCTGCAGGGAGGGAAACATATCCTTCCCTTGCTATGTCTCAGAGAAAGTTAATAATATTGTTAAGAAGCTTGTCATATCACAAGTGCCTAATTAGGGAGGCCTGGGGTGGCTGGCAAGTTTGCAGACATCCTTAAACAAGCTGCGATGCCCTGAGGCAGAAAATGTTGAGGGATATCTGCAAATTGTAGAGGCGCAGGCTGACTTGCATCCCTGCACTGCCAAAGTGTAGAATGGTGCCTCCAGAGGAGCCAAAAAAGTAGCATGAAGCTGCATGGGCAGAGGTGCAGAGCTGACAGACGTGTGGTTGAAACAGCTCCCAGTTTGCTCTTCTGCTTGGTTTGGTAGTAGCCCTGCACATTTTGAAGGCAAGCAGAGACCTGGGAGTACACGACGAGAGCACCCTCACCATTTGGTGGCTAGGGATTTGGGCCCCACCACCACCAGAGAGACTGTGGTGAAATGTGGTCTTTATGAAGAGCCTTGCAGGCTTGGTCCTCTCTGCTTTGCTGGAAGCATGTGCCTGTCTCTGGTCCTGGCTGGATCCCACCTGCCAGTGGGAATTAATGACAGTGAAGGGGTGGAGAGTCCCCTCTGTCCCAGCCCGCAGCCAGCACATGAATGGACATAAAGATTTATTTCCCTCCACCTTGGCAAATTCTCCAATTGCCACACTCCAACAGCATTCTGAAGGGCATCTCTTGGAATTCCTTCCATTGAAGCTGTTGTATTTTTAATGTAATAGTTAGGGAACCTAATGATAGGAATGCACAGGAGAAACTGAGTAGCAGTCAGGGCACATTGTTATAGGAGCTCAGATCTGTCCTCTCCCAAGTATTTGTCCTGACCACTGGTCTTGATGCTAGCATCTGTGTGTGGGCTAGGTGTCTGAATCCCATTTGGATCAATAGATAACTTGTCAGTGTAGTCTATGAAATCTAAAAAGAAATTTTGTTGACAAGCCACTGAATTCATCTGTCCATGCACAGGTATCTGATACCCTTTAAGATGTTCCAGGGTGTCCTGCCTGACCTGTTGCCAGTTTAAGAAATTCGGGGTCTTCTGTGGAGCACGTGTCATTTTTATGTGCCCTATGGCTGTGTTTCAGATACTCTACAGCACATCAAATAGCACAAGACATCTGAATGCAAGCAACCATGTTCTAATAATCTAGTTTTAAATGAGGTGAAATTCCTTTCAGACTCTGTTGATGTAGGTCTCATTTGGCTACAATGCAAGTTCACACACCTGTACGTACATGCATGAAGTTATGTCTTAATGCCAAGCTGAATCTCACCCTGTAAATCACAGGTTGATTGAAGACAGCAATATTGATATGTGAGATCAGAGAACTTGACCAGTTTAATTACCACACAAGTAAGGATTTCAAAAGAGTGTATAGATGTAGCCAGAATTTCCAGTAGGGTATTGGTTATGTTCGAGATTTAAGCTGCTCAGATTTTGTTTCAGAGCTGGATATCATTTTGCCTATAGTGAGAGAATTCAGAAATTTGGCTATTAGCTAGACAAACTGTTGCTTTACATTAATTTTATTTTATTAAAGTACTAGAAAGAATTATATTTGCAGCTGAAAACGATGACTTGAAACCGGACTATTCCAGTTAACACCTATTTCAGAGAAATGCCACCCACCAGAGTTTTTCTGAACAAGCTCAAGAATCAATTTATCGGTGCTCACATTAACTATAATGCCAGGTCCTTAACAACTTTACTCTGTTTAATTACCTAACTTGGGTTGCACACTGAACACCCTGGAAAACTCAGATGTGGCTCAACCATCTGGCATTGTATTATGTGTTTTAAAAGATGTATTTAAGACCTTCTGTGGCTGGAATAACACTTCTGTGCTCTGATCTTTGTTTCAAATCAATCACATTATTTTCTTATGAGGCCAGAGCTACCATCACTAATTAGGTCTTTTATTTTGTTTTACTAGATTATCCAGTTTTTAACTGTAAGATCTTGGCTAGCAGCAGAACTTGAATACTTGGATGAAATTGTCTGGGTAAATCCACGCCAATTCTCAGAAAAAACTAACTGAGTTAATTTAGTTTACCACTTTCCTGAAGATGTAGAAAGCAAGGTTTTCTTTCTTTCCCAAGATCCATGGACACCAGTTTGAATATTGTAAAATAGAACTCATAGCTGAGTTTCAGTCCTTCACCAGAAATTCTTCATCTTACTATGAAAGGAAATCCTTACATTATGCATGCTTGATTATATGTCATTTCCAGACTTTGCTTTTGCGTTGAGATGATGTGATATGACTGAGAGTACCAGGAGAACCTGATGTTCAGTTTCCTCCTTTTGCATAACAGTCAGAAGGTAGATATTCATCTGAATCAACGCCTTTGCCACCTTAGGTCATTCGTATTTCAGGGAAATATATCCATTAGTTGGTGTACTCTGTGAAATAGACAAGTGAATATACAAAAGTAAATAGGATAAGAATGAGTTAAGAAAGCACAGAGAGAAGAAGAAGAAGATGACAGAGAAAGGAGAAGCTGCTGTATCTAAATGGGTTACATGACCTTTGTTCTATGTCTGGATGTTATTAACAGGTGAGTTTCAGCAAGTCTGGAAGTTGCATTTGGATCATCTTGTTAAGACTCCACTACAGTCACTTCAAAGCAATGAAGATAATCTAAGTATAGGTTGCTTGTGAAACGTTCATTATTATCTGCTTCTGGTGAATTCTCCCCCAGCCTCCTTCCTGGATTTAGGCTTTCTCCTGCACCCACCATAGGATACTAGAGTTTCTGTGACAAGATCTCTCAAATAAATAGACAACAACCAATAGCAATTTTGCGTGTCTCAGCTTCATAGTTTTGAACCCACTCAGCAGTGTCTACTTTGCTTTGTACTGTGCCTAGTGCTGTTCAAGTGCACAAGCTGTGCCCAGGGCCACCTGCCAAATAGCCGGGATAATGCAGAGTGGAGGCCCTGTCCTGCACACATTCAAACAGTGATGATGCTTATACAGGAGCTAAGCTTTCTATGTGGTCCATAGAAAAGGGCATCTGTACGTGGCTGGGAGCTTAAACACAGGACCACCAGGAACTCTGTGATCTAAAATGAGCTACTTCTACAGAGTTTAGGGGCCACTAGACCTGGAGGGCTGTTGCAGCTGCTTGAGTCATTCTCTTGGATTTTGGAGGGATTAAAGGTTTTCAGTCGTGCTTGCACACCATAGGAAGAAATCTGAACCTAACTCTTCACCTTTTGCTCAGACTCTATGAGTTTACAGAATGTGTGCATGGCAGAGAAACAAGTAATTTCTTTGAAAGGTGTTTTCCAGGCACAGTGTAACTGACCAGTGTCACCAACCATAGCTCAACCACCACATCACAAAGACAATATACTTCAAAATTGTTTTCAGCTGTGCTTTGGCCTTAAATTGTCACTGACCTTTGAGATACTACTTGGAATCTCAGTTTTGTTGCTGTTGAAAGAAACAGGAGAAGCAGCAGGTCTGTAAATACCACTAGCTCTGTTCTGAGATAAAAATGCTACTTTGGCAGTATGCAAGCTGAATTTTTTCCTTCATCACATGTATGATATTGGTTTTGTTTTGCCTTAAACAGCACAGTTTATTGTGTTACAGTTTTATAGAGACCAAATTCACTTTTCTGTACAGAGTAGAGTAACTCCTAGTAAATAATGCATTTGACATTTCAGCTCATTATTAAAAGAATTATCCTCTTAGATAAAAACCTATATTCAATCAATTTTGTGACATTATTTAAAAATAAGTTGCTTTTTTTTAAATCCAAAAAACGCTTTTTGGATTTATGTTTGGTTCATCATCCAGATGTACCTAGAGCAAGGTTACTGTGTTAAAAGAAAGGAAAAAAGAAAAAGGGAAAGGGAGAGGGAAAGAGCAGAGCAGAGGAGGTGGCAGGTAGGGATGGGAAGAGACGAAGAGAGATGAGGAGAAGAGGAAAGAGGAAAGAGGAAAGAGGAAAGAGGAAAGAGGAAAGAGGAAAGAGGAAAGAAAAGGAAAGGAAAGGAAAGGAAAGGAAAGGAAAGGAAAGGAAAGGAAAGGAAAGGAAAGGAAAGGAAAGGAAAGGAAAGGAAAGGAAAGGAAAGGAAAGGAAAGGAAAAGAAAGAAAAGAAAAGAAAAGAAAAGAAAAGAAAAGAAAAGAAAAGAAAAGAAAAGAAAAGAAAAGAAAAGAAAAGAAAAGAAAAGAAAAGAAAAGAAAAGAGGAAAAAGAAGAAGAAAAGAAAAGTTCTCTCTGCTAAATACCTCTATTATGCAAAAAGCTTCCAAAAGAAAGAAAGAGCAAGGTCAGGATGGTGTACTTGCCAGTAAGTAAGCTGAAAAAAACAAACAAACCCACAATTATGGCACAGATTACAGCAACAAAGATCCCTTGTATGAAGTACGGGCAAGATTTCTTTTCCATATAAACCTGTCCACATCTGAAGTAGCTCTATTGATTTCAGTTGTTTCCACAGACCTGTACCAGTTCTTTGTCCCACGGGTGTTATGGATATTGGACAAGTTATTGGTACACGTCAAAGCACTAGGTTAGAAAATGAATAAATAGCAAATGCCCAAATGTGGTCTCGCTGAAGTGTAGCTGGTGACTGTAAGAAAATTTACCCTATGAGGAAGGTCTGCGTGAGTGTCTCTGTTGAATGCCTAGCTTGTAAACTATTAAGTAGTTTTGCATTTCTTGGCTCTTGCTTTTAAGATCTTCGGACCCCAACTGACCATGCCTGAAAAGCTTTTAAAAGAATTGTGTCAGAAGGCCCCAACTCATGCTGGAGCTCTGGGCTCCCTTCCACATGTGGAAGGTGAGCTACCAGGAGCTCAGGCCGTGAGGGGCAGAGCTGGCCCTGCTTCTCTGATGAGGGCATGTCTTGTCTACTGGGTGCTCCTGCTCCCCACCACCCCCTGCCTTTGCCTTGTGCTTGTTCTTGACCTTGGTGTTTACCTGAGAGAGAAGTAGCGAGGAGGAGCTGGCATGGTTTCCAGCAGGCAGTAGCATTCTTAAAGAGATGGGCAGCACCGCATTTCAGCTAAACTATGGCTGACCCCCGTAGATGCCTATCCTTTGTGCTTCCCCAGAGATCCTCATTGCCATGCTGGAAAAATCTGCCGCCTCCCAACCACATGGCACCCTGACTGGGCAAGGGACTTGACAGAACCAGAGCCGTAGGCTCAAACTGACGCCTAACGTGCCCAACAAAACTATACCACTGAGCTAGCACTGCACACTGCAGAAATTACTAGCACAGAGTGTGTGTATTACAGGGTACCACTCCATATTCCTCTTGAAACTAATGGATTCCTATTGAAACTAATGGATTCCAAATCTCAAGGAAAATCCAATTGGAAGAAAATTAAAGCTATTCATAGCTATACAGAAGGATTTATGTTTCCATGTCATAGGTAATTTATGTGTTATCTTTAATATTTGTGTCATATGTTCTTAATTCTCCAAACTAAAAATCTGACGAACATTTGAAAAAGACCCTAAGTTTTGTTTTGTTTCCAGGTTCTATCAGAAATCAATAAATAAGCAGTGTAGTTGGAAGTTAAACAAAATCATATCCCTACCTTAAGTATTACTAAAAGCAGAATTAAATCTGCATATCAAATTGTAAACTTTAGACCATGTCCAATGCAAAGTAAAAATCCCTTTAAAAATACCTATGTCACAGGAGACTGTAGTGTTTTAAACAAGGGTCTTTTCCTGAAAAATTTTGCAGTGGTAATATTCTTAAGGGTTTATGTTAAGGTTCATTTGATTCTATTTCTTTAATTAGCCAAAGCATCTTCCAAACAAAGATATGCATGCAACAACTTTCAGTCAGGAAAATTAAATCACTGTATCTTGCCACTTTCAGTTTTTGCTCTTTTAATATATACTAAAAAAAAAAAAAAACAACATAGCAAGCCTTTGTTTCTGAAGAATATTATATTCCAGTCCCAATGCAGCAGGCATAGCCCCTCTCATCTGGGGAATAAAATGACCATGAATATATTTGTTCTGCAAAGCAAAGCCCACCAAACGTGTTTTCTTTATTCTCTCAAGCATGTGTGCCTCATGCCTATGGCCTACTGGATGTTTTGGGAGGGATATATTCAGCTGCATTGAGTTGCCATAATTCTCAGAGATGTTTTTGTCATAAGAAATTAGATGATTTCATTGAAAAAGCTTACTCAAAATATTTACATTTATTTGTGTACAGGTGATTGCAAATGAGAAATGCAAGCCAGCTTACCTGTCTGCTCCTCCTCTAACTAGTCTGAGATTCATTAAGCATTTAGGAGGAAAGGAACAGAAGTTATATGAGGGCTGAGCTAGCAGTGGCACTTATTGCAAGTTTTGATTGACTAAGTGCAAGAATTTCTTTACTTTTTTATGTTGTGTTGTCCCAACATCTAACGTGATTGAAGTTAATGGATGTTTTTCCATTGTCTTTAGTGTTAGAGGAAACAAATCTATTGACAAGACAAACTCAAGAAAGTTGAAGCAATGTGGTCAGCCTTTTTATCCTGACTTATGTTACAGCCTCAGCCTCACACTTCTTGATTTCTAATGAAGCTATCAAAAATAAAAGGGAGAAAACATCTAAGATGATTTGGAAATGCCAGTAAATGTGGAAATGATGGCAATGGCATCCAATAAGCATAGAGCATTTGAGAAGCAGAACGAGAGATCACACTTCAGTAAAGCATCACTAAGGGAGGAGACTCCCTGGCAAGACAATCTCAGCAAGCCTAAACTAGAAAGTATCGTGAAGCTAATGATCAGCATTCATTGGATTCTAAACAGAAATTTTAGAGGCCTGTTTTCTTGTTATTAGTTTTATTAAATTTTTGCCATGCAAAAAGCATTCTAAAAGGTCTAGAAAGAGGCAAAGATATCATGATGGAGGCAGTCTCATGGAAGAAAATTGTCATGTATCATCATACGCAGTGATTCTTGTCGTATACCCTTTCATTTTCTCTCCTTGTTCTTTCTTGGATGAAGAAATGTAATGGAGAAGAAGAGCTATAGCATAGCCAACATTGAAATGGGCACATTTGAGATTCATGAATTAAAAAAACCAACAACAGCAAAATAGAGTTACCATGCATTAGGGCAGCGAGTGTGCCCTGAATAATCTGACATCAGTGTTCACCATCATGCACCACTCCAAGCTCATGGAGAGAAATCTAAAGGCATTGCTTTGGCTATGAAAGAAGACTCAACTCATAGCTGCCTTTGCAGCTAAAAATAGGTGGATGTCAGTATGTTGCCGCATGACATTTTTTGGCAGGGAGCTGGAACATTTTCACTTTGCAAGGCAAGCCAATGGCACTGGATTTGCATGGCTCATGACCACTCTGCAGGGACCGTCCTCTCTTCACAGCCCCTCTCCCCTTGCCAGCCTTCACCAAGGGCTCTGGATTGTTCACCCTGAGAGCCTTTGATCAGAGTTTCCAAGTGCCACCACCAGCCCTTGCCATCAGTATAAGCCAGGAGAAGTTTTCCTCAGAGGCCTGCTTCCAAAGGAGGAAGCCTTTCCAAGAACAGTAAACAGTAAACATACCAGGCTCTTGCTCACTGCATCAGGGCGATGAAGAGTCTTGTTACAGAAAATACTGTGTTGGTAAGACTGATTTCGGCCTGTCACACATGATTGCACAACATAACACAGTGCAATGACGTGAAACAACTAAATGACAAAATGCTGGCTCACAATCAAACACGTAAAGCACCTATTTTCGGCTCTACCATCTGCTATCAGTTTGCACAGTGTCTTTCCCAGCTGAAAACACGAGGCAGATTGGCACAAATGGAGCATTCCTCTGGCTGGTCACAGACTGCAAGATACAATTTTTTTCTGCTCCTGTGGCCAGCCCATCTCTGATTTATTTTTTTTATATTTCCATAATGAAGTAGGCTGTTTCATGTAAGCTAAATCATGGTAAAGAAAAAAATAGTCCCCTAGAATAAATGTTCTCTAGCATCCTACCAGTCAAAATAATAGTATGTCACTTCTACCTTAAAAACAAGCATGCAGAAATTAACAACTGAAATTAATACCAAGACTGGTTTAATCTTTTCCACTGAAACTTTTTCACTGGGGAACCTCCTTCTGTTGCTTGACACTCTGCAAGATTGTTAACTCTATTGTCATCTACTGATAAACAGGAAAAGTTACAGTAAGTCTTTTTTGTTGTTGTCATATAGGTTTCTGTGAAAAAATAGGCACTTTGGAGTATTTAATGTGGAAAACAACAAAGCAAAACAAAAGAAATTCAACAAAATCTAAACTTTTCTATGAAGGCTGACCCCTCCCCCCCAGCCATTTCCTGGATATTTCCATGAAATTGATTACTCCTTTAGAGCCTTGTTTTGGAGGAATGGAGCTGATCTGAAATTCTTTCTTTTTTAATAAAGAACAAAACCACCGGGAATTTTGCTGCTTTCTTCCCTGAATAAATAAGATGTTTCTGAGTTGAAACCCTGGCTCCATTGACTTCACTGGGGCCATGATTTCATCCCAGGAATTATTCTAAAAGCATTACTCATTTAATAAGCATACCACACTAATTCTCTACTGTTTCCGTATGAGCACCTCCCAATGCCAATATAAACCCACTGCACAAAGCTACATTAAAGCAATATTTATGGTTGAGATCTTAACACAAAAGTCAGGAAACGCAGAGTTATGGTTCCCCCAGCCAACCATAACCAGGGGTAGCTTTAGTGTTTTGCATTACTATGTCTATACTCCACAATGCGTGTCCAAATACCAGTGACTGAGTTATAGCTGCTGTGGGAACTATAGCTTTGGATTTCTGTATATTTTTGAATTTAAATTCTCAACCCAGGTCATGAACAACTGTGAAAATTATGATTGCAGCAGAGTTTAGTGTCTCCAGTTATGCCATTCTTGGTTACTGCCGAGGGTGACACAGGAGAAGAGGGAACTCTCTCTGAGGTGTGGATGATGGGAATCCTGAGGGTCTCTTTTACCTTGATGAACAAAATATTTCAGCTGCACTAACTAGATATATAATGATTAACTTTTCCACAAGCTCTGTATCATTCAGCAGAAACTCTGGGAGAGAGCAAGAGAGCTAATACCACCTGACAGAGATTACTTAACATGACTAATGGCAATATCCAATTAATTTTGTCAGAGACAGGGAAGAATAAGCTGCTTTTGTGTACAAATTATACAGCACTAGGCAAATACTGGGAAATACAAGGGAAATAAGGCTGTTTTTACCCTATGCTCTCAGGAACAAAATGCAGAAGATCTGGAAAGGAGAAAGTTTGTACAGTGGGCAGTGCTAACCAGAATGACTCACAATCGTGTGACATAACCTGTGCTCTGCAACACCTCTCTATCTCAGACCTAGGGCTACTCAAGGGAAATTTTACCTGTAAACTAGGTAGTTAGCATGCAGTTTATTTCAAGAATTGTTTCAGACATGAATGTTGTGCAGTACAGACCAAAAATAGATTTAATTGCCTGACAATAGCTGGAATTTTATACAGGAGTTTACAGTAAATTGAAGATAATTTTTAGTAGTGTTTCTCATAGGGCATGGAATTGAACTCTGACTTTACAAAGCCAGCTGACTCAGGAACAGGGTAATGGCTTGAATACCAAAGAAAGAATTGCAAAGGCTTGAAGCTCTCTCCTCGCACCCTGTGTCAGTGATGGGCTGAAACTAGTCTGGCCACAGAGAGAACTGAATAGCTGAAGGCTGCTGGCATTTTTCTGCCGTAAACTTGAGAGGAAAAGAAATGACTTAAGCATGTATTTCCTTAGATGGGAAGTTAACAAACAGATTTAGGTTTGTACAACCCCTGTTAATTTAGCTGGGATGTGTTTCTTGGGGTTCTGTAGTCTTGTCTACTTTGGGACTGAGATCACAATTTTTATTCATTAGCGAACATGGACACTTTTCTAAAGCAAGTTATAATCTTGTCTGCTGGGAAAACGATCCAACCAAAGCAGAGCATGATAACTGGAAAGAGAACTGCAAGTGCCTACTAGCAGCCACTCCAAATCATCACCTATGTTTGCTTTCAGATGTTATCAACATCCCGCTGCAAGAATGAATGAAGTGATATATCTGGCTCATGGACCAAGACATGAAGAGTGTTTTCCCCTGCTCTTAACAGATGCCAGCAGCAGCGCACAACTGAACTGGCCCTTCCAAAACCTAATCCCTTTTGAACATGGCTGCTGATATGTTCATACCTCATGCTTATATATCTTGGCTTTTAGTTTTACATATTGAACAGCTTGGATAAGGTCAATATGTACAGCAACAACATTCCCACTGACTACGAGTCCAGCTGCTCCTGCCCCATATTTCCATCAGATTCCCACCTCTGTCTGAATATAGCAATGATATAATTGGATTGCACAAGAGAAAGCTGACTGTTTTAAGGCCAGGTGATATAAACATTTTGCTTTATGAGTATTTATTTCTTCAGCGTGTTTTGCAGCACTTCTAACACAGTACTCTGTTTTAGCTAAGAATTAAAGCCAAGTGGCTTAACACAGGGTTTTTCCACAACGAGGCCAGACAGCAGTATGCATGTGGACAAATCTTTTTGTAGAATCATAGAATAATAGAATCCTTAGAGTTGGAAGGGACTTTTAAAGGTCATCTAGTCCAACTCCCCTGCAATGTACAGGAACATCTACAGTTAGACCAGGTTGTTCAGAGCCTCGTCTAGCCTTACATTGAATATCTCCAGGGATGGGGCTTTCACCACATCTCTGGGCAACCTGTTCCACTGCCTCACCACCCTTACTGTAAAAAACTTCTTTCTATCCAAACTAAATCTCCCCTCTTTTAGTTTGAAATCTCTTTTAGTTTGAAACTCTTGTATGCATGCATTTAATATCTTGGAAAAGAGGCAACTAAACAAAGTTTACTAAAAACCTGGAAAAATCAAAAACCTCCAAATAAGGCATTTTAGCTCTGTACAAGCAACATGTCTGTTGTTTTGAAATAATCTTTATTAGAAACTGCTTGAAGTATAAACATGTGGACATTAAAGCCCTTTGAAAAAGGTTTATCTGTGCTCTGCTGAACTGTTGGTTTATGCTTAGAAACTATGTCATTTTATACTCTTAAAAATAATGAAAGGGAATTAGAATTACTTATTAAGCTATAAATTAATCCTAGGGTATGATATACTTCTTGTAAGCTGTTTAATGTCATACAACTTTTTAGTATACTTATCAGTTCACCAGAACGCTAGTTTGCAAATTCAGAAATCTGTTAAGTATACATCACAGAATGAGGTGTAAGTGTACTTTCCAGTGTTACTTTTGCTGCTGAAAAGAGATGTTATTGCCATGGCAACAAGGTACCAGACGTCAGGTATCAGGGCAAAACTGAATGATCTGCTTCACTGCTTATTTAAGTCACAGTTTGTGAGTCAGTTCCTTGAGACTGTTTTGAGTTCTGAATGTTTCCTGATGCTGAGTGATATGAACCACAGATTTATTTTATTTTTGATTTTTAAGAAGAAGGTGACTGTTTACATGCATATTTCTATACATGAGAAGGATCTCTAATGAGAACTAAGATTAGGAATGTCATTTAAAAAGGTGTGAATTAGCTGGTATCTACAATTTAGCCTGATTTAGCCAAAGGAAAGAGTTTGCCTCTTAGTTTTCGATAATTTTCTTTTGCATGTATAGTGTTTTGCATACTTGTGACCTTTCAGTTAACGTTATTTATATCTCAGTAAACTGCCATGCTACATTTCCAGGTATCCTAATCTGTTATGTAAATGAATTTATTAAACCCAGGCACTTGCCTCAATGAAACCTGCCAAATCCATGGTGTCTGCACCCACATGCGCTGTAGACTAAGCTTTATTTGCATAAACTTGTCTGTAAGTGTAATCTGCAGAGTTGAAGTTTCACTAATGTAAATCCCTGACAAATCAAGTACAGATGTAAGTCTTTGCTGTCAGGTTCAGCCTGTCAGTTCTCTGCCTCCCTTGTATCTTCTCCTTGCTCTCCCCTCACCCCTGCAAGTGTTTTTCAGTACTAGTAGTCATTTAAAATTGTTTATGTAGATACATTGCAGGTACTAAACATGCTCCTGAACATTAGTCATTTAGGCTTTTTCCTTTTGATCAAGTTGTCTCACAAAGTAGGGCTGGCATGTAATTCTGGATGCCTGCTCGTACTACCTGGAAAAATTTGCTCTGCCAGTCCCCGGGTGCCAGACAGATTGTTTCAGTTCGCCAGGTGATGTTCCAGATAAGGAGTCAAGCTCAATAAATGGTTAATGTAAGCTGGCAAATTCCACTGTGCAGCCAAGGAACATTCAGTCAGAGGGCAGTAGGGGTGTAACTCCCTAAAACCGTGGGAAAGAAGGGGTTGATAGCGTGAGGGGATGATTCCCGCGCTTGACAATCCATTGTCTGTGAGAAATGAAAATTCCCTTCCATTAATAAAACTAGTAGATTTAAAAACAAAACAAAGTCTGCCAGCTCTTGAACCTTTTATGAAAAGGAGAAAAATGTTAGTTTTGAATTCAGAGGGTGTTGGCATACACTCGGTTTGTTTCTGATTACTTTAGGTCTAAATATGTTTCCTTTGCTGGTACCCAGTTGCTATTTATTTGGCCTTAGTCTTTGATCTCCCTTATGCTGGCACATCATAAAAACCATATTCCTGTTTGAGTTCTATATTATGCAGTTAGTCTCTGCTTGGTATGTTCACCAGGCCAGTTGTACCTACAGAATAAGACTCTCTTTGTTTTTGATAGACTCCAGGTGTTTATCACTGTAACTTACTAATGGATTTGACCACAGAATATGCATGCAAGAAGCAAACTGAAAACCTAATGGCAAAATTACTGGTTTGATAATTCAATGGCCTGCTATATAGTAACCGCAGGAACCACACACATGCACACATGCATACACACATGCACACACACTGAGTTTTGTAAAAGGAGAGATGTTTTTAAGACTCTGCTTACTGAGCTTTCTTGAGATGAATTTTCTGTTCTGGAAGTTTCACTTCAGATGTACTTGTCTTGGGGAGTTTTCTTGCAAAGCTTCCCAACTTTAATCTCTGCTCATTCAATTCCATGTGATAGTGCATTTTAGGAAGGTCCCAAGACCAGATGAGGTGCTGCAGTTCCTAGGACTGTGCTCCAAGAGATAGCTGTGCATTCGCTAACTGTGGGATCTCATGTGATCTCAAAGCTTCATATCATGTATTAACTCCACTGCTTTCCAGTAGCCAAAGGTGACTTTTTTTCGGTTCCAGTGAGCCCAACCTTTTCTAATAGGAAATCATTGAAATTATTCTTCAAAAGTTTCTTTATTCCTACACATACCATCAAATAAGGATTGCCTTGTTAAAGTGCAGCTCTCTCACCACTGTACCCCAGAAATCTGTCATTGAATTCTCAGGAAGAAGAATTCATAGCAAAATGTCCAAACATACCTACTTGCAAAGACAATAGGACAGTTTCTTCTCTGCATCTTCTGGAAATGCAAGTGATTTTCATACGCTTTTGTCTTCGGCAGATGGTGCTTCCAGGAACAACAGCTGAACAGCAGGCAGGAGACAATACACTGTAAAGGTCAAAGAAGCAGTGGTAACACTGTCCCCTGCCACCCCCCAAGTTGGTACTGATTAAAGTGCTAAATAGATATTGGGAACACTTGACTATGGTATGGTTTTGGGGCTGAATAACCTTCTGTCTGTACCTACTAAGAAGTTGTTTCACAAGCACCTGGATTTGTTGGAGACTTCTCTGTCCCCCACTGCTCACAGAGCAGGACTTCTGCAATGAGTGTAATGAGTGCATCACTTCAGAAATACAACATTTATCTTCGGTTCGCTTGAACACTGTTTCAAAAATGGGGCTGCACTGGTGTATTCTGTATGTTCCTGCACATGTAGACAAAATCACATATAGGTGACCTTCTGTGATACTGATTTTAAGCAGGATGTTATTAATGATACTTGACAAATTTAGAATTAAGAGTAGAATTAAGTCAGTAGCCCAGGTTGCTAATAATCAAATCTGTTGTGACATTAGAGGTAACCCGACCATTCCTCACTGATTAATTTTCTTTTCTTACTATTATTGTTTGATCAGTTCCATACCTTAAAAAGCTGAAATGCCTTTTGAGCCTGTATGTGATGCTTTGTTTACTGGCTTCATAAAAACTGTCACTTTTTTATTTCAGTGTATGCATACGTACTTGCAATTTTACATGCAGCTTAACATAGTTGTTGTCTAAGAACTATAGAAGTGATCATCTTTAAACACGTATAGAAATGATTCTCTGAATAGATTTACCATGCTGAGGTTCAGTTTTACCCCATTTATACTTACTAAACACAGACATTTTGCTACTTTTATCTTCGGCTGCAGGAGAGGTTTCTCTCAGAGGCCGAGCACGTTGTGTTGGTTACTTGTGTTGTCACCATGCTGACACGGGGTTTTAGCTAACACCCATAGGCTTGTCAGGCTCTTTCTGTTAGGAGAAGAAACTGATGCAGCGGTTGAGCACAATTACAAAGAACGCACGCAAACCCCGTTTTGAGGAGTATAAGGAAAACAAATGGTAACAGTTTCCCTGCAAATGATTTGTAAAGCTGTCTTTCCACTGGATTCCTAAGATTTGACTCACAAATACTTTTCTACCTCTCTTAGACAGTCAATTTGCCAAAAAAATTGTCTCCTGATTCACAAATTACAATTTGACTCCAAGTCTGCATCCAAATTTGAGTCCAAATTCCAGCCCTGTGATGCAGCGTGGTTTTGGTTTAGGAAAGGCCCTGGTAATCTTGTCTTGAACAATGACTGCTATTATTTCCAGCTACTCATATAGAAAATGAGTTTAATTCCTTGGACATGAAGGAAGTCAGATCAGCCTCTGGCTCTTCTGTTATCTGTAGATCAGGTACAGCTGAAGGCAGCTAATAACATTTGCAAGAAAGCGGAAGAGGGAGGGCCGGGAACCAGGGCAGTGAAGGAAAAGACAGAGAAGATAGAAGCAGCTTGAGGAACAACAACTCTTAAGTGCGTATGATACACACAAAAATATAGAAAAAGACAGAACTATGAGGCATAGTAACAAAGAAAAAGGAGTGTTTACCTCTCTTTTATATTGCTTTAAAATACTTCTTTTGTACTTGTTAAAGTAAAATCCTACCCAGGAATGAAAAAACAACAAAAGCAGTTGATTTTATACAACATACTGCAAGCACTATCAATCCCTACTTAAGTTCGTTTCTACCATGACAGTTTAATTTAAAGGAGAAAATCCAATTTCCTGTGCCTATTATATATCCAGTTAATTCCAAACTCTCACGTAACAGTTAAAATTGCTGACAATTAATAGAGGAGGCACAGCTCTGCTGGGATAGTTTAGACCCACTCATTGAATCACTGAATAATTTAGTCTGGAAGGTACCTCCAATGATCACCTGGTCCAGATCCCCGGCTCAAGGCAAGGCCAGCTTAGACCGTGTTGCTTAGGGCTTTGTCCAGTCAAGTTTTGATATCTCCAGGATCAGAAATCCCATACCCTCACTGGTGCTCTGTTTCAGTATTTGACCACCCTCATGGTAAAAATGTTTTCCCAATATTTAATCACATTTTTGCCATATTAGAACATGTGCTGTCTGTCTCATCTTATTGCTGCACACTCTCTGCCTCCTCATCACTCTTCTGCTGGGTAGCTGAAGACAGCAGTAGATGCTCCACAGCCATCTCCAGGCTGAACAAGCACAGTGCCTTGCTTTTCCTTGAGTCCTCCAGCCCTGATTACCTTGGTGGCTCTTCACCAGCCTGGCCCCAGCCTGTCAGTGTTTGTGTACCAGGGAGCCCACAACTGGATATAGGACTCTTCTGTGGGCTATACTGGTGTAAATGTTTTCACAGAAGCACTTTCACTGGTGCTTGCTCTAAGATTGGGTGTGAATGCCCTGCTGTATTCCTGTAGAGGACATCATTACATGCATAAGTCTGTGCACTGATTCCCCCAGGAAAGAAGCTCAAGTGTGACAGGTTAGATGGAGCTGGGGATTGCTCCTGCTGACCTGATCTGCTGGCGGTCAGTCTGCGCTCTAATATCACTGGGGCCAACAAAGAGGTCAGTGGAGATACAACTTCTATTAATCTTCAGTGTGCACACTTCATCCTCTCTACTGATAAAACTGATTCCAACTAATATTTTAGCTTTAGACTAAGCTTCAGAAAACATAAAAGTCCTTTGTTTTGGGCATTGTTAGTGACAGAGAAACCTAAGAAAAGGAAATATCTTCCACATCATTTAACAGCCCAGGAACAAATAGCTTGTTCCTACACAAAGACAGCTGCCTGGGAGAATCAGCAAAATATGTCTCTGGTTCTCGTTGTCCATAGCATCATACCTGTGCTTAAAGAATCTCAGCACCTGAGTGAATGAGATAGGAAAGTATGAGGGCTGCCATGAAAGCAATGCCTCCTATTTTATTATGTTGGCCCGTGACATCAGAGGTGGATGTTGGTCATGTGGCAGTAGAGGCTGAACCTTCCCACCAATATTCCATTTGATTTTGTTGCCATGCGACAGATGGCAGCAGAGGGGCAGTCTGACACAATGGTGTCTGACATGGAAGTGCGGATGAAGCAAAGGGGTGGAACTGAATTTCTCCATGAAGAAAAAATGGCACCCACTGACATTCATTAGTGCTCGCTGAACATTTCTGGAGACAGTCAATGCAAATTAATGCCTGGTATTAGATTTCTTCTGCAAATGTTGAATACTTGCAACTACAATTTCCTTTTGACTGTACAATTTGTGTGTGCATTTTATGAGAATGTACAGCTAAATCTCAATAAGATAGGCACCAGTTAGTCTGCTAAAGATTTAGTAGGTATTTCTCTGGACCAATTTTCATATTTAAGGATTTTTTTTAATCACCTTGTTCTCTTCAGAGGTAGATCAGGGAGTCAGTTCTTAGTAGTGTTTCAATAACTATTTAAATGAGGAAAAAAGCTTTCTGCCTAGTTTGCAAGGAATCAAAAATACTGTACATATCATGTTGCTTTACGTGTAACAGGCATCATTTGCAAGACAGAATTTACTCCTGGCTGCCACTTATACTTTAGTAACTTGTCTAAATCTGCAAGACCCTCGGTAATGGTTGTATTTACGGTGGTAAATGCTATGTGCCCTGTGAGATCTGATATGTACCCCAATGTGGCCGTTATGTGATCCTGGGGCTTTCTGACAGTGACAGGTGCTTATCATTCTTGTTCTTGTTCCTTCTGTCATGAGTGGTAGTTATGGAGACCCTGGAGGCAAATTATAAAGTAACAGCTTAACACTTCCATCAATGATGCAATCAAACTGAATGATTTAGGAGTCCTGGACCAGGAGAGCCCAATGGCACCGCCCTCTCTGCAGCACTGATAGCAAAAAGTATTTTAGTCGCTAACTTAAAAAAAATAGTTTGGGGAGAGGCTTCTCAAGAACCAAATCTCAGGAGCTCAAGACTGTCAAGAGAACCATCGGACCATGCTTGTATTGCTGCATTTTAAATTCCATTACTCATGCAGTTTTGGCATTTCCATATAATCAGTCAAATTTTTAGATGTGTTTGAAGGTGTGATTTCCAAGACTGAAGTCCTTATGAAAATGTTAGTTGCAAGACCTCACAGAAGGAGCAGAAATACCATCCTCTGAATAAAAGTACGGACAGCAAAATCTCTGATGGCCCGTGTTTCTAAGCACTGACCTTCGGGTGTAACTTCTGCCTCTAGGAATGTACATATCCCTTTTTATTGGGCACTGCAGCCAGGTAGCTCAGCAGCTGAAACTAGAGTGACTAGGATGAGATATGCAGTTTTCTTACCTTTCAGGGGGAAGTCACCCATAGTTTGTTTTTAATTTCTATTGTTTCTATATTTACTCCTTTAAAGCATTTCTAAGGCTGATAATTAAGTTGCCACATGTAAGAAACTCAGCTCTTGGGCTGAAAAATGAGATCTTAGTATGACAAATACAGTACATGCAAACCTGAAATATCTCAAGAATCACAAAAACAAAGCTGATGTGGGGGAATGGGTTTAATGAGCGGGTGAACAATGGACTGGCTGCTGCTCTCATTTATTGTACTAGACATAAGGGTGTGAAGTCCTTTTTCACACAGCTGGAAGCCTATGTAGTCAGGAAAAGTAAACAACAGAAAACCAAGCTATTTCAAAGTGGGGAGGGAGTTTGTCCTGAGCCTAACCCTCATGACCCAGACTGTCTATCCAAATCGTGGAGGTTGTCAGCTATGTCTGCCTCTCCCATTCCTGGCAGAAACCACTACCAACTGAGGTATCAAAATGTCCTGGGAAGCATCCTCCATCCTCCTTCCCCCTGCCTGCTACTCCTCTCATGGCAGGTCTCCAGCCCCAGCAGAACCCATGCCTAGGGTGGCCCCCATGACAGGTGAGGGGCCCCACCTCCCCAGGGTGCCCCAGCATCAAACACACTTCAGTCTTCTGCAGTTTCTCCTCCAAAGAAACACACTGCTTCTTTGCTGGCTGTCAAATATCTGCAGAGTACCCTGGCTGCTTTGGTAGGGTCTTCTGAGCAGTGTGTGTGTGTATGTCAGGGGTGAGGGGGCAGCAAGAGATTGTTTGTTTTAAGAAATGAACGGGAAGCAATATTTGGCTGTAAGCGTATCTGGGGGTGGGCAGACTGGTGGAGGATGCAGGTTGTATTTCTCAGAGTTGAATCAGAACAAGACAGCAGTGGAAACAAAGCACTCTTTAAGGAAATAAAAAGAGAGGTAAAACTGAAAGAGTCCTTAGAGTAGCATTTGGAGTTTATGAGGCGTTTCCTCTTGCTGATGAAGATGGATGGCTGAAGTTTTCTGCGCATTGTTGTTAAAAATGAGTGGGGTACAACTACAAATAGCTGTCTGTTCTCCTGTCTGCAAATTCCAAACACAAAAATTGCAAAATTTAACATTGGTTTCAGTGTCACATCCCCTGTGAAGCCAGTGGAAATGGTATAGTTTACACCAACATAAAACGTTACCCGCAGTCTGGATTGCTAAACCACAAAAGTAAGTAGTGAGAATACTTATTTACAGACATTTCAACACTGTCTAGAAGCCTTTTCCCATGCCTGCATTTTCTAAGCATCTTCATTTACTGATTGTGAATGTTTATGTAAATATATGTTGCACAAACCTTTTGGAAGGTTAAATTTATGGGACGTGTTTATGAGAAATGTGGCAGACATTTCTTTCACATAACAACATACATTCATTGACTAATGAAATGATTTCAAGTATACAGAAGAAGAGTTTAGGAATGGTTAAGCCATCTAGTTCAGGAACTGGGGCAACACTGGAATTTGAGCGACCAGTTGCTCTATTGAAACCACAAATTCATGACTATTGAATAAACCTTTGAGTGTATGCCAAGAATAAATCGGATGAAAGTTGTTGACCAAGTTGTTCAATACAAACTGATCATCTAGATAAGCTTGGACATTTGAGCTACACAAAATCGGGATTAATTTGAGGTACACCTGGATAAAGTGTGGAAATACATATATTAGGAGGTTAGGCAAGGTGATCTAAAGATCTGTTCTATCTTCAAACTTATGAATCTTTATGTAAATAATTAATAAGGCGTATTGGTATGTCATTTTACAAGATTAATCCTCAAACTTCTTTTTGATAACAATAAAATACGTTCTTTATGTCTCTTATTTTGAAGTGTATTTCCAAGTCCTTGTGTTATTCATATGGTTCCTTTCCTAGGACACCTTGGAGAAGCAGAGCTCAGGATGAGGTCCAAGGCTGCCTCAGTACTGCCTCGAAGGCCCTGGGTGGCCAAGCAATGATGGCCAGATCTGCCCATTGCTGCCCGGCTCTGCTGATATTGCAGAGAAGAAAGCTCATGAGAATCCCATACTCACCCATTTTTTGAGAGTCCCCCAGTCTGGCAGCAGTGCTGTGGTCCATCAGGCAGAGAGCTGACCAGAACTCACTTGCAGTGACACCAAGCCTTTCTCAGTGGTCCTCAGTAAGGCAGATGCCATCTGTCAGCGATGTGACCTCTACTTGGCTGCCTGGAGGAAGCTCAGGAGTGGTCAGTATGATGCTGATGCAGAGAGGCGCACACTGTACGGGATCTATGTAAATACTTCCCATTCAACAACATCTCATTTGCTGTAACTCAAGGGCCATGGTAGCCTTTCTCATACTTACATAATCATAGAATGGTATCACAGAATCATTTGATTTGGAAGGGACCATTAAAGGCCACCTAGTCCAACTCCCCTGAAATGATCAGGGACATCCACAGCTAGATCAGGTTGCTCAGAGCCCCCTTGAATGTCTCCAAGGATGGGGCTTCCAGTGCCTCTCTGGGCAACCTGTTCCAGTGCTTCACCACCCTTACTGTAAAAAACTTTTTCCTTATATCCAGCCTAAATCTCCCCTCTTTCAGTTTGACACCATTTCCCCTTGTCCTATCACCACAGATAGGAGTCAATGAGTCTGTCCCCTTCTTTCTTGTAGTCTCCCTTCAGATACTGAAAGGCTGCTCTCAGGTCTCCCCGGAGCCTTCTCTTCATGCTGAACAGCGCCAGCTCTCTCAGCCTGTCCTTGTAGGGGAGGTGTCCCATCCCTTGGATCATTTCTGTGGTCCTCCTCTGGACGCACTCCAACAAGTCCATGTTTCTCCTGTACTGAGACCTTGGCAGTTCATATGAAGTGGGAGGAATTCTGTGATAGATTTCCAGAAGCCCTGTCATGCAGTTTAACAGCTTTTATGGTCTACATCATGGTCCAGGTCTGGTCTATGCCAGCTCTGACAGGGGCCTGGTAGCTGAGCACAGAAAGTCCGTGCCCCTGCTATAGCAGCATCCCCTGTTCCCCACAGCATTTATTCACTGACTACCTGTCAGGAATATTCAGATTTTCTTTAGATTAGATAAAAATTATTTTTAAACTCAAAATTAATTTTTAAACTTGAACATGTGTTCAGAAGGCCAAGGGAGGAAGGCAAGCCTGAGTGAAAGCAATCTGGAAGTATCAAGCAAAGTGTGCATTAGACTGCACTGTTGGATCATTTTGTGATTTAATCCCCAGTTATGTGGCAAGAAATCCCTATGCAACATGCAAGAGGATTTGACAGGAAGTGATACGAGAGAAAATGAATCGTTGTGTCTTGTGATATGCTATATGCAGAAGTGAGCCAGGGGTGAAAGGGTATGATGACAAAGCTGTTGGCAATTTAAGCCTTGGCTCAGGCATAAAACAAATACATTATTCCTGATGGTGAAATTGGATGGTGCTGTCATGGATTCATTTTGTCTTCCTTGTGTTTTTTTTAGCCCATTCTCTGTTATCTGATCGATGGTGTTCATGTCTGTGAGCTGATGTGTCAAAATGCTCCTTGAATGTGTCAGATTGTGAGCGCACTGTGATTGCAACACAGACTGCATGCTTATTAGCTGAACTCCACATCTAGATTCCATTAAATCTCACAAATTTTGGAGGGCATCATGCCAGGCCCTCTGCAGAAGGCACTGGTTGGGTCAGTGCTGGTTCAAGGCATGGTGCCGTTCGTGCCAAGGCTTTTATGTTTTTGTGGTGTGTGAAGAGCTCAGCAAACTGTCCAGGAGGCTTTTCACAAGTCAAGAAGGAAGGTCCTTAAAATTCACTAGAGGTGACATAGCATAGCTCATAGAGGAAAAAAGTAAAAGGAACCCCAGAAATATCATGGCAATGACTGCCAAAAAACGTAGATGTATTGGGAACATTACCTTCCTGTCTGTGTCACCTGTATATTTTCACTTTTGTCCTTTTTTTCCCTCATGCTGTCTGCTGTCTCTCCTCTTCCCTGCATGGTCTTTACATCCTCTAAAAACAACACCTTTTGTCATGCTGTAGATATTAGCACAGGAAAAGTCTCCAGGTCTGGCGGTTCCTGCAGCGCTGGAGAGGGGAATTTCCTCCCAGTGCACAAGAGGTAACCTCTGCTTCCATGAGACTGTGCTTTCTTTTAACCTCCCTATGCCTTTCAAAACGTTTCCTTTTCAGTTTGCACCAGCAGCTGAGGGTAAAATAAAGGGAGCAGGTTGGTATTTTTGTTTGGATATCCCCTCCCATTCCCTCCCTGATTTCATTTGCTTATCTAAGGCTTATCTGGAACTTTATGGGCTGGAATATATGATGGAAAATCAGAAAATCAGAGGTTCTTGGGAGTTCTTTACTACTTTCTAGTCTTGGTGTGGCTTGACATACCGCAGGCACAGCTTGTCACAGTGTTTTGGTAGCTCTAGCTCCTTACAGATGTCTAGAGCCAGGGTATATATGAAAAATTAAATAAATGAAATATTGGTAGCATTCTCTAAGAGCTCTGGAATGGCTGGTGCTACCTGCAGCTTTGTGCTTGGCTTGTTTCGTGTTTTCTGGGAAAAGTGGCTGATCGCTTCTTGTTCTCAGAGCACTTCAAAGTGAACCAAAGGCTGCCAGTCATGATGGGCACTCACTGCTGCCCCTGAGACCTGCACTCTGAGCCAGCCATTTTGGAGCCCAGGTGTAAAACAGTCTCAGAAAGGCCTATTTATGTTTAAATTCCTTATAAAATACTTGCTGCCAAGAAGTTATTGTGGCTATGTCTTGGTTACTTATGGATCTTAATGGGGGGGAAAAAATTGAGACATTTTACTAAAAATATGTGGAATAGGATTAGCCTGCACCTTGTAAAATTTTATTTTAAGAAACTAAGGCCTTGGTCCAATCACAATGAGGTCAGTGGGATGCTTTCCACTGATTCAGTGGGCTTTGGATATGGCCCTAAGATATTATTTTCAGTAATAAGGACTGTGAGAAATGTATCTAATATTAGAAATTTATTGTTTATATTCTTTCTATAATTAAAATGGTCAGTTGCTGTATAAAAAGCTTCCTCTGAGCTGAATGTCTGCATGCTAATTTTGAGCCTCAAGCAAAATTAAAGATGTTGGCTCTTGGCAACAAAGGATTTCTGCATAGTGATCCAAACGGGATGGTGCCTCAGCTATTCTATTCCACAAGGCACTGTTTCAAGGGATTTGTCCAAGTCCTCCTTTGCCTCCTTCACAAACATGAAAGAAGAAACCCACCATCAATGAGTAGGTTTAGATATACTGCTTATGCACAACAACAGTGCGACAGGAACAACTGTGACTAATAGTATTGCTCTTGGACAGACACAACTGTGCCTCCCCTGAGTGTACTTTCTACTTCTTTGTGGTCCTCATGGCCTGAAACTTTGAACAACTGAGGTGCTTGCTGTCAACACCAGGTGTACAGACAGCAAAGGACTCCAGACGGATGGAGGCTCCCTGGGGGAAGCAGCTCTTTGGCAATGTCTTTAAGAAATAAAAGGAACTGCTTGGGCAGACTAAGGCCATATGTATGCAGGTGATGGTCTGAGGTAATTTTGCCTTTTACAGCTGTTTCATAATGGTGCAAAAATGCCATCTGTATCCACCATCTGCAACACCCATGCCCAGGGTGGAGGGTGGCTCTAGACAGGACACAGCTTGTAGGACTGAGGTACAAGATCCAAACGGGAGGGCAAAGAAGAAAAGAAAAAAGGGGAGGAAGAGCCCTGATGTGGGATTACCTCCCTTTTAGGAGGGTGAAGGCCCCCTGAAAGTGTTGAGGGTCACATCTGTGTAAATTTCTTCCTCTGAAATCCCTGAGTCTTCCTGTCAAAGCACTGTGCAGTCCTGAGTGCACTGAGAGTGTTATTTAGCTTCCCAATTTAGCATGGAAGGCTTCAGCAAGTGCCATTTAAGCAATTTTCGCAGGAATGCCTGGAAGCTGAATCAGTCATTTTTGCTGCCCAAAGGGAAGAAACAGTTCAAACACCAAACCTTTTAAAAAGTTACATTTCAGCCCATCTCAAAGGAATCTGGATAATATTGGGCAGGAATCACATGTGCTTTCTTTGCTTTGTTCATTGAATCCAACTGCATGCTACTGTCAGTACTTCTGCTACAGCTCTTACCAACATATCAGCTGAAGCCAAATTCTGATCTCACTCCAGCTTCACACCTGAATGACTGCATCTCCTGCAGGCTTATTGAAAGATATTGGATCTATTGGACACATATTGATGTTGGTGAGCAGTTGCATACACATAACTAGTCCTACTGGAGTAAGTAATGACTCACAGATTTGAATTAACTTCAAAATTTGGCCATTAAACATCCCTTTGACCTCTTTATCTTTTTAACATGTCGATTAAGTAATGCTTTGGATATGCTACATAGGTGACTTCAGTTTTGATGGATTTTCATGTAAAATGGGACAGTTATTTTTGCTTGATCTGGATCACATTTTATAGTAAATATTTGGTATCCAGAGAACATTTCAAAAGTGAATTATTATTACTAAAGTGGCATCTAAAGCTTGTTCAGTGCCAGGACCTCGAGATCCATAGCGATAGGGAAGTAGACTCTCTGATAACCATGCCTTTTTTTTTCATATGAAATCAACAAATGCAAAAATCAACAAAGAAGCTGAGAAAAGCTTAGCTGATGTCACCAAACTAAACTTTTACAAAAGGATGTGCTCAGCAGTGTTGCACATAGCTGATAGAACAACACAGACAACAATAAATAGGAATCATAGAATCATTTGAGTTGGAAGGGATCTTTAAAGGTCAACTGGTCCAACTCTCTTGCAATGATCAGGGACATCCACAGCTAGATAGGGTTGCTCAGAGCCCCGTCCAGCCTGACCTTGAATGTCTCCAGGGATGGGACTTCCAGTGCCTCTCTGGGCAACCTGTTCCAGTGCTTCACCATCCTTACTGTAAAAAACTTTTTCCTTATATCCAGCCTAAATCTCCCCTCTTTCAGTTTGACACCATTTCCCCTTGTCCTATCACCACAGACCCTGCCAATGAGTCTGTCCCCTTCTTTCTTGTAGTCTCCCTTCAGATACTGAAAGGCCGCTCTCAGGTCTCCCCGGAGCCTTCTCTTCTCCAGGCTGAACAGCTCCAGATCTCTCAGCCTGTCCTTGTAGGGGAACTGTTTCATCCACTGGATGTCTTTTCAATGCAGTTGGTGGTTTCCCCTTATTTATCATGCATCAATGTGTATGGTTATATGCCACATATTGAGACAGGTAATCATACTATGTATGAATCTTGCCTTCTGATGGAAAAGTTTATTGTGGATGTTTGAAAACAGATAATGAAGCGTTTAAAAAATTAACTAAATTATTTTTTAAGATCTTTTTAAAAAAGGTTTTTAAGATTTTTTATTCTTTAAGGTCTTTTTTTTTCTTCCCAAAAATGGATCTTGGGATCATAGACTGTCCCAAGTTGGAAGGGACCCTCAAGGATCATTGAATCCAACACTATCTTCATTATGTTTAATGAAGACATGTGAAGTGTTTAATCACTTGTTGTTTTCAAGTTCTTCGATGAAACTGATACTACCTGCACATCACACTTAAATTCACGTTGAAGTTGTATATCCGTGTCAGGCAATGTTGTATGGGGGCTGAGATGAAAACCACAGTCCCTCCTTTCTGTTTCTCATCCTGTCATAAATCTCTGTTCTTTTCTTGTGCTGACATTACTGCTCATGCAGTCATGTAGTACTGGGAAAGCAAAGTAATGAAAGCATGGGTGAGAGACAGCTCATTTTCAGCTGGATCAGTTCCTTGCTCCAGCTCCTTGTAGAACTTAACAGTTGCAAGGGCACAAGTAGCTCTGGGTAGGCGAGGAGGAACGAATCATCCCCCTCTTTCCACCAGCTCAGTCTTATGGAATAAAATAATCATGAAACTTCAGCCTCAGACAAGCAAGCAGAATTACCTGCTGAGGGTTGGTTTGAGGGGGAATAGAAACAATAAAAGTTGAAAGGAAGCTATAGGGTTTGATGAGGTTTGTCTGTGTTTGGCAAAGACTTTTTCCTTTCTTAGAGTTTCTTGGAAATGTCTTCTAAACATTCCAGGCTTGGTTTTGCTCCTTAAATACTCTTCAGTGTTTTATTTAAAGAGTGAAGAGCCAAATTCTTCCCTCAGATATGCATGCAAAAACTCCCACATTAATCAGAAGAATCATCTGCACACATCCTAAGTGCTGGAGGTTTCTTTGTGGTATGCGCTTTGTTTCCTAAGAAGAAGTAATATCTGAGCACAGGCTTCCTCCTGCTCACACAAAGGAGACCAAAACTTTGCATGCTTCCAATGTGTGTTGGGGGCCACTAGCATACTTCATTTCATAGGCTGCCCACAGTGCACAGGGTATACCAGAACAATTAAAATAGAGAATCCTACCCTTTGGTTTTTGAGACATGAGGAGATAGGAAGAGGCGCATGTGAGAATGGAATAAGACATCAATTCACTGAAGAGAAATTGGTCAATCGTCTTTGATTTAAAATGCAGGGACTGAAACACTAATGTAGGTCTTTAACCTTCTTGATAAAACACTAGTGGACTTAAAAATAGGTTTTAAAAACTGAGCTGCTGTTTTGATTTGTAAAACAAGTTAAACCAAACTTGACAATAAGGCATGTGCTTTAGATTTCCCTGGTTTGAGGCACTGTTTACTCTGGCAGATATATCCTTAAGTGAAGCTTTTTTTCCCCCCTCAAAGCTGTTATATGGTAGACTGATGTTGGCTGACCCTGAAGCAAAAATTTGAAAACAGCACATTTATTTTCCTCCTAATGCTAAACACACATGCCATGCAGCATTTTTTGGTCTAGCTGGAAAATCTTCAAATCTGTACTATTTGTCCCTTTTACCCTGACTTTAATGTTTTCATGAATATAAAAATAACACAATGAGCAACTGAGTGTGGGGGACCAGTGTGTGTGTGTTTCACAGTGTGGGAGCAGCCTGTAATTTTTAGGCTGCAGACTGGAACTGGCAGACGGGAAGAGCTGACCAGGCAGCCCGGTCCCATGCCATGCCGGTGACCATGGGCTTTTCTGAATGCCTCAGTGCAGAGCAAAACACCCAACGGGCATCTGAGTGACTGGGCAAAATTTCAGCAAAACTGGAAATTCACTTCTTGGTTAATATGTCATCTACTGCTTGAATAGTTCCCTGGAAAAAGGATAAACTTGCAATACTGATGATATTTAAGGATGCCCCTGAAAGAAGATTACTTTAGGAGATGTAAGTATTGATGTGCCTGTTTAGAGCCTAAGGTATAGAGATTTTGTAGGGGCCTTTTTTTTTTTTTTTTGTAGATTGCCTCTTTTTTAATCACTTTCTTGTAGGTGTAAATAAAGCCAGCGTATGTGTACAGCCACACTCAGCCTCAGAGACCCTGTCTTCTCTCCCACTGGAAAGCAATTTACAAGGCCACCTAAGTCTTCCAGGAGCCAGCAGAGGATGTCAGGGCAGATTACTAGAAGGAGCAACATGAGCTCATTGACCAAAGTTGCCTTCTTACTAACGGAGCAGTGGTTTGAGTAAAACACTGAGGGTCTGTTCCATGCAATTCTTGAATGGATTTGACTGGATTGGACTTCAGCTAAATGGATTAAATTGTTAAACCAATTTAAGAATGTCCATGTTCAGAGATGAAAGAAGTTACTTAAATTGGTGCCAATCCTCACATCAGTAAAAAGGGAAAAAAGATTTAAGAAAGAAGGACTTATAAGAGATCATTCCTCTTGATGAAATTTCTAACTCTTTGCCAATGCTAACTGAAAGGAATGAAAAAATATCCTCTGGAGAGCTTTTAGCAATTAGTTCCCGTTTGCAAAGAATCCAGGCCTGTACTGCACCAGGGCGCTGGGCCCAACCATTTTTTTTTTCACAAACTGGGCTGCATCTTGTTAGAGATGCCCAGCTGTATTTTCCTCTCTCTTTCATAGCCATACACATCACTTTTCATTCTGTCCTTTTCATCACCTACTGCTTCTATACCAAGTAAAGCATGTAAAAATCTAGCATGAAGAAATCTCTTACATATTTTGCAGATTTCTACTGCTGTTCAGCAGCTGAAAACACACAGGTTAATGCAGCACCTCGAGACACAATACTGTGGCCATGACCCTTGTTGATATTGTGCAGCAATCTGATGCATGGACCACAGTTTGAGCAGCTCTGTGAGATGGTACCACGGGTCCGATACAAAAAATCTGTCCTTGCGTGGTGGAGGTCCAAGCTGACTTTCCCTCCCTCCTAGCTGGTTTATAAACTAGTTTTAGTCTAGAAATCATGTACCTGCTTGTTGTAAGCTACAAAGATAAGGGGAACCACATTCTGCGATGTTTCTACAGCTTCTAGGTGGAGTCAGTGCAATTGTGTTAGAATAAGATCTGATAGTCCTCAGATGTGTAGACATATCTCCAGTGAGCTATGGATGAATCCTGGGAAAGCCTGGTAGACCGTTGTGTCTCTGAATAACATGAAAATCTATGGGAACAATTGTATAACTATTCTGTAATGACTGTTGTTGAGGGTTGTCCAAGCATTACTCTTAAAAGCACATCTCATTTTCCTGCTATGGGTCTGGCTAGTGGAGATGCTGATAGGTTAGGAGTGCATTTCTAGTCCCTCTCAAAGACTAGAGGACCCCTGGGTCCCCTGGGGCTCTCTGAGGTGCTCTCCTTCTGCCCTACCAACCATCCCACAAAAGTGAACCACTGCAGAAGTGCTCTGAGGAGATTAAACAAGTGTGATCAGTGTGGCAGAACACTTTTTCAGCTTGTGTAGGAAAACCCTGGTGAAAGACACATTTTTCTACCTTTACATTTTACAAGGATACAATGAGGTTGTAGCCATTAAAAATTACAGATTATGAATAAAATGTTGGATTTTTTTCTTTTTTTCTTTTTCTTTTTTCTTTTTGGTAAATAATAAATTTCCCACTTTTAAAGGCTTCAGTAAAAGATGTACTTTCAAGGGCAACAACTAAACCAACATGTGCTGGTGTCCTTGAATGCAGGGACGTTGTTGCCTCTGAAAATAAGATGTGCATAACAGTACCCTTCTGTTCTGTAGCTTAGCAACTTAGGATGTAAATGGATACTCTTCAAAGGATTTCCCATTTTAACTGGTAAGTACAGACATCAATGTCAGAAAGTAGTGTTTGTGTTTGAAGCTGTCCAGTTTAGATGTAATTATATTTGTGCTAAAGTGCATTTGTTAGAGCTCAGTAAGAATTCAGTATTATCTCTGCCTTTATACACATATGCTGTCACATAAATATATATGCATATATGTTTTCATGTGTATTTGTGGGTATGTGTATGTATGTATACATTTAAAATAAAAATGTTACTGTACAAAGCTCCCTTTATATTCTGCTATATTATGGGAAGCATTTCCACATTGAATTTAACTCCTGTCCAAATAAAATAATGTGCTTAATTTTAATATTAAGGTTACTTTTTTTAATATTCATTCACTACATTTACAAATCAAATATGCCATGCTAAAGATTTTTTACATCCATATAGTCATAATGGAGCCATGGTTTCATTTGCTGCTGATACAAAATGAGCTATTCACCTATATTTACTGTCTATTGGATGAGTGTCTATACAGAAAAAGGAACAATCCTACTGGCTCTTAATAACTCTCCCCCTAAGACTAAATCAAGAGCAATTTAAGTTTCTTTACTTCTATATCACCTTGTAGTTCTTAATTACACAGTTACAATAGCTTATGCCAGGAAAAAAACAACCAAAATAAATCCTCTCCACCATGATACTGGTTTTTAAAGCAGTTTTCTCATGTAACATTCATACTAAGTGAGGAGAAGACGAAGGAGTTTGAAGATGATGGTGCTGCTTGGACTGATTAGACAAAGCTTGGAGGAGAGCACTGGTGTACCAACCTGGTTAGGGCTTGTGCTGCAAGGCAAGTCTCATCGTGCATGCCCAGCAGATGCCTTCAAAAATAATTCCTTGGCACTTCTGGGATGAGCTAAACAGACTGGAGTTATCACTACTCGTAACAGACGTATAACAGACACACTTTGGATAGAGGTGCTAAAATTATGTTTGCACGTGATGGTACTTGTCTGTAGAGACCACCTTGCAACACCTGTAGAGCTGCTGCCTTCTTGGGCAGGGTCTGTGTTTCTTAGCAATAAACTACCACGAAAAGGGTGTTTCAGTCCCTCTGTCACTATTAACTCAATCTGCCTGCGAAACAGTTTTATTCTGAGAAATCATTTAGTATCCAGCTCTGTTGTACTCACAGTTGGAGACATGCTGATTTTTAGGAGTTTTACTTAGCTATGGAAAGTTCCACCACCCTGTGCTATGTACTGAGAGAGGTCAAGTGGGAGATTTTGGTTCCCATTCCTTCAGGGAAGGGCAGGAATGAGCCCGAGACGTCCACAGTGTGTGATCTGGACACAAGGGCTCCTACTTTTTCCCTTGAGAACCCAATTCTGAGGGCTTCCAACCTCACCTATAGATTTGCCTAATGTTCTCTAGCTTGGAAGCAGCTGCCTTCATCTCTATGCTGTTGAACAAAAGCCAGCATGTTGCCAAAATCTTGCCCTTTATTTCAGTCGCCCTATTTTTGTTTGAACTGGAATGGAAATATTTTGAGTTTTCAGTCTACCAAGAATCTCTTAAAAAAATAATTTCATTTGGAGCAAAATATTGTCCTTTCTCACTCTCCTCCCTTTTGACAGTGTTTTATTTAGGACTTCAGACAAACAAAAATTCATTTAGTCAGCTCTGTTGAATACCAGGAGATTTCTGCTACTCATACCTGGCAGCACAGTTTTCTGTCAGTCCTTCGGCTGGTTATCTAAGGTAAGTATCACTGTATTACCAGTATTTCAGGTTTAGCGTTAGTGTTACATATTTTATTCCAAAGAATTTTTCTTTCCAAAGTAAATGACTGATTTTTAGTTATGCTAAAATTAGTGAATCACCACACGGGTTGCTCTGGGATGGAGCCTGGCAGCCCCCTAAGGATCAAGACCAGCATGGCAGCTTAGGAGGAGAGACAGACTATACCTAGGGGCTGCCTGAGGGGTCTAACTAAAAACACTCCATTGAGTTTAACACTTCAGTTCCTATATTGTCCTACTTTATACTGACTTGTAAGTGTGGAGAAACAATGGATCCAAGAGACAACTTCATTCAGATTTTGACTCCGCTGTATGCACTGCCCCTGCTGTCAGAAATTCACATAAACACAACACTCCTGTTGTGCAGGATAGAGCCCTGCATCTCCTATGCTCTCTGCCCTTTGGTGCGACTTATCAGGGGGACTTTGGCTGCTCCTGGCTAGGAGAGACGCCTTGCCACAACTTGGCAATTTCTGTATTTGGCTAGGCATGGACTCCCTACAGTATTAATGGTGGAACAATCTAAAACATTTGCTTTCATGCTGTCTCCCGGCAAATCAAGTAGTGATCCAGCCTGGTTTGGTAAGCAGCCTATTTGTAGGACATTGGGTTTTTCTTCTTCTCCTCTTGTCTGAGAATGATTCACATATATTTTATGTTCTTTGTAGCATGTTCCTGGCTTCCACCTTCCTTCTTCTGCCAAAAGCCCCTTAAAACACTACGCATCAGTACCTTAAACCTTGCACATCATATATCTCATCTAGTCATAATCACATCTGTTTTAGTATCATGTCTGGAATCAGCTATTCTTAGCGACTTTGGAAGCTAAACATTGACCAGGGTTTAAGACTCTGTGAGGTGGAGCCTAGATTGAATGGCATCTCTCTAGCCCTTGGTAATTTCAAGTAACCTTCCTGGAGCAGGTGCAACAGAGGCTGGGACAAAAGAGCCACCTGGCTCTTAGGAACCTAACAAGTTTGGGACGCTGTAGTTTGAATACATAAACAAAGCCCCAAGGCGAGGTGTTTCCTGCACATAAAACTTTTGTTTAATGTGAAAGGGTGTTACTGTATTCTCTGGGGCTGAACAGAACCTCCGTGGATGTGCTGTATGTTCCCAGAGTTTTAACTGCAGCTTTTCCCCATCAGTAGTGTATGACTCAGGCTCAAGTCAGGACAGGACAAATTGAGCTTTTGGGACAGAAATGCTTACTAGAAATTTCTATGATGTCTAAAGTAAATTAATTCTTGTTATTTATTACTGCATCTTGTCTGCTTTAAACTGGACCAACAAAGAGTCATTGCATGTCCTTCCAGTGTGAAGTAGGGGACATTTGAGGACACAACTTTGTAAGGATTGATTCCACCTTCTTAAAAGTAGAAAAAGCCTTGGTAGGAAGAAATACAGATAAAAATTAAAGAACCATATTTCTGGTNGCAATGAACTCATTCAGCTGTACCAGGATGCACACATTCCTTGTAAATTAAAACAATTTTTTTCACAAATCATTTATAATAACTTTTTAAACAGGTGTCATTATAAACACATTATCTTTGACTGCTAAAGTGTATTTTGCTAAAATGGGCAAGAGAAAAAGGATATTTGTGTAAAATTACTTAGCACTCCATTTTTTTTGGAAAAGAACCTAAGCCACAAAATTTTGGTTCGTACCCAACCTTCCCAAGCAAGTGGTGTTCAAATGCTTTGATTCAGTCAAGGGAACAGCACCTAAGTTCAGACCTTAGCTTCCATAATAATCAAGGAAAGGTGAGATAGGTCAGCTCTCGAGTCTGGCCTCATTTCTAGCATTTTTCTGCAAGAGACAAATGTTAATGAGGTGGGAAGTTTGCATACAGTTTCTCCAGTAGCGAACCCAAATTCAGAGATTACCATTTGGAGATTATTAGCAGAGGCTTTGAGGGACCCCAGCAGCTCAGTCGTACCTTGGTCTGCTCATGCAACTTTTGTGGAGCTGTACTGGAGACTGGATTGTTTCTCTGAGTGAGTTTAAGAAACAAAACACAGCAAAACAGCAAAGAACAACAAGGGGAGGGAGTTGCTGGTTACTGTTGCTGTCCCAAGTTTTTCCATGACTTCATCTCTGTTGCACAATAAGAGCACAGAGAATCAGTTGCCCTTTTCTGCTGATGTGTGGCAGTGTTTTGTGTTGGAGCATAAGCCCTCTCTGCAGCTTTAGACATATCAGGTTAAGATGTCAGTTGTAGACAAATCCATGGTTTGCTGCATGCAAAAAATCCATCTATTCATTTGGATTCATTGGATTCTGTTAGAATAAATTAACATGATGATATTTTTCTTGTGTTTATCTACAGTTTGTGAGTCTTTTCTGAAAAAAAGCAGTGTGATACTTCCCAATGGAGAACTTCTGTGCTACAGATTTCCTTTGTCTCTCCCACCAGATGCATCAGATACAAATTAAGTGAAACATGACATCCTGACAGTGAGAGAAGCAGACAGAAATTTGGCTGGACCTTCAGTTACACTTCAGTTTTTGCTAAGCATGACATGAATTGTGGCAGCTGGGGGACTTTAGTAAAATAAAATAAAAAAAAACACCAACAAATAAAAACTCTCTACCTCACGTAATTAAATATTCTCAGTTCAACAGGAAAGCAGAGCTGCTAATGATGCTTTTTTTTTCATCAGTATTTTTATTTACCTTCAATTTTTATTCTGCTGAATAAAAACCATAAAATTGTTGTTTAAATGTTGGCATGAATGTTTGATTATCGGTATTCATTTTATCTTTCTTTACATAAGATACTTTAACTCATAATGATTAATCTTCTTCCTGGTTACTATGGCACCAATCTAAAACACATTTAAATGTGAAAATACCATAACTGAGTTCAGTGGGCTTACTTGCATGTGTCAAGTTCCTAGCAGGCACATATTTTCACAGCATTGGCTCTTGTGGGCCAGATTTTCCAAAGCAGCATTGAGACTGCCTTTTCCAACTTTTCTGGCAGTGAAATCCCAACCTTCTGTCTATGGAGTCTTACCAAATCTTCTCTTTCTCTGCCATCTCTTCTGCTTTAGTTGCTGACCTGGAGCTCTTCTAGAAGCTCTGGAGACAAAAAACGTATAACTATTAACTATAATCCTATACTAGTGCATTATATTATAGATGCCTGTAACCGTATGGCAGGCACATTGTACAGAGGTCACTCTGAAAGTAATGCCTCCTATTTATTTCCATGGAAACTACAACAGCTACAAAGAGCACAGCAACACTATTTTGATAGAACAGATTCTCAGCTACAAAACACTCTTTTTCAACACAGTCACCACTATTAGCTGTGCTTTTTCACCAGCAATGAACACCAGCCTGCATGCCACGCTTGTAAAAATCTGCACCAGTGGAGGTGCCCCACTGTCACTGTCACCACTGCTGAAATGCACCATCCACTGCCTCACCGTGCTCACAGCCACTGTTTGGTCTCCATCAATGTTCAGCAAGCACTGATGAATGTCAGTGGGTGTCATTTTTTCTTCATGGAGGAATTCAATTCCACCCCTTTGCTCCATCTGCACTTCTATGTCAGATGCCATTGTGTCAGAGTGCCCCTCTGCTGCCATCTGTCACATGGCAACAACATGGAATGGAATATTGGTGGGAAGGTTCAACCCCTACTGCCATACCATCAACATCTGCCTCTGATGTCGTGGGCCAACATAATAAAATAGGAGGCGTTATTTTCAGAGCATCCCTTATACTTGCACTGCACCCTAGTCACAGTCCATCAGCTATTTCCACAGCAAATCGCCCTGCTCAGATGTGGCCAAGCCACTGAGAGCTGCAGGTCCCTCTGGAATCCATTTGAAGCATGTGCGGTTATGTTTTGTTTGACATTATGACAAATCCCAGCTGCACAAGTGGCTGCAGGATTGCCCTGAAGACAGATGCTTTCCTACTGGGGAGGACTGTAGCAACATTATTCTGCTTTGCTCCATATTTTTCCCATATTAAAAAAAAAAATCATATGAAGAAGTACGCTTCCCACATGTATAAAGACTACTGAACTCTGAGGATAATTGTTCTCAACTTGTATTTAATTTTAAGTTTGCTACTTCTATTTCAGCCCAAAGAGGGGCTTGTCAACCCTTTCCCACTACAGCAGCTCACATACGAAAAGATGCATTTTGGCCGCACACACACACACACACACAGGGCTGAGCACAAGAGGACAGTGACGTTAAGATGTTTATTTTCTCAGGATAAAGAAAACACAGTGCATTTCATTGAGGCAAGTCACTGTGTGACCTTGCCAGCGGTTGCACAGGGCCACGCTTTTCAGGAAAACATTGTGGTGTGGGGACATGAGGCTCGGGTCAGATGTGGGCAGTAAAACTGTGCAGCCTTCTTTAGGCATGAAGTCAAGCAGATATCCAATGACCCTTTTTAGTCTTAATCTTAAGGGATCTATGAGGAAACATCAAAGTGTCTGCAGTGAAACTGCCCAAGCTTCACCATGTGTGGGGAGGGCTGAGACACAAAGGAAAGCGGCCTGGCCCTGCGGCCTGCCTGCAGCACACGTCTCCATGTCCGGGTGGAGCAGCTGTTCGTTATTCCACAGTTCACTCCCTCTGCTTAGCTCAGAGCATCACAAAAAGGAATATTTGGAGCATCAGGGCTGTTGGACAATATGCTTTACTGTATGGAATATGCTTTTAATAAAGCCTTGCTCTTTTTCACGTGGTCCTTGAAAAACTGCCCATGCACTCTCCTGCATGACTATCTAAGCAGTATAAGTTGGTTGGTCTCTCCCAGCACATTTTTTTCCTCTCACTATGCTTCAGTTTTGCTTTTGTCGCTAACGCCTCATCCTAAAATGTGGTGGGAAATGGGAGGGACTACCAGTGTGGAAATTCAAAGCGATTTTCACTTGTAAAACAAAGCTCCTGGGCAGCCACTTTGGACTGGTGTGTGCTGCGCTGTGGCCATGTTTCATCACAAGCAAGGCCAGACTTTGTTGGAGAAAACAATGACTCCAAATATCACCATATGGTTGATTGGTTTCCAGGTGTGCCCACAGATGCCTGTTTGGAGAGCACTGCTTTTTGGGTTGCTGTGCAGGAGGGGAGGAAACTCATCCTACAGTATAAAAGTTTGTTCAGAAAGGCAATGGTTTTACTGGTAGATTACGTCTCACAGGAGCCAGGAGGACTGATTCTGGCAGCACGAAGGACTCTCTTGTGGCAATATATCTATTCTTAGCATATACAAGTCTCATTAACATTAATAAATTGGCACTGGGGAGATTTTATAACATCTCTATGGCTGCCTGTCTCAGTTCCCTGTGGCTGGTTCAGCTTCAGCCAGGGCTCTGTGTTTTTTAAAGGGACAGACTGCAAAAAGAAAAAACAAGGTGAGGCAGAAGAGGAGCAGGACTTAACACAAGCATGACAAGGAAAGGCAGGGTATCTTTTTGCTGCCTCAACTGTCTTTCCTATCTGTTAGACAACCATGGAAGTACTTTTGAGTCCACAAGTTTTTTGGAACTTTCATTGTAAAACTCATTGTTTTACCTGATCCATGTTTACAAGTATCTTAGTTGTGGGAGGCAAATGGAGGTGGGGAACCTCTTTTCGGTGGTCAGTGGGGACAGGACAAGGGGCAACGGCCTTAAGCTGGAGCACAGGAAGTTCCGCACCAACATGCGGAAGAACTTCTTCACAGTGCAGGTGACAGAGCACTGGAACAGGCTGCCCAGGGAGGTTGTGGAGTCTCCTTCCCTGGAGATATTCAAGACCCGCCTGGACGCCTACCTGTGCAACCTGCTGTAGGGAACCTGCTCTGGCAGGGGGGTTGGACTCGATGATCTCTTGAGGTCCCTTCCAACCCCTGCAATTCTGTGATTCTGTGATTCTGTGAAATCACATCTGACCCGAATCTGCGACTCATCCTAGGTGTGATAAGAAAAAAACTATCCTGCAATTTCTCAAGTTTTCTCTAGCTATTGATATTTTAATATCTTACATTGCTCCTAGTAGCAGACTTGTTTTCAGATGTAGCTGAAAGGACTGTAGGACAGTATTCTGGGAAGTTTCCTTTGTTGTCCTTCCCATTCAAGCACCTTGGCAGTAGCTGGTCTAGTGACATCCACTTTGAGTCTTGGCACAAAGAATAATACAGAGGCAGAATAAAGACACAAAGAATCAACCTTACCAAGGTCTACATTTGGAATGGAAAACCACTTGGACTTCAGTCACTTGGAATTTAATCATTTTAATCTTTTCATGGAGATTGTGAAGTTATTTGACAGAAGATAAATAGTTTAAAGGAGCAACGAAAAAGGAAATAAGATTTCTGGAGGTAATGAGAACATTCAGTTCAAATCAAAAATCTAAATAAAGGATCTTTGGAAGGGTTATAAATGTTCTGAAGTTTGAGCTATACAGTCATACTCCAGGAACTGGAGGAAATCTCTCCATCAGGTGGGCCATCCCCCAGACGCCTGCCCGAGCTGGTACTGGTCAGTACCACAGGGGAGAGTGGAGACAGGATTTCCTGATCTCATCCAGTCTGGCTGAATTACTTTGTAGCAGTTTGAAAAACATTAAAAAGGTAGTATATTTTCTGCAAATTCTTTTCCCTTGTCCAAAGTAGAAATCAACTAGGAAAATATGTTTAACATCAAACATGCTTTTTCCCTGCATATGAAGAAATCCAGAAGATGAGTGTTTCATTATAAAAACATTTCATACTTAAGAGATACTGTCTGTGTGTCCTTGGTTGAGTAGCAGAGTAAACAGTTGCATAAAAGTGAAAGGATTTAAGATGTGTTAAAGGGGAGTTCATTTTAGCTGCAGTGTAACTACAATAACATACTACTACTATTTTTTTTTTTTTCCCCAGCCATGCCAATCTTGTGTGAACACTCTCCCTTCCTGTTACTCTTACACGTTGCCTGGATAGGAAATCACATGGAACGGAGATGGGTGAGACCAGAAAAGTTTCAGATTTTATTAAACTTTGAGGGTTTGTGGAGCTAGTGGCTCACAGAGGTATCACTCTTGAGGATTTCATCTGTAGCTCAGTGACTAGGAATTGAAGGATGGACCATGTGAATGCCCACAAACGAAGAACTACATTTGGCTCCAGTTTTGTCTGTTGTAATGCACGAATAATTTGCAGCCTGACATGTTTATCTGACTTGTAAGTAGAGAACACGGCATTTTTTGAAAGAAATGCATCTTTGCTGACTCCTCTGTTTGGAAATTACCGTTTTGGTTACTCAAGCTGGAAAGGATAAACACTGGAAACATTATTAATAAAACATTAAAAATCAAAAAAAACCCAAACCCACAAACACCTTGAAAAACCTATCCAGCTCTTAATTCAGCACAGGTCAGACAATAAAGTTTACAATCACGCACTCCACACTGCTCTGCAGTCAGAGCCAGCAAACTAAACTGGCCAGATTAGTTAATCTTCCTCAGCTTCGTCTTGGGCCCTATAACTACTGCGGCAGGTCATTAACCAGCTGGTGAAGCCCCAGCACATCGTACATTTATTCCCAAACCTTAGCAGCCGTTGTTGAGTCCAGGAGCCTTAAAGAGGTATTTCTGATGTTAGCTGACAGAATGATAATTTATGCTTGTTGTAATTCAAAGAGATTCCAAGGTAACTGTAAACTAATGAAATCTGAATAGCTTTCCCTGAGAATGTTCCTTATTTAATCTGCTGAACAAAGATGTAAATATGCAAAATGGGCAGTTGTTCTTTCTTTTAAAAAATACGGCCTTTTGTAAAGAGGGAGATAAATTAGATCACATTGTATTAGAGGAAAGAAGTGTAAAAGAATGTTTGATCAATGCAAAATGTTTATTCTCCCCATGGTTCTTCATTTCTTAACTTTGCTGTTCATCACTGCCAAAAGTAAAAAGCAAAGAATGCACTGTCTAGTAAGTCTGGTAACGTAGCTGAGGTATTGCTTTCAGCCAGAATTTTCTTTTTCTTTCCTTTTTCTTTCCTCCCCCTCTGCCCTCCCCCTCTCCCCCCCTTTATTTTAATCTCAAATGAAAGGCTCTCTTTAATCAGATAATTGACCAAGTGGTAATTTTAGCCTTTTGTGACACACCAGTTGGCAGGTACAGTGGTACAGAATCATGAGCCTTTCCCTCTAGCCCTCTCACCCTCTGGGATACTCACAGACGTGTCTCTGTCTTATCAGTCCCCGGGGACCATTCCCAAACATTTTGCAATGAAAATGCGAAGGAGGGCCTTTTACCCCCTGAAAAGGAGGGCCAGCTGTCAGGGGTAATGACTGCCTGTGGACACGCAGATGGCACTAGAGGTGTTCCCTGGCTCCATCACACACCTGAAGAAGGGGGTTTCCATTGCACAGCTGTTCCTGTAGAGCCAAGAAGGGGTCACGCTCTGCTCCCCATCCTGGGGCTCAGCATCCTTGCCAGGCTGGGGTAGGCTCGATCGCAGTGGACACAAACATCCCTAGACTGTGCCATGCTGACAGAGAAGAAGGCATGCTGCAGGGCATGCACTGCTGGGTCCAGAGAGATGGTCCTCTGCAGCTGCTGTCTGCTCTGTGCTTTTATCCCTCTGTTGCTCATCGCATTCAGTGGCGGCTGGGAGTGAAACGTAACTTGCTATGTGACTGACAGCCCTTAAAGCTCCTCGACAGAACTTGGGCCTTGTTTTGAAAGGCCCCTGAAAGAAAAAGGATTGTGTGCTCTCTGAATGTGAGGCTGCTGAACTGCTGCCAACTCCAGGCTGCTCCATTCAAAGGGCTGAGTGAATAAATGAGAATAACATCCTTGGGGACCTCGAGGATCGGTTTACGCTGAAAATCCTCAGCCTTACAAAGGGTCAGAGTCACAAGGTAAATGAAAATGGCTGGGAGGGGACTTTGATGGCCGAAACACTGTAACTGTAGAGGACTTGAAAGAAAACTGTATTTTTAAAAAGTGAGAGAAGAGAGGGAGCAAACAGGGGGTGAGGTAGTTGGGAGGGGGACTTCGGCCTGCAGTCTTGCCAGAAAGGAAAGAGGGGAATGAGAAGAGGTGAAAGCAACTGTTAATCCACAGCAGTCTCTAAAATATTGCTATTTAGGGTACAAGAACTGGCTGCAGCAAGAGAGAGACTCTTCCCTGCTTGCTGCTTTGCTGCAGACAGCATATTTCTTCTGGGTACCTGGTAGCTCACAGGGCATGGCAGGCTTTTGGGGCTGGGGTTGAGCAAATAGCACTGCAGTGCTACTGCACAGTGCCTTGAGAAGCAGAGAAGCACAGTACCCAGATGTTAAGACAGTCTGGAGGTTTCAACTGAAAAAAGCCCAATGCATAAGATAATGAGGAGGTGTTTTGAAGGGCATTTTAGAAACAGCCTTGCAATAGTTTGGAAGGCAAATGATGTAAATGCGTGCACTTGCTTTGGGTCTGTTTAAGATTTGCTGTGCAAATGTCAGTAAGTCGTATAAGGCCAGATTTGAGTTAACATCTTGAGACCAGTGGGAATTAGACACCTAAACACTTCAGCCTCAAATCTCTGGCTCTCGTTGGTCTCATCTCTTTACCTTCTGTTCTCTGAGCATTTCCATTAATACTGACAGTAGTGGAGTTAAACACATTCCTAAACATCTGCAGGATAAGGATGCAAGTGACTCAGAGCAGCCGCAGTTTCTTATTAGGTGTTTGTATAGCGCCTGGCATCTGGGCCCCATCTCAGTTGGAATTACTGTAATTCAAGCCCTAGTAATTACAAAAATAGGTTAAATACTGAATTATAATAGTTTTCTGACAGATTCTCTTCTGCTGGTTAAATATTTTTTAAGTCCTCTAATCCAGGATGCCCAGCTGACAAGTGCATAGTTTTGGTCAGGAGCTGAGTACTGCTTTCCAAACAGCGTACTTTAACTAAGGGAGAGGCTGTGCCTCCATCAGGGTAGGCAGCTGAGCTTGTCTTTACTCTCACAGAACAAACATGATACCTGTGATCCACTGAGATAATCAGAGGCATTTGTCCTCTGCGCTGATGTTAGTAAAGACTATTTCTAAATATTTTCCTTTTAAAAGTACTTATTCTTCTCTGTAATGGAGGATGGGAAAAATAATATCCTACTGGAAACAGAGAAATCTGACCATGCTGCTTTTACACATTCAGATCAGGATCCATCCTCCATGAAGAAGATCCTTTCCTTTAACTAACTTCCACTAGACTTCGTGTTGTTGTATATTTCACATCTTTAAATTAAGCTCTGGCATTTATGACATGCTTTGGGGGCTCAATGTTAGTATCCCATTCTGGAGCACAGAATAATGGTGGGCAGAGAACATGCACTATTCTATTTTTTGCTCTAAATAAGCCTCTTAAGAACTTCTCCTGCCTTAGGGTCTGGGTAGGTACAGGAAAGTGAGTAGACAGATAGAGCCTTCGTCTGACAGTAGAGATAAAACCTGTTTCAAATAGTTTGGTTTTATGTAGTATGTGCTGTTAATAGAGTTGACAAGATTGCAGAGGTAAGTAAAATGACATCCACGAGGGTGAACACTGGTAGGAGATTTTTGCAAACCAGAATCTTTTGTGGCTTTTATGAAGCTTTCTTTTTTCCCCCCATGTCAGGTTTAGAAAACAGCATTTATACTTAAATACCTATGGTCAGTAGAACAGAGATTGCTGGTTTGTGATGCAGTTCCTGTATCAATGAGTAGCTGCTTCAGGGGAACTCTTTTCACCTCTCTGTGCCACAGTTTCATCATCATAGTGCAGAAATCTTTCTTTGGTGGATAAATGAATAGAGGAAGAAAGGACTTGATTAAAATTATAGAGCATACCAGTGAAGAAGGTTTTTTTTGTTTGTTTGGTTTTGTTTTTAGAAAAAAAAAAAACAAAATGAAACAAAACAAAACTAGGTAGTTCACAAAACTGAAGTCTGGTTTTCTACAGGAGTGGATCTCAAACTCAGGCTTTGGGCTCCCTCATGGATTGTCTGAAGGGGCAAGATCATGCTGCTGCTTAGCTGCCTGGGCTGTGGGCATTAATGGGGCTTCCTTTTAGCTAGCCACCTGCCTAAAGCCAGTGGTAATTTTGGTATCTTTGAGATCTCTACTACCTTTGTCAAATTTAGCAGAAATTGGCCAATGGCTTCAAATGAGAGTATCTCTGGCAAACATGCACTCATACATTCACTCACTGACAGCATGTTGGTATCAGACTAATTTCCTTAAGAAATCATGGAATGACAGAATCATTAAAGTTGGAAATGACCACTAAGATCATCAAGTCCAACCATCAACCCATCGCCACCATGCCCATTAAACCGCATCCCTCAGTGCCACACCTACACGTTTCTTGAAAGCCTCTGGGGGCAGTGACTCCACCTCCTGTCTGGGCAGCCCATTCCAATGCCTCACTCTCAGAACAAATTTTTCCTAATATTCAACCTGAACCTCCCCAGATACAACTTAAGACCATAACCTCTCATCCTACCACTGTTAACCTGGGAGAAGAGGCCGACCTCCACATCGCTACAACCTCCTTTCAGGCCGTTGTAGAGAGCGATAAGGTCTCCCCTGAGCCTCCTCTTCTCCAGACTATCAGGCTGGAAAAGCAGTCTGATTCAGAATACACTCACTGCCATAATCCATGCCATAATTCAGTGTAGTCGTGAGCATCTATTGTACAAACAAACACATGCACACGCACACACATTTCATAAGCCTACTGGAAGCAATAAGCACAACCAATCATGTGAAGGTAATTGTGTTTATTTTTCCATAAATGTCTTTTTAAAAAGGATTCTTCTAAATCAAACATTTGAGAAATGTACCAAATTGCGATTCACCTCAATTATATGTGCTGAGAATTATATGATAGGCCTTTTTTTTTCAGGAGAAAAAGTTGAAATGGCACATGGAGTTCATTAAAATTGAGCTAATGGTTTCAATCACATTTCTAATACTTTAGAATAGCTGACCAGCTATGTGTTCTGGAAAGAAGTCTGTGTGATACTTACTGCAACATACGCACTTCTGATGTTCCTCACCATAACAGGCAAACTGTCTGTTCTGGAAATGCTTTATTTTTGCAAATGTGAATAAGGAGAAACATGAATGAGAAAGATGAATAAACTTGATTAGTCTATACAAAATCTTGCTATAGATGAGTTTGGATAGGTATGATTGAAGAGGTGTGTGTTCCAGTAGAGCGGACAGTTCTGGAACTTTGCCAGGCAGTCAGCTGTAAGGACAGTGTTAGGGCCAAACAGGCCACATTTCTTTATGAAGGGTCAACTTGTTCCTAGCCCCAAGAAAACAAAAAAGCAGAGTAGCACAGCTTAACTTAATACAGTTAGTGTGTGCTAACATTTGCTTTGACAATCCATAGTTTTTAAAAACTATACCTTAAGCAGGCAGTTTTAATAGTTCAGTTGTCTTCTGTGCAGCCCTGCTGTGAGGCTTTTTTCAATGTGAGGACAGGCTGCAGCTGCCCCCATACAGTCCTTTCCAAGCTATGACTTTTTGCTTGATAATCTTTGCACGTGGCACTCCTTACATGGCTTTTCTAGTGTTTCCGTGCACCAAGAAGTCACCTAAGTCCCCTCCAAGCAGTTTGCATGGGAGTCAGAGGAGCATTGTTTATGCAGTGCTGTGGATTTAACTTCAGCCTTCAGAGGGCAGCCCAGGGCAGCAGACAGCCCTCAGGCCCACATGTGTTTCGCTGCAACCCGAGCACCCCTCACCACCCACCGGCAGCGGCCATCTTTGGCTGGCATGAAACTTCCTCTTGGGTGAGGCCTGCACTCTCTCCTAACATTTTATTCTCAGGAAGCACTGTTGATTATGCTCAGACAGCATTGCTATCCACATGGTGTGCTCATGCAAGGCAATACTCGAGTGCAGCTTTCTTTGTGGCTGTAGTGTCATGAAGGCAACGTGAGGTGACAGCCCATTCGTATGGAGACTGAAGGAAAAAGCAGCACTCATTTGCTGTGTCTGTGCAATAGGTGCTTGCCTGTAGAGGTGGGTACTGTACTATTTTTCTCAGAAGCAAAAAAATAACTTCAGTAATTAATATTAGACCCTCTCTCGTGTTTAAACTTTCATTGGCATTAGTTCTGCTGGCATGAAGGCCAGAGGATGGAGATGGTGAATTGAATGTGCCTCTCCCCAGACAAAACATGACTTGTTCAATTTCATTCTGAAGTCCAATAAAAGTAGTTTAAATGCATGTTGAAAGACCCACTGGCTTCCAGCAGGCACGCCACATAAGCAGTTGGCATCCTATCTACTTCCCTCATCTTGTTTTTAATTCTCTCTTTTCCTTCACTTTCTAATATCAACTTTCACATAACTCTGTTGCCCCAGGCCTTCTTGTTCTATAGATCAAATCACTTTTAATAAGAAATGAGTTGATTTATAAGGGAAACATTTCCTTGATGGGCATAGGGAAAAAAAGCTCTAAAGAAATTTCTTGATGATCCATTTAATTTTCCAGTTATGGTGCTTATGAGATAACCTTCCAAAAAATTCCCTGAGAAAATGCCCTTCTAGTATAATTGAGGGATTTCAGTTTCAGTAAAAATGGTGAATTTCCTCCCCCTCAGTCCCCCTCACTCAAATTTGAGTGATCAGGAAACTTTGTTTCAACATTGAGGCTTCTGAGCTGACCAATCAGTGCAGTGCAGAGAAAATGCTGGAATGAAAAGATGCATTTATATAGCAGTTTTCCTTCTGCATTATGGAAGCTCTGCAGCGCCAGGAGGGAAAAGAAAGGTTTTACAACTGGGAGCATGCAGTTTGGAGAACAAAACCAAGTGTCCTTGAAAATATCTCCTGCATTGTATCACATGCACTCAAAGGTGCCAGCAATTGGAAATGGAACAGCACCAGGGAAACAGGACTGATTTAAAAATACTAAATTACGAATCCTGTGGTATGTCTAAAACTGTGCTGAGGAAGCACGATAAAAATGCCGACTGCACGCTTAGTTGTAGCAGAGAAGAATGTAGACAAACCCATGAAGTCTGGACAATTCTCTAAGGAACAGAGGAGCTGCCTTCCTGAACAGACCCGTGCTGCTCTCCAAGCTGAAATCTGGCTCCAGGGCTGACCTCCACCAGATGCTCCAGAAGAAAGTTCTGAAAACAAAAGCCTCGAGGAAGTCGTTAAGGGAATAGTTTGCCAATAATGGATAATTTTTCATAATTACCTTCAGTTAGTTACCGTTTTATACTCAAAACATGGAAGATTTGACTGCATTTTTAATATGCAAAACGCAAATATGTATGTATTTTATCTGTGAGCTGTACGTACATGCATTTTGTAAGTTAACTGTTTATACGTACATTTAAAGAGCATATATGCCACATAAAAGCATGCGTATGCAGAACCAGATTACATAGTTTAAAAGCTGATGCTGCTCAGTGTGTTAAATAGAAAAAAACTAAAATGAGTAACTCTGAGGGCAATGCCCTCGTATTTTACATTGATTCCTATTCCCAGATTGTTCCATTATTCCCCATTTGCTGCCTATCCTCACGTTTTAACCTGGAGACATGCCCCTGTGGAGGTGAGTATCTGTGTCAGATTTCCGCAGCAGCAGGACAGTTATTGGTGGACTAGGATTACAGCCTCAAATGTGCTCACAATTCCTTCAGTGATCCAGCTCTCATCCTTGGCATGTGATGCTAGTACCACTGTGCCTCCCCCCTAAGGGAGCCTGGTGCAACCAGCCTGCCAGGCTGCTCAAGGAGCCAGTGCTGCGCAGCAGAATAAAGTGCATGAGAAAACTCTTTTGATATGTATGCATCTGCAATACATTTTGTCTACTTTGCTGGCTGGGAGGCCAAATGGTGCCTTTTCTTTCAGGATAGCAAAATGAATCATACTTTCTGTCTTAGGACCAACGTTTATGTGTCTCTGGGAACGTGATCCTTATTCTCTCCATTACAGACATGAGCCAGATGCTTTTCTGTAGTTCAGATACATGCAAGATGCCTTCTTTTTTCTTTTCCTCCCTCCTCCTTCCTTCTTTTTTTCTTCTCCCCCTCTCACATTTCTGTCTTTCTCTTGCAGTGTGTGGATATACAGGCCTTCCCTAACAAAAAGAGTTTGCTGTTTTTTTTGTAGAAGGGGAGTTGTTGCATAAGTGGAAAAGCTCTTCATTCTGCAGTTTTGAGTGGGGATTGCTTCCACATTAGTGTCTCAAGATGTCCCTCAACTGCCACTGTAAAGAGAGCACCTTATGTTTTGGTAGGGCTATCTCAAACTCTCAGCTAGGGCTATCTCAAAGAGATCTTGTTTGTAGAAGTCACAGGCAGCTACCACCTGGGCAGCTGCTGCAATCAGAACACACCAAGCCATTTAACTAATCTTGAGCTCCACTTCTGCAAAGAAGGGCTGAGCACCTATGGCTGGGGAAAAGCATGAAGCCTGTTGGCAAGCTTTGCCATGGAGGCAGGACTTTGTCATCAAGTCTCAGAACAGGGAAGGACCGTGGGTGAAAGCTACTGTAGAGGAGCACAAGCCTCCCTGACAGGAGCAGGGTCTGTCATTCGCATGAGCAGAAGTCTCAGCCCATCAGTGATCTTACTGCTTTTTTTTCCTGAAAATAGGGGCAAAGGAGCTTTAAGAAAGGGTCTGAAAGCCAGCTGACAGTCAGCTCTTCCCACTATGAGTAGATGTGATTGTTTACAAATGTAACAGTTCAACCCAGATGGGTTAGAAGGAGAGTCTAACTTTGGTTGTTGACTCAGAGTGAAGAGCAGCCTGCAAAATGAAGCCTGATGGCATATGTTGGACAAGGCAGAGATGAAGCAAAGAGAGAGATCTGTAACAATCAAGAAAGCAAGGCTGGGAAATGGTCTTTGGAACGGCATTCTCCGTCACTGTGAGCAGGGGAAATGTGTTTGTCAAGATGAGAGGGGAGCCTGTGGATTCTGTGGTCTGCTATGCTTCGTCCAGACCAAGACTTAGCAAGTCTTTTAATCTATGTGGTACTTACTTTACTAGACAGATTTATATCTTGTATAAGTGTTACAGAAAGGTTCCTGAGCCAGTATTTTTTCTAAATCCTTGCCTTTTCATTTCATTTTTACTATGCCCACAAATGCTCATTAAAATCATGATCTCACAGATCTTGTGGATACCTGAACATGACTACCACCTTGTTACTTCTACAGAGGTAGTGAGAAAACAGCAGACTCTTCCCATTAGCTCATTCCTGTGGCTGTTCAGTGCTAAGGCCATGCTGACAGAGAGGGGTGTCCTTGTGCTCAGTTCCTTCATCTGCCTGTGCTCAGCGCTCCCCTACTGCCATCTCCAGAAATCAAGTGGCCTTTGGGTGAGCCAGGCCGTGAATCACAGTGGCTTTTAAAGTGAGCGATACCCTGGAAGGACAGCCGAAATTTGAAAATCTCGCTGACGGTGCTTGGAAAACACTTCATGGCATAGAAGACACTGTTTAGCAAATCAAATTGTTTGCAGAACAGCATCCTGTCTCCCTGCTCTGCACACAGCGGAGCAAAATGGCTTCAGACCAGTTTTTAGCAATACTAGATAAAGTGCATAAAAGCAGGCCGATGGTCATCCACTGGAAGAAAAGTCAAACTTAGGGCTTAGGAAAGTTGTAAAAAAAGCTGGAAGGTAAGTACAAGATAGAAAAAACGAAGCCTGATCTTAAATAACCCGCATCTCAGGTATTTAATGACACAGATGTAGGTGAATGATACTAATGCCCATGCAGAAAAAGTGAATACATTCCTTTTAATCGTAATAAAATATTTATCATACAGGAGAGCGTGTTGATTTAGGAGGATCAGCACCTCAGTCTTTCTAAAGGAGAGCCCACGAGCACACGAACAGGAGTCAATTCCTTCTTGCTTTAGAAATCAAGGGTTACAGTTCCTTTCTGTTCCTGACTGAACAGGGTAGGAGTTTTCGGAAGCTTCACTCCAGTCCTCAGATTAAGCTTCTCTAGGACTTTTTTTCAAGTCTGGAAGAGCCTGTCTGATCCGTGCTGCATGTGACACATGGCAAAAATAAAAAAGCTACAAAATTACTCAGGATAAAGAAATGAACAGAGTGCATTTGTTCTGTGGGATTACGTGCATTTTTTGAGCAATAGTGGCTCGTTAGTTTTAATTTAGATGAGAAAAATAAATCCATTTCAAATGTATGTGGCTTAAGATAAAACTGGTAAACACACATGTTGCGAAGCGTCCTTGTTGTTTGGAGTTCACTGGCCCCTTATTACGCTCATTTGTTCTGCATGGTGAGGGCTGAGTTCCACAGTTTGCTGATGGCAGCTGAGAGCTATTATTGGGCTGCAACATCTGTTTCAACAACAGTGGGTTCCTGGTCAGCAAAACTAATTAAAAAAGAAGCCCAGAGTCAAATACCATGACCTAGCTGGTGTGTCTATGTGTAAACATGGTAACTACTGGAATAATGAAAACTTTAACATTCTTAGGATAATTTACAAAAATATGACAAGTGATGAAAAGTCTCAGAACTGTTCTTCATATCAGACACTTAGGAACAGCATGGGTGAAGATTAGGATTCCTGCAAAAACTTAAATGAGCAGGGAATTTTATTCACATGGGCATTAGTAGTCAACTCAGTGAGGCCACTCAGCTGTGCAGTCCTTCTCATCTGAGTGAGTATTTACAGAATTGGATCACAGGTTTCCTCAATACTCTGCCAGGGTTTTGTTAATTGGTAATAGTAGCTATGAGAATGCTCAGATGTACATTTAATGACTGCAAGCATTCACTGAATTCTTCCATTTCTCTCTTCTGTCAAGATTTCAGTTGTCGAGATATAAGTAACCGGAGCTGGTGAGTTCAGCGCATTAGATGCTTCTCTCTGACCTAGTAAGGAGGAGAGGAGTTGTGTTTATATTGGGCTGATTAAATGAGATGACTTGTTTGAGGAAAAGGCAGAACACAAAATATCTGGGAGGGGATGAAAAGGAAGCTGTCAGAGAAGGGACTGCTTTTTTGTCAAAGTGATGACTGAGTTAACTCCAAAGGTTCCTATTTTTTCTTATGTTTTTCATCTGGTTTTCTGATTAACTCAGTACTTTTAAAATCTGAACTGAGGCTAAAAGGTTAGAAAAAACTCCCTGCTGCATACACACGAATAAAAGGATGTGATCTGTTTTCTTTTCTGAATCTTAATGCATTTTGTGATAAAAGTGATGCTTACTGGAAACTTCCTTATAGCCCCTGCACAAGCCATGTGGGAGGTCCAGAAGAGCAAGTACAGATTTGGTTGCAATAGACATGATGAAGCTGCTGCTTTCCAGTAGAGTGAATGGAAAGGTGATGGCAGAGCTTCCTTCCCCATCTGATCCTCAAAACACGGACCATAAGCAAAAAATGGAGGTCCTTTTTCCAGTAAACAGAAAACATGCAGAAGGAACCATAGCTCTCAAGGTCACAATTTCACATCCATGCAGTTCCTAAAGCTGCATAATACATCCCTTCTCCAGGTATATGGTTGAGCTGCAGTCAAATCCATCATGACTATTAAATGAATACATCAATGATTAGTAGCGCCCAAGAGATTTCTCACAGTGTCTGTCTAGTCATGGTTGCTTTTTTTCATTTTCAAATGTATTTTGAACATTTCTAGCCAACAGGACAATTGCTGATGGTTTTTTGTGGCTGGTTTTAAAATACAAAAGTTTTTTTTTTTTTATTTAGCTCTTTCCTGAGCAAACCTACACTTGTCTGTGATTTCCCTTCTTGTGGAGAAAGAGAATCCTTTCATTTCAGAGGCAAGAAAGAGACTGAAATGGTGTAATGAAGACAGTACACCTGTGTAGTTGTTTTCTGCAATCCATTTTTTCTTTAGAGATGATGGGAAATCAATGTTTCCCTAGCGATTTTTTATTGCCAGTCTCTTTATCTGCCAGAACCTCTTCAATATCCATCTTAGATCACTGAGAATTATCTTTACAGGGTGTTGAGATGAATGGTTTGTCAGACCTTCTGCCTGATGATTTTTACATCCTTTTCTAATCTTCCCATTGAATAGTAGGCTAGCAAAAAGCATACATATACATATAATATACTATTTTGAGCTGTCATACTTGCTGTAAATCCTACCTTAGTTTTGAGACTGTGGCTTTAAAAGGAGTGGGAAAATGCCGTCAATTTTAATGTCTTATGTGTCTGAAAAAATTGGTTTCTTATTTGTCACATTCACATTATTTGTCAAGAAGTATATCTTCCCCACAAGCTTACACTATTTTTGATGAGAAAAAGCAATATTTCTGTTGATGCTTTTACTAATGCCACTGGCAAAATTTGGATTATCCACTTCTAATTCTGTTTGTTTAACCTACAAATCCTGGTCTTCCCTTTCTGATTAATTTAACTTGCCATCTTGCCGTGTATTGTGGATTAGATGACAAGGTGATCGATGCGCTGTTCCATGTCTCTACGGGCTTTTCCAGAAATTTTTCATCAGCTCATACAATCTCTTCCTAATGTATCTTCGTTATGCTCCAGATACAGAACCATTCTTTCAGAAATGAGTAATTACATTATTTGTCTTTTTACTATTCTGCCAGTGATCACATCCATCAAAACTGGATTCTGTAAGTTCATATGGATTCTTAAAAGAACTGAAAGAGCTCAGAAAAGAGATAAAGGAATAAGAAATCATCAGCATTTATTTTACTAGAAAAATGTCATGAGCTTGAAGCTCTGTTTATAAATTCACTGTTGTGCCTCAGCTCTAAAGAAAGCCCAGAAAGACAAACAACATATATTAAGCCGAATGTTTTTATTTTAATCATAAGACCTTCTTTCTCCTCTAGCAGATGTGGTCTTTGTTTTTTTGTCCATCCCTGGCATAAAGGCTGCTGCTGAATTAAAGAAGAGGTGCTTTCAAGACAGGTAAGTAAATAATACTGTATGATGACCATATGCTCCCCATTTCTGTTCCATGCTGTGTTGTTCTCACTTCATGCCACTAAGGTTTTGCAACTGTCCTCTGCACGAAGAGGGGCAGTGAGGCAACTGGAAGGTGCTTGGAGGGGCAGTGGTTGAGGGAGGCACAGCTTCCTGGTAGAGACCTCAGGGCTCCTTTGGCAGGTCCTTCACCACCGGACTCATGTCCCACCCAGTAAGTGATGGGATACAGAGACCTGCAGACCTGGTGTGAACATGGGCTCATTCTCCTGGTGTGCTGTTCCTGCAGCATGGGATTGGGGGCCATTGCTGGATGGTAGGCGGAGGGCTCTGGGGCTGAACAAGGCAAGGATGTGGGGGCAGCAGGAAGACCTATCTTCCACATTTCTGTCTTAAACATGCCTTTCTCCTCCTACTGCCTTTCCTTTGGCAGAAAGAACTTGTCCCTGGACCCTCATCCACAGGAGAGTGACATCCAATTTCTCCTACGCTGCTGAAAAACTTGGAGCCAGCCATGACTATGTTGATCTACTTAGTTTTACTGGATGGAAACTGTAAAAATAATAGTGCTGGCGCAGTGCTGAGCAAGATTTTCAGCTGTTGCAATCATAACAATTCTGCCAGCTTCGAAGGAAATAATCTGTTGATGCCGGTTCAGAATCTGTCCTTCTTCAAATAACTCAAGCAATGCTGAAATCATCAATGCCCCTCTTCACCAACATTGCATTAGCATAGTTTCCTTCTCTTGCAAGAATAGTTTGAACTTGTTATCCCAAATTTGATTTGAATTCTAACTGCCAATATATTTCTGTTATTTTGCCTTGCAATCAATTGTTTAAAGAAATATAATTGTCTTTCCATTGTTTCATTTCCATTGCTTGGGTTATGCTATTTAAAGTTCTGAGTAGCTGATGAGTTCACATACTTTCATGCACTGGTTGCAGAGCTAATCAGCCAGGTGAAATGGGACTGAAATGCTGCCATTTGCTGTGATTTCCAGGAAGACAAATAGCGACTGCAACTCTACTTCTTGAGCAGAACTATTCTCGGGACGCCTGCTTACATTCACCTGAGAGCCAGCAGGCATCTGGCTGCAAGACTTTATGAACTCATTTCTAAAAGTTAGAAACAAAGCAGAGAGGACAAGAAAAACACAGTCTTACGGGATCTCTTCTAAATTAGAGCTTTCAACATGGGAGACCGAAAAGCTCAGGGAAATTGGTAATGGGAAATTGGAGCTATGCACCTTGAGGTTGCCAGTCTGTATCTGATCCAAGCTAGCACTGGCCGGCAGACTTTAGCATCCAACAGCTCTTCTGTCCTTTCTATGACACTCTTAGTTGCCTCGACCCAATTTCTGCTGGATATATGTCCACAGCACATGGATACCTTCACAGCTACATGATGTGCAGCTACAGCCTGGCTCACAGACGTCTGCATACAGCACGTTTCACTAACAGCCACCTTTTGTCCCTATACAGCATTCTTTATGTGAGGATTGAATGCAAGAGGAAGGTGTTTCTGAAGCACAGCTGCCTAATTTCTGTGAAAATCAGGGGGAAGGCAGGGGCACACTGTGTGTACCTTTGAAAATTTTAGCATCCACCTAAGAAGTGCACACCTACATGCTTGTGTGTTTGTTCAGCCCTCCCAATACACATTGCTCTTCCTCAACTCTCCAAATAAGAGATAAAACAAACAAAAAAGAAAATTTTAAAATTAACAGCAGTTTCAAGGTTGTTGTAGCATAGGATTTGTTCTTGAGATAGAAGTGCCGAAGAAGCAGAATGGCAAAGGGGAGATCATGTGTAGCAGAAGAAGAAGAAATAACTCCTTGCAGCAGAAGCAAATTTCTCAGAAGACACTGACACATACAGTTCAGCCTTCATTTGCTGCCTGGGGATGAGCCTTAACTGAACCTTGGGGCTGGCTCCTGTAGCACAGGCAGGTAGTCAGGTAACGTGAGCCACTCGATACCTACCTGAAAGAAAGTATGGGTTGGGCGTGCAGCACCTAAACTAATTACTCCAAAATGATTGCCTGGATTTGGGCCAAGCATTATCTCACTTGTCCTCAGTGCTACTGCAGTGGCATGAGGAGAACAGAAAATGCGGAAACCTGAGACAGAGATAAGAACAAGAGAGAGGGGGGAATTGAGAACGCTCTTTAGTTGTGAAGGAGATGTTCTGTCTCTGCACTACTCTTTTGTCCAACCTCAGCAACAGTGATGCAGCCTTTATATCGTCTCCTTCTTTTCAAATGGATTGGCAACCAGGAGCATTATCCACACATGCATAGTCCAAACACGGTGAATTAACCTGTCTCTTCTTTTTGCTCTCCATAGAGCTACACTCATCCTTCTTAAGAAGAAAGTTTCAACATTTGAGAGTGATTTTTACATGGGAATCCACAAGTCCTTGATCATAACAAAACTGTCACCTTCATTTTCTCAGATAATCACTGGTTATATAGTGCATTTAATGTTGATCTATGCTGAGATAAAATGGAGAATTTCTGATCCAAAGGGTTACTGGGGTTAAATTTTTAAAAGAGTTCCCTTTTCTTTGGTAGATTTAAACCAGAGATGAGGAGAACAGATATTTTATTTCAGGTGGAGAAAAACAATCATCTGGTTTCTGGAAAAATAGACTAGTATATAGGACCTACCTAGGAATTTAGGACGAAACAAATAAGGTAAAAGATTATGAAACAAAAGCAACAACAACAAAAATAACAAGAAAACAAAACCACAGCAGCACATCTTTTGTCTTCCATATAGTGTTGTCTGTAAAATATATATATATTTCATATATAAATTGACGACTCAGGCATTGTGTTTAAAATGTGCCTGGACATCATGGGCCTGTGACCTTCCACGGATTTCTTTAAGGGGAAGGAAGTCATCTGAGTCTTACTGGGCAGGAGACATTTGGACTGAAGTGAATACATAACATGCTGTTACTAGAAACTGAGGACAGCAGACTTTCAGCTGGAGAGAAAAGTGAATGCTTAAAATGTTTGCTGTCTGGAGATGAGGGTTGGACTGTTGCTGGAACAAAACTATTTTCATTGAAATCCTGTCCCATTGCCGTCACAGGTTTTTGTCACTGGCATCTTTAAAACAAGGGCTTCATACTCCATCTCTTGATGTCTTCCAGTTGAATAAACACCTTGCTGAGGGCTGTGCTCCAGATTATTAAATTAATGCAGAACTTACTGTGTGAAAACCATGACAGACATCAAGCTGGAGGTTAAACTATGTAGAAAAGCTATTGCTTTTTCTTCTGTTTGCATTTCTGTTTTCACTCACACTTACTTCATATATGGGAATAAAATAAATATGAGTATCTCAATAATAAATGAAACACCAGATAAGAATACACATGACTGTGGAATCAATAAGCTTGGTCTTTACAAGAAACAACAAGTGAGACTGACATTACATGAATCTATTAATCCATTCCTAATTCATTTAATGATTGCTTAGGAAATCAGTAAGTGCTCATTTTCGGTTCTTGCTTCATAGGGATGTACTCATTCGACTCAATATAGATTTGTTTAAGCTTAAAGAGAAGCATAGATCTGGGAAATAGAGCTTCATTTCTGTATTTATCTGCAGAACAGATAAGTCATGACAATTTCTCCGTGTCTGCCTGACCCGTATTGTTTTGGGTGTGAGCTGGGGGTATCAGTGACGGCTTTGTTCCCCCTCCAGGATGGTAGCAGAAATTCATCTGTAACTGTGAGAGCACAGATGAGGGTTAGAGGGCAGTACGCTCTCCTCAAACACTAGCAAAGAGCTGTAGATGCAGCTGCTATGTTAGCTGATGTAGCTGCTATGTTAGCTGATGCCAACATAGAAGATCTTGTTATNTTTCCCCTCTCTTTTCTCTTTTGTCTTCTTTTTTCTTCTCTTTTTTGTTTCTCCTCTCTCATCTGTGGTGGTCATCTGTATTTACAGACAAAGGGCCCCAATGTGCTGTACATGCCTGCTTCTTTAAAGGGAACCCACAGCCAAAATTACCTGTGACCTTTCCCAGGAGCAACCTCTTCTTGAGTGAGATAAAGAAATTAGAACTTCATTCTTCCGTGGTTTACTCCTAGGAATGCGTTTTGGCAAGATGCTAAGAATAAACCAGTTATTGGAAAGGGGATCTGGGAAGTTGACAAGCATGGCTAAGCCCAGCGGGGAAACTTGATGAGGAAATAAGATGCTTTGTAGATCAGTGTGTAGTGATTAGTCTTTTGAATGCTGGGATTATTATATAAGCAAAAAAGGAGGGGGGTACTTATTGTATCTGACAGCTACCACTTATACAGGTATTATTCCAACTAATGAGAAATATAAAGGTGTATTTGTTTATAAATCTTTAGTGAGACCTCTGCATTTTCCACAGGCCAATTAAATGTGATGGAAAAGTAAAGACAACTTTTATTTTTCTCTCCCATATTTGAATCACTACAGCAAAATTATACCCTGCCCTATCACTTACATGCTGCCTTAAATCCTAGAGTCTATATTCATCTTCAAACGAAAAAAAAATTATATATTTGAAATGGAGATGCCTGATTTTGTACACTGTTAACATATGATGAGAGTCGCCAAGGATCTAGAAATAATTGTACAGAAATAAGTGTACTCTGGTATGCCAGATATTACTTGTCATCATGCTATACAGAAGCAGATAGTTCAGGAAAAGCAAATAGAAAAATCAGTGATATGAATTTCTGAAATTATCAGAAAGAAATTCAAAATTCTAAAATGTCCTATAAAAACAGTAGAAAAGCTGAGACTTACAAAATGGTTCTGTCCACCTTTTTTCTTCTTCATAAGTGACATAATTTTTGTTTTGATAATTATGATCTATGTGTTAAAATTGAATGATCACTCATAAATATTATTTTCTCCTTGTTGTCTTCCTCTCCCTTCATCATATGCACATAGAAAGAACAACGAGGCAACTTGCAGACTTACTCAGGAGTTAGCACACAGAATCTACTAATAAGTGGTAGGACTGTGAGTGTGTGTGAAACGAGAGAAAAAGTGAGGCTACACACTCAACTGTGGATAAAAATTTGGAACATTTTGCAGAGGTTCTGCTTCACCCATGACACATAACACATGACATTGTTCACACAAAAAATGCTTAGGGAAACAGAGTCATTTATAAACTTCTCTGAACAGCCTGTAGGTTTGATTCAAAATAACCAATTTGCAACATTATTTGATTATCCTATATGTTATTATGCATTTTTGTTTCGCTTTCTGCACCGTAGCTAACAAGTTGGCTAAGATCACTTGGAGCTAGCTGGAGATCAGAGTGTTTCCACTCCTGTCTGCAGAGCCCTTTCCCTTACAGACTAATTTGTGTGCAAGCAAGATTTACCATGCCTCTCTCTCTCACTGGGACATTATCTTAGGAAGTGTTATTCTAAGTAGCAATTCCCCAGTTCAAGTGAAAACACTTACGGAGTTAGCTCATTGAATGGAAAGCTGAAGTATATTTATGAATGTTTACACATAACATATGGACATACTTCTACATGCTATGGGATATAACACCAGCTGGACCAAGGCCAGATCTCGCTGTTTATATGTGCAGAATGTATGGCCTCATTTTATTCAACTTCTTCTGAATTGCAGGGATAATATAAGTGTAAATGAGTCCCTGCCTGAGTTATAGCTTTATTGAATTAGTTACAGGAGCAAGCACTTAGTTATGATAACATTTTATAGGTGGAACTTCCAAGCAGAAAAGAAAGGGGCCATTTTTCCAAAAATTCACTGTTGTATTCATATATTAAGTACACTGTGTGTTTCAAGGAAACTCATGTCGAAGAGTGTGTTCAGTGCTATCTGCCACTAGTGGTCCTGCTATTGCTCTTTAGCAGCAGCTGGTTGAGTACCACTAAGGAAGTCCTTGGGTTTGGGATTCTCACATGAATTTTTACCAGAAGGCTGGTTTCGTCCAGGTAGCTATGCTTTACTTATTTTTACTTTGCACCACGATAAGTGACTCTATGTAAGTTTTAAGGACATGGAGAACCTGTAGCCCACCTATGAAGAAACTCCATGCACTCCCTGTCATTCCGTTTTTCCTGCAATTTCCCCTCATTTTTGCTTGACTGTAAGATTATTGGAAACAGTCTTGTATAAATTTTCATGCGCATTATCATATTGAACACCTGATTTGTAATCTCTATCAGCACACAATTTTTTTTATTGTTTTGATTCTTACTGAGAAATCAGCATCTATAGAGGTCTTCAGATGATGCCAACAATTTATAACCATTATTTTGGCTCTGTGATTCCTGGTGCAAAGTGTATCTTCCAATTGGATTCTGTCAGTCATCATCAGTTTCTTCTGAAACTGCTATTTCTCCTGTCTTACAGTCACTGTTGAAAAACCTGGAGGTTGTCCAGATCCAGGACTTTTCATAAACATCTTTTATATGAATCTTTTATGACTCTCCTCCACTATCTGTTATTCTGAATAGTGAATGCAAAGGCAGTCTCTCCAGATAGTGACTCACAGGAATGCAACATGCAATCCACACAAAGGAAATTTAATACCCTAGCAGCTAATTAAAAAAGCATTACCTTCCACCAGCGCTGACCTCCAGCCATGCAGAGGATAAAGATGGGTGTCTGTCAATCATGTTTACCTAACAAACCCTGGCACAATATTATGATGAATGGACAGATCTAAAAAAGGGTGATATTGCTCAGAACTCTAAGGTACTCTTAATACCATGTTTAAAGAAGCAGAAGGCCTCATCAGTAATTTGAAACCTCTGCCTGCATGCTAAGGATATATCAGGGCTAAATTTGCCAAGTACTACAGATAGTAGACATGCAATATGCAGAAGGAGCATTATAGATATCCATGGGGATTTTGATATACTCAGCACCAGGGTGTTCAAGCCACAGTGGTACCTGCAGACATCCTGAAGTTTGCGCACTTGTGTTTCCCATTCTTTCATCATTCCAAAAACAGAATCAGCACTCATTTTTAAGCCTAGGTCTTTTTTTATTTTTATTTTTATTTTTTTATTCCAAAGAAACGTTATTGTTTGTTTAGGAACTCTGCAACTGCTGGACATTGAGTCACTCTCCAGTTCTACATTGTTGTTGAGGGAAATTCACCTGCCAATGTTTGCTGTAGAAATAGCATTAATTCATACTATTCCTACAGTACATTTAATTCTCTTATCCCTGTGCCCAGGTGTTTTTTCTCTCTGGATTTGTATTGTGCAGCCCATTGCCACAAAGTACTGGGATTGCATGGGCCACATTTCTGACAATTCATCCACAGAGGCCTTCGATACATTGAGAAAAGGCTTGTAAAAATATACAAAAAAAAAAGTCTGTAAAAAAAGTATAAAAACAGTGCTGTTTTGCTTCAACATTAAGTATTGTTTTGCTTAACATTAAGTTCCTTAATGTTAAGAGATGAGGGGATAAACTCCTAGTCATTTACATAAGTCCATTCTTCTATACTACTTATCTGGATAATCATAAAGACAGTGTGCTAGAAGGTGATTTAACCTTGCTTTAAGTGAAAATAGGATAAACAATCACTGGTCTGCTGTTCCCATGAGAATTCTTTTCTCTGCACAAGTGCATTCATTCCACATGCAGGGTAGCACATAGCAATCCAGCTGTAAGTGAGAGTGGGACAGAGAAAGTCAGCCATTTTGCGACGGCTCCTCACTTTGCTTCTGGATTCCCCCTCCTGACTTCTACACTGCTAAGTTCAGCTGGGAAGAAAGAAGCCCCACAAATCAGAACAGCTATCTGCATGCTAGGACACCAAAACAGTTGAATCAAGGAGTGTGCTTTCAGGTGAGTACCGCAGTCAGAAGGTGCAGAGGAAGTGGGGAGCAGGAGCCTTCTCGTGGTGCCCCTCCCTGCCTGGGCCCTACCATGCCTCCTCAGTCAGCTATGACCAACAGCTGTGAAACTTCCCCTGGACAAGCAGGAAAGTCTGCCCTTTGTCTTTCTTTCCTCTTTCCTCCTATTGAACAGCGAGTCCTTTACAGTGTGTTCACACTTAAGGGGAGGCCCGTGTAATTATTTTGTGCTTCAGCCTGGGACACGAACAGCTGTAGCTGTTGCTCGTTAAGTCAAATGCAGAGTATTCATGAGAGAGAGAGAGAGGCTGAAAGGCAAATTAATCTTATCCTGGGAGGGACAGATCAGCAGTTGGCTCCATATTACTATTTCAGTGAAAATGACTAAGTCTAGCATATCCCTCTGTTTTAAATAATTATTTTATACATCTTTCTGGGGCTTTTTATTCCCTTTAAGGTCACTGTAACTGTGATAAAAGGCTATGTTCAGTTCCATCGCTACTGATCTGCATGGTCAGGATCAAATGATGTTTGATTACATCGTGTCTGAGAGCATGATGAATGGAGAAGAAGAGCATGATCAAAGGATGAGGAACAAGACAGTGGTCACAAATGTAAAGCTTGACAAAAGCTGGTGTGCTGTAAGATGCAGTTCATCACCTGGAGAGGCTATCTTTCAGGTAACGTGCTGCCCCTGTTAAGAGTCTTTGTCCCTCTGTGACTGTCTTCTGGACATGATGGCAGTCACTACCTCTGGAGGCTGATGGCAGCATGAGAGGAATGGCACAGAGCTGGAGGTAACCAGAAACTGCAGGAGACATGGGTGGTGTCTGATTCCTGCAGGCAAGCAGATGGGACACTGCTCCTCCCTGCAACCACGTAACTTTCTGTTGCCTAAACTCAGTTGTTTATCATGGAATTTCCTATGTAAGAGTTGATGTTGGATGACTCTTCCTGGGAAGTGCCACTAAGAACAATCCAGCTTTTCTTCAGGTGTTCTTCAGGCAGAATATGCACTATTTTTTCCATGTTGAGATACTTTCGTGGCCCTCTCTTTGCACGATATACTGTCCCACGCTTTGGAACAAGGGTTTGATGCAAGGCTCTTTCATCTAGCAGTGTGCATGCTTTTCAGTGTTCTCATGAAAATCTCCCCAGATGATGTCAACTTACAGAGCTTTGACTCACTGCACTTTGCATATGCTCAGCTGCAAAATCCCAGATTTTCCCAGCAGCATTTCCAGAATATTCCAATTGCTCCGCGCATGCTCCAGGACTCTCTCTGCAATTGCAGCTGTGGGTTCCTGTCTAAGGATACAGTTTCATGATCAGCATAATTTGATCTAACTGTGGGCTGCTACCCAAAAGGGATGGCCCCATTTTCTCTGGGATCCCCAACTGTATTTTCTGGACTCCCTCTTCGCATCAGACCTAGCAACTGTACAATTGTGAAACAGCTTGTGGGGCTGACAAAAAGTATTCCTGCTTGTTTCCTTCCTTCTGGTTTTTAAGGTCAGTAACAGTTCCAAGTATGCGAACCAAGGCCAATATGCCTGCCCTGGTGTCCTCTCATTGAGTGCCCTGCTTGGGCATGCACTGCACAGGAGGAGAGAACCACAGGCTGAGACGTAGCGAGGGCACTGGCCAGAGCCATGGAGCAAGGACTGGGAAGGCTCAGGAAGATGTGACGGAGGCAAAGCAGGAGAAGGGCTGGGACTGGAACTTGGAATGAGGAGATTTTGACTGTGTGAGAAGCATGACTCTAACAAAGAACACAGTGATCTAGAGGTGATCTGGACACATCAGTCACTTGTGTGAGATGTGTCAGCACCACGTTCTGCCATTGCACCCATGCTGCTAGCAAAGGACCATGTCAACCTCCAGCCAGTGAGCATCACAGGCACAGACCAGTCAGCAATGCTGAGCACACTTGTGTAAGACCCTAGCATATACCACAAGAGCATATAGAAAACCAGGTGCTTTGCAGATATCTCAAACAGGCCCTGAAGATCTTGCAAGTAACAAGATGTAGCAGGTATGGGCATACCTCTGGCATCCTATGCAGGGTGAGAGGATCATGTTCTTGGTGCTGAAGGACTCGCTGTTTCCCTGTGATACTGTCCCTGAGGTCACCTAGGTTTCTTGCCTTTAATGCCCGTCATCTGGGCAAGCCAAGTAAATCAAGATGCCTCTATCTGAACAGGAGCAGGGTGCATTGGTGCTGCCCTGTGTGCTCCCAGCACTGCTGCCTGCTCAGCACCCTTTCCATGGGAAAGGGTCCCAAAGCTTTGATTTAACGGGAAGCTCTCAGTGGGGGAGAACAGCACTCTGCCTGCTGCCTGCTTGCTTTGTGCTGCCAGCTGTGTTAAAGTAGGACAGTTGCTTAACTTCTCTGTAATACTTACAGGTTTTTTTACATCTATTCATCGCAAGCTTTTATGGCAAATGACTCTCAGGAGACAACTCCGATTTCTAGCAAAAGAATTGGAGAAGTAGCTTTTAATTGTTTTCTGCTTATACAAAAACACAGTCATAGGGTAATAATGTGCACACACACAAAACCCAAAGGCACTGCAAGAAATATGGCTTTCAATATATTACATAATCCAATTCAGAGGAACTCTCTGAGTATAAAGGGTGGGCTGGTGTGGTATGATTCAAGCATATGGATAAAAAGAAATGCTAAAAGAAATGGAATTAGGAAGCTTATTTATGTCCTCCTCTTCCCAGTGCACAGCATCATTATCATTCTATCAGGATCCCCTGGCACTCCTGATGAAGTGTTAGCAGATTGACTCAGCAAAGCCACAACCCAAATGAGCCTGTACGCTCTGATGTTCATGGACAGCTTGTGAAACTTTCCAGTTGATGCCAAGATGTCCTCTGGGATTACTATGAGGCGTTCAGGAAACCTTTTTTCCTTCTTTCATTCATCTTTTTCCTCTTTCTTTACCATGATGTCTTATTTTAAAGTGCAAGGACTAATTCTCACCCTGGGAAGCATAAGCTTGTGATAAAAGCAAGAGTTAAAAACATCTACAATTTTCGCTTTTTTTTCACATTTGTCACTAACAGCAGTGAATATAGGATCATTCAAGTTCCATGGTCATTTTTGAGAAGGAAACACTTCAAGGAGTTAAATCCTTTACACGCAACACAACACATCTTGCCTCAGATCCAGTTATGAATGAGACCTACTTCTGTGCTACTTGATGGCCCAAGAGATATTTGTTGGTATTATCAGATGATTGTGTCTTCTGTAGCAGTTCTCAAAATCTGCAGATGAAAAGACATTTAGTGAATTTAAGCAGTTCTTAGAAAAAGAAGTTTTGAGAAAGATAGCATGATTTCAACTGTGCCTTCAGTCTATGACTTCAGTGTCTCTTACTCCTTTGCAGTCCATCAAAAACATAGATCTACTGAAAACAAGTGCCAAAATATACCACCAACCTCAAATATTGTCAGATCTAAAAGGAATAAAGTGCAATAGCTTTGTGTCACCAAAATTTGCACAGCATCTGGCACATGAATGAAACTTGTTTGATTATTAAGCAAGGACATCCGTATGTACTGATGGGGCTTCTATATCCTTAGAACAAATAAAGCATAAGTTCAGTATTTTGCCATAGCAAAGGCCTCCAACCACAAAGCTCAAAACTACAACCAGGTTAGCTTCAGTCCATGCTACTGTAAGGAGTCATGTTTAAACAATTAACAAAACCAAAAATGTATTGTCACCAGATCATCCAATATTGTTGGCTTTTGTCCTTTTTTTCTTTTCTTTTTTGTTCTCAGTGCAGATTTGTCTCAAAGGACAAACATCATTGAAGAAGACTGAACCAAGGTTGGTATATAAGGGTAGACAGAAAATCTTCTTTCTGTAATAGATCTTAACCTTGAAGTTGAAGACATCACTTATTTATTTATTTTTAAGAACCATGGTGACATAATTGCCAGCTGTTCATTTCCATCAGTAATTCATGAGCAAAAGCAAAGAAAATACTTTTCAGGAATGTTTCTCTGCCCAAATAACAAGCCATTATTGTATCTCAGAGGGCTCTCAGGAAGGACAGGGGAAAATAAACCCCTACGTCTGTAAAATGCCAGACAGTGTTCTGATAAAGAAAGCTGCTTTTCGCATCCAAGATTTGCTGAGGTTGTGATTAAAGATCAGTAAGTGGCTTTTAGTCTGCAGAGCTCCAAAACCTTCTTTTTGTATTTTTCCTGTAGTTAAGGGTATTATTCCTAGCTAGAAAATGTTGACAGCTTTCCTTCCTCTTCTCCTTCTGGTGTAAGTAATTTTTAAGGGGAAAGCTAAACTAACAAATCTTCACCACCATCCCCTCTTTCCAACAAAACCCCTTATTTTTGGATCAATAAAACAAATTCAAAGCAATTGTCAATATTTTGTGGATTTTTTTTAAGCTACACAGCTCCAGCAACTAAAAAGTGAAGACCGGAGAAATCATTCATTAAACCAATCACAGGACCTGTTGAGGAGTGCTATTATCTCTCCTTTGGGGTGTTATATCCTTGTCCCTTTTTCTTGAGCATTTCAAATTGTTGAACTATGCATCATTTCCATTGCATAAGCCTGCTCTCTACAGTCCTGTTGGCCGTGTCTGCCCTCAGAGGCCAGAAGGACATCCACTTCCCTCTGAGACGAGGGTCAGGAACTGGAAGGGAGGGGAATTACAGCCCATGGAGGTTGGTACTGGCTCCCTGCCACCCGCCTGAGCCCAGAGCCTGTGACAGGACTCCACTGCCCAGTCGACCTGCCTCGGCAGCTCTGGTGCCTCCTCTCATTGGACATGTGATTTGAGCTGAATCTGTTTTAATCATTCAGATCAGATCACTGTAGGCACATAAAGCAGTCCAAAGCTACAGTAGATTTCCAGTCGAGCTATGATATTTTGTGTTGCAGTTCAGGATAGTGCTTGTCTCAGAGGACGTCTTGGAGCTCGTGTACCAGGACAGAGCTGCTGGGAAGCCCATGCTTCTTGTCCTCCCAGTCCCACAGTGGCAGTAAATCAGAGCATTCAGTATTTCCTTCTGCAGAAGAGCAGATTCCTGCTGCTCATTCACAAGAATGCTGTGAGTCCTTGTGGTATGAGTGAAGCCACCTTCCTCCGTCATCTGGCACCCCGGCCTGGCAATGACTTGGTCTCGTACACGCAAGGAAGGCTGTAAGAGAAGTTCATCTGCTGCACCTGTTAGAAAAAAGTCCTGAAGGCAAGCAAAGATGCTGGAACGATCCCTCATGTCACACATAGTGGCACTTCAGGAATGACTTCATATGCCAGCCAGACTCCAGCTTCCCTGATTCCTCAGAGTCTTGTCATGGCTCACATAAACAGTGCGGCATTGAGCATGAAAAACAGGGGGCTGCTGATCAGCCTGCTCTAGTGAGTGGATTTAGGACATTGCATAGTAACTTGTTTTCTCTTTGGTAGCCTTCTTGCTTGCTTATTCGCTTGTTTATTTTTGGCTTGCTCCATTCCCTTCTTAGCCCTTCTCCACATCTTCATGACACTTTTGGGCAACTTGACAGAGTTTTGGATATATTGAAAATACTAATTAATTTATGGTTAGACTGCACCCTTTATTCTGTGGGGAGAAAAAGGCAGCACACATCTTTCCTACATAAAGCAAAAAACAGGAGACGAAGTGACTCCAGGGCTTCCTGCAGCTACAGGCAGGCTGGGTACCTGTAGCAGATCATTTCCCACTTTGGCACTGTTAATCCTCACCTCTGCCCACTCTAGGGAAAGGAGGAGCAGCCTGCCAGGGTTGCTGGTGATTAATACAGTGATTTAGGTAGCTTGCACAGGCAAGGAGGGGAGCAGCAGTCCCTTATTCCATCCCAGGCATTTCAAACATATTGTCTTTCCCATAGTTTCAGTAAAGAATTGGCCTACAATCTAACTTGCATGCATGCATTTTATACTAGTGAAATCCTGCTCTCCATCTTCCTCTAACGCCTTTGTGTAATCTGTGCTATAGTGATAGCCCTAACATATGTGCATTGACACTAAACACACTGTTTCAGCTTGGTAAATCCTCTCCTCTGTGTTCCTTGCCCAGAGTAATTGTAGTGCCTTGCACAGAAAATAATGTCTCACTTCCAGGGGGAAGGGCTGTGCGTTTATAGCCACTTGTCTGGAAATTAAACTGTCTGGAAAACACTCAAGTAAGATTTGGGTTTAGAAAACCAAAGGCTGATCATAATGTGTTACTCTGCGTTACTGAGTGCTTAAAAAATTCTGCAGTGAGGGGAGTTTAATCATAAGTTACTTTTTCTGGAGTCCACATAAAGCCATGGTATGACAGGGTCTAGCCCAAGAGACTAACAGGAAGATAAAGTAGCTCTGCTATCAGGTAGCTGTCCTGAATGTGCTGAAATGCAGCCAGATTCCTGTTCTACAGGTAACTCGGACTAAGGACAGGCAGGAGGAACACAAGTTGAAGGCAATGGCAGTGTTGCAAGAGGCTCCAGGGGAAACAGCGAGGCCAGGAGCTTGAGGACATAACAAGTGGTTTGACTGACAGCTGCTCCATGTGGTGCTACAAGAAGACGAAAACATGTGAACAACAGAGAGGCTTGACAGGAAAGCATCCAACAGATGAAGGGAGCAGCAAATGTGAAGCAAATCCCAACCAAAATAAATAGTACAAAAAACGAGAGATTGGCCCTGAGACCAGAATGAATGATGAGCCTGACATTAACAGGCTGTACTAGAGCAGCAGTAAAAACTTGTCCTGGTAAAGAGCTGTGGCCTAATAACCTCTTGCTGCCCCACAAATCAGCAAATGCTGGCTCAGAAGACAAAACAATGAAAACAGATAACACAGGAAGTAGAGGAATGTGCATGAGATTTTGAAGGAAGAGTCTGAAGGAGATTGGAAGAGTCTGAAGGAGATTGGAAGAGTCTGAAGGAGATTGGAAGATCTGAACACACGCAGTCAAAGTGACAGCAGCATACACACATGATCTCTACAAATGATTTTCCTAATATGAAGAGACTTTATTTTTAGAAATTAGGAGTCTTTTTATTTTGTTATCCAGAATTTAGTCACTGAAATGGGATCACATAGCGTATACATAAAACCTGCTTTGACACACCCTTGTTACTTGACTGGCTATATGTGTATCTGTCACAAAAAGTTAACATTTCATAATTTAAGCATATCCCCTCCAGGCATCATTTGTGTCATCCACCCACATGACAGCTGCAATGGATTTTCATTGCGATGATAGCCACAAAGCAAGGAAGTGCAGAAGGGTTTGACACAACTACATTCATTGCTGAGCATGTTGGCTGCTTGCTGATTTGTGAGTAATGCAAATGTTTTTCTTGGTGGGCTGAACTCAATGAGAAAATATCTGGGTTTCCTAGTATACGTTGAATTTCCTGGCTTGGAATTTTGATGTTGCACCTCTTCTACAGCACAGAATTTTGTAATTTAGGCAAAAGTATTTCTGGGTCAGTAAGAAAGCACACGTTATGTGTTTGTAATTGACATTATACCTAGAGGTCATGAATTAACACTTCTATCTAGATCAAAGTAGGAGAAGCTTTAGAAAAATGCAAATGATAAGTTTAATAATGATCACTATAAACATACAGTACCATAAGACTAATGACAAAGTATTAACATACTATCTATTTATCATACATCTAATACTCAGACCTTCTTCAAAACTGAAGTTTTGAATATACACTGATAAGATCCCTCTCAGGCTCCTCTTCTCCGGACTGAACAGTCCCATATACCAACCTCTTAGACACTGGCAACTAATCTTTGGGTCTAGTACTGATAATTAGCTACTTTCTTACAAACTATTGTAGTTTATTCCATTCTTTACTATCTGATCTCCTAATGAGAAGTAATGCATCCAGAGTAACTGAAAATATAAAATGAGAAACAAGTTTGAGAATGCAAGAACAAATTGTTTGAGTAATCAGAAGAGGATGCAGCTCTAGTCTGAAGGAGACTGTGGTCATAATGGATCATGTGTTATCAAAGCATCCACAATATTAGCCTACACTGTTGGCAGAGGAGAGGAAATGCTATAACAGCCAATCAACGTTTGGCACTGGTTCCTTCTCTAGTGGCAAATTGCCATGTTGCATCAGAAACCTGGAGAGTGCAATGCGTGGACAAAAAGCAGGGCAAACTAACCCTTCTTATTTGCTTTAAAGCCATGTGCACCCATCTACCAGATAAAAAGAGAAGTCATTGCAAGCATCATAACCATTCCTCTCTCCCAAATCATTTCTTTCCTCAGTTGTTCCGTTATCAATGGCAGGTGGTATATTTAAGACTTCACAAGAGATAGGGTTTTGCATTTTCCCCGTGAAAGTATGAAAAGATTCTGAACAGACTCTGGCCAAAAACTGGTTCAAACTCCACCGCAAATGATCACCACTGTTTCCTGCTACCAGCTGGGAGAGTGAACTAGAACCAACTGCTCTAGAAATTCCAATAGGCCTCTTCAGCAAGTAGTCATTGACTACCTGGAGAGCTAGGTATCTACACCTACTGGGAGAAGTAGTTGTAGTGCAGAGGGGAGTTGAGAACTGGTGTTTTTGTCATACTCAATTTAAACCTGTGAACATGTATGGAAAAGAGCTGAAGAAAAAGGCCCACCTCTTTAGAGCTGCCTGCAGTTTGCCTGCTCGAGTCAATGATCAAAGATGCTTGTCCTAAAGCTCTGTGTTTTAGTTACTCATATGTCACAAGTGCTATAGTGTAATTTAGGCCTCATTATTTAGACCACCTCTGGACTCAGCAATGCAGAGCTCATCCCCTGGTCCCTTGTCAGCTCTATCCTTAGCAGGCATCCATAGGGAGTAACAAGTGGATTCTGAGGAGTGTCCATGTGACCTGGGAGCGTGCAGAGCTGAAAATCATCCACCACTCAGTGAAACCTCTGATTTCCTGAAGGAAGGAACTCCCCATTGTGTTTCTGTCCACATTTAAAAAGAGGCAGAAAGATAGAAATGCCATCTTTAATATGGTAACCTTAGTAGAGTGAAGGTGTGTACCCAGGAATAGGGTCCTTGGCAAAGAAATTCATGTAATCTTCTGGCTTGTTTTTCCCCTTCCTAGGCCTGTCTTTTTCCTGGTTTTAAAGGATTAAGTCAGTGATTATGATACACTTTATAGGATGCTTTAAATGTTAATCATTAACTGAATTGACTATCTGGGACTAATCATAGTGGGTGTCCTATTCAGAATGTAGTAATTTTGGTGTTTCAGAGACAACCTTAAAATGCACACTATAAACTGTTTAGCTATCACAATGATTATCAGACTTTTTAAAAAATCATTATAACTGTTCACAGGCATCTTGCAGACTGTGAAAATTACCTGCTTAATGAACAAAGTGCTAATAGCACAGACAGATACTGAATACTGAGGCTGGAGCAGTCCTATCCTGGGTCAAACTGTTCTATTTCTGTCAGAGGAAAGAAAAAATACATCAGAGCTTTTATTTCTTCTTATTCTTTTCATCTGATATTCACCCAAAATTTCTTCCTCACATTTTTACTCCTGTTCTAAAGCTAGCTTGAATGAGCCACAAAATTGTGTTTTGTAAGAAAAGCAGAATCCCCTGAGCTGTTGAAGTAAGAGGTGTGAAGGATGAGGAGGCACCTTGATCAAGCCTTCCTCTGTTGTTCTGCTCATCCTCACAGACTTTCTTGAGATGCATCTTTTAATGTCTTGCCCCCAGGTAGCTTTTCAGCACATCAGCTCTTCTGCGCTGGGAGTGCTTCCTAACATCTGTTTCAGATTTGTTGCTCCTTTGTTTCCCTTCCCAACCATTATTGTTTTAGGCCAAAAATATTAAATTGTGTAGAAAATGTCCAGATAGGCTAAGACTGGTGTATGTGTGAGGTAAAATTTATTTTAATTGTTGTTTTCTATCATATTAAGCACAGGAGGCTCAGCTGTTCCATTGACAGGACAGAGGAGATTTTTATCTGTCTTCATTTAATAAAGTAAAATTTGTAGAGAGGCTCAGTCCTTTATAGATCAGGTAATACAACCAGAAAAATACAAGGTTTCTAGCTCAAAGCTCATCACGTCACACTTCTACCATCAAATCAGCACTGCTAGAGCAAAATGAACTGATTTAGAAATGATGTAATTTCTTATTGTAATGACTCTCTTGATTACTGCACTCCTTGAAAGACAGTGCCATGGGAACTGCATCTTAAGGAGGTCCTGGTAGGCATCTTTAGGTCTGGTTTTCAGATTATCCTGGGTCTTCCATTAACACAGCGCTGTTCAATGAGTATCCAGATGCTAAATGAAAATGTTGTAATTTTTTTGGGCTGCTCATGATTGGCAACAACAGAACTACTTTGCACTGTGTTAGAAAAATAAACTGGGAACAGAGTGCTTAGTTATTGCAATTTAGGGAAGCAATTCAGTCAGTGCAAAATGGGAGCTTAATTTTGAGACAGTATGGTAAATGTTTGAGATGTAAAGATTTGGATACTGTACAAAACAGATGAACAAGTAGTCTTTGTCCAAAATAATATACATAGTGCAAAGCAAGACAGCAAAATAAATACACACGCACAGTTAACAGATTTCTTCAGTTTCTGTTCATTCTCACCTTTTATTGCTGCTGATTTTTTTTCTTTTCCCATTCTCTATCCTCCATGGATGTGTTTTTAGCTCAGTCACCTATACCTGCCAAGATGAGAGGTAGGTAGAAGAAGTTAAAAGTGATATAGGTCTCTTGCTGTTTTCCAGTCCAAAACATTTAACATACCCCAAGACAGCACATTGAAGTTTGGTATGTGGTTTGTGCTTTGGAGAGCAGAGGTCAACTGGCAACCAAGAGGAGTAAGCATCACGCTGTTTGCAAGATTGTACTATCTTTTTCCAGTGTAGCATGTCTACTATTCAAGCTTTGCCCTGATTCCATACATTGCTCCAAGCCACATCCCATGCAATGGAGTTAGTAGAGCCTTTGTGCAACTTCTCTGTGGGGCCATTTTTATATTCCATGCTGGTAGGACATCAGTAGCTCTGTACCACAGAGATGGTTTTGGCTCGAATGCGAAGTTCGGAGGCAGCTTCCAAAGCAACTCACTGCATTCCTTGGCAGCCAAGATACAGAGGCATATGGCACTGAGTTACTTACTGGATAATATTAAAAATGGTATAAGGCTCTGCATTTTAGCTGAGCAACTATATTGCTGCTCATTAAACACTTCAGAAATGTCCATCTTCATAAATATAAAATATAGAATTACATATGCCAAAGAAAGGCATTATTACAGTTCCTTAAAATGAAATCTTCCAGGTTTTTAAATGCTTAGTAACACTGGCCCGCTGACATCCTTCTTTTGACCTTAGGACAATTTTTTGTTGTTTCCTTTAAGTAATTTAGTGAGTGATTGCTCAGTGATGATGTTTAAATAAAAACACAATGTGATAGTTAATCTGCAAGACAGATGCTATTAATATTGGATGGATGTAGTTTCAGAAGTATTCTGCCTGAATCTGAAGTACTAAACTGGATATAAATAGTGGTGGATTTCCCTTATGTGGAAAATGTAATAGTCCTGTTAAGCATGTCTTCACTGCAGAAGCAAGCAGTATATTGGTCCACAGCTTCGAGTACCAGCTTTAGCTGAGGTGAGGTGTGAGGATCCAGGCTGTAAAGCTACGTTGGGATGATGAATCCCTGTTAGATTTGTGCTCCCCTAAATATTTCTATTGGACTTCGCAGGGCAATTCACCTAATCCTTTCACATAGCAGTATGTGGAGTTGTTCCATACGCAATCATTTGTGGGAACAATGTCTTTAGGGCACACGGTGGGAAGTGGGAGGGTGGGTGATGTGGTGACCTCAGAAACTTTCAAACAGCTGAGCTACGTAGCCTGCCCATAATGGATTCAAATGAAGTCATCTGTCTTAGGAGAAACAAATAGTGAGTAGTAACATCCGTGTGATCTGCGCGCATGGCACAGCCTTGGAGAGAGGGTCTGCAGCTGAAGGTTGCTCACCAATGACTGAAGAACAAATGTGGTACCTTCTAGAGTTGGGTCTTCACCAGTAAACTGGGAAAATCACAATCAATGACAGTGAAAAGCTGCCTCTAACCTCTCTCTTCAACCTTGTAATCCAGCAGAAACTGACAGCATCAGAGTTTATGTGTGGGCATGATGAACGGAGTAAATGCAAAACTGAAACCAGAGTCAAGAAGTAGCTCCACTCTGGAGACATACAATTACAGGAGGCTGTTAAATGCCAATGTCACTGTCCTCAAATGCCCAAAATTTAACATAAAATAGAAGAGATGCCTCTCTGTACGCATGTGCTAACAAAATGCTGGCACACATATACTGCCTTCGTTCAAGCCCACCCTTCTTTCTGCCTAACACAGAAGAAATGCTGTAACTGCTGCTACTTTACAATATAGACTATATTCCCAGCTCCACATTCAATTATTTTTAAACAATTCCAGTCACATTTCCTATAATCAGTTCCATTTTTCCTTTTGTCCTTTGTTTTTTGACTTTTACTAACGAAATACAGCAGCTAAGGATCTTTGTTTAAATATTATTGGCATACAGTAAACTTAGTAATACTAGAGTTAGTCCTGGAAGGATGTTAATAAGATTACTCATATTACCTATGTACTCAATAAATTTTTGCGGGCTACTGCCGAGTGCTCTGTAGCTCTAGAAACTTATACTTTAAGCTAGGGAGGTTCCCAACTCAGTACTGATTTGAAGGCTGATCCAGCAATCAGTTATTGCCTCAAGTCTGGGAGATGCATCTGCAGTTTCCTGCTTCACCACAGATATCCCTACACAAAGCATGTGAGGCGAAGTCCCACACAGGCTTTAGCATGGGTTTTACCTTGCTAGGGAAGGGCAGATCTCCTAGCAAAAGCAGCAGTGCCGTCAGCCCGTCAGCAAAGGTGCTGCATAGGGACACAAGGCATGACATGCGTGTGGTGGTACTGCCCCTACTATCTTCCCCTCTGCAACAGAAGAAACTATTTCATTTTTAATATAAGAATGTCTCTGTTTGGGGATTTGATTGGTGATAGCATGAATGCTTCTGTTGGCATGAAGAGAAGGGAAACACTGGAGTGGGATGAGGGGAAGACTGATGCTCTTCCATCAGTGGCAGCATCTGTGAAACAGGAACCTGTGCCCCACCATCCTGTCTATTACACTCCTCTTCCCCAAGGACACTCAGGGATCCATGCACCCTGCTGCTCAGGGTAAGATATATATCAGCATAAATCAGATCAGGCCTCTATCAGGAACCTGGGGAATGTATTTCAGCTGTTTGTCTCATGTGAGTCAAATGAGAAACCTTGTAAGTTTTCTTCAAGCCACTGCTGTATTGTCTTCAGGATAATTTATTCTTTTTTATTCTTTCCTTGTAGCTCCTTCTAATTATTGGGACAATTCTGAAAGTAAAAATACCAAAAGAATTTTTTTTAGTGCTTTAACATCTTATGTTTCTCTCAATATTTTGGTCAAAGCAGTCCCTTAATTTGATACTAATCTTACCATATAAAATGTGGCATAGTTCACTGAATTAATTGTCTGCTGAAAAATATTCTTAGTCATGTAGGATGAAGGCCAGTCTGAGAATCTCTGATTAAAGAGTTCTATTTTTATCATTATTAATAACGATGGTGATATTTTTGACAGGCATGTTCACTACTTAATTTGAACAAAGTTTTCTGCAAACCAAGTTCAGTGTAAACGCTTGAAGCTTTTTTCTTGGTGAAAGAAGCTGGGATTGTTCCTATGATGAAAAGCTTTGGACACCCCTAAAAGAGCCACCAGTGTGTAGCTTGTCTAGATGATGATTAACAAGGGTGCATGAAAACACACCACAAATAATGGAAAAGTGTTAACACTAAAGCAGGTGAGGAATACTGTGGTGATGCAAGAGGGAACAATTCGGAAGAAGGAGGTGAAAATAAAAAAAAGCAAAATTTAGTTTGTAAGGAAAATACTTTTGAAGTGTATTATTTGTAAGAAAAGTCTCCAGAGTTTTGTGGTGAAGCCATCCACCTTGGGTTTCTAAAATTAAGTTTGTATTTTCATAACAAACAGCAATGTGATCTGGCTACATTTTCTGTTTCACTGATATGGAAATAGTAATCTTACTGTTCTCTGGTTTTCAGATCTTTTCTTAAAATCTTCTAATGCAGAACTTCCGCACAGTGAAATTAAGTCTTTTGCCATTAGATTTACTTTTCTTGTCTCCCTAATCCCTGTCTGAAAATAACTGCTGTAGAAAAACAGGCTGCACAGAACCATATGTTTCTATTGTAGGAGCTGGTGTTTAAGATAGGTTAATCACGTTTAGTAATTTGATGAATGAGAAATTGAATGAGAAAAGTGTTATAGAAGTTTATTTTTTTTTTTCCCAGAGTGCAACTCATTGCTGTATGCTAACATTAGAGATATATATTAATACTGAATATGTACAAGGTACAGCTGGTTGAATTATTCTTTGCAAATAATACCTACAAATGTAGCCCATCTTACTGCCAGTAATTCAACCTGATTTCTACAAATACATTTCTTACTTATAATATTTACCAAGGAGTTTACAGCAATTGATTCTACATGGTATTTACAAACTATTCAGTATGACTAATGCACTGCATTTTATTACCATTCATTCCTGCTCAAACGGAAAACCTGAAATTCCTAGCAAGTTCATATAGGTAAAGCAGTTGGCATTTATTTTCTTACCATAGCTTGCATTTCTAGAACATCATCAATGTGGCAACAAATTTTGTTTATTTCTTTATATTTCTAAAATGAATACTCAGATAGATGTACGTTTTTCTTATTAACAATGTTTCTTCATGCACACACAGTCTTTTACCTCTGTTTTGCAACAGGAACGTTTTTTTAAAATGAGATGCTTCTCATAGATTTGTGTCACTCATACAACAAAATTTCAGAGACTCATGTTTTCTTTTTATTTATTTCTTGCCAAAAAGTAATCAACTAACATAAGCAACAAGTCAATCTCCTGAAATGCTTTTTTTTCCCCACTGTCGTGATACATTTCAAAGCCATTAGAATCTAATCTGACAGCATTTTTATGTGACGTGGTTGTCAGTAGGAAAAAAGGAAAGGCATGGGAGACCAATGGGAAAAACCTGAAAATAAGAGACTTCAATGTATTTGGGAACAGCTGCTAGTGAGATACATGTGTACACAGGGAATACACTACTCTAAAAGATCAGGATTTCAGTAGTTTGGATAACACTTTAAGGTATACTGTAAAGTGCTTTTGCTGTTATATTTACAAAGAGAAAGCCAGAAGACAGGAGCTTAATGATGCAGGTTGCAACTGAAAGGAAAATAATTTAGGAGAAATTAAGAAATTAAAGCTTTCTTTTCAAGAGGGTAATTAAGGGCATAAGTAATGCCATTTATTCTGAAGCAATGTTTAATGTGCAGCTTAATCACATTGTGCAGGCTTAGACAGAACTCTGACAAGTCATCTTGAAGTTTCAGCAACCACTTCTAGCACCCCGCTGGGTGAAAGCTGGCGAGTGACATTGTTCAGTGGGTCAGTGACAATGGTAAACATGAGATCACAAAAGACATTTTAGTTCTGGCCTAATTAAGATATCATATATCTATTTTTTCTTTTAATTTTCACTGGGCTCTCTACTGTAGTATATGATTGTTATTATTACACTGAATTATTTACTAGTATAGAGGAATGTTCATATTTTGTTTAGTTTGTATGTTGTTTAGTTTGGCCTTTGCTGATTGATCAAAACACAGTTTGCAGCCTCATCATGAAATGTCACACATTTTGGGTGAATGGGCAGTGAGACACTGGCTATTTGTTTCACAGCACTACAGCTGAAAGTAGCGTGGGCTTCCAAATAGCCTGGAGATAGCGGAGATACAATGAAGAAAGGTCTGAGAACTTGTGTACCAGATTTAATTACTTACAAAGCTGAAACTGTCAATCACTTCCTACAAAAATAGTATTTTTTTCTTAATGAAAATGTTGGGTTAAGAAGATGCCTGCGTCTTAGTGCTACGGGGTGCATTTGGAAAATCCACTGAAGAAATTTAGTTGCTTAGCTCTCCAATGTTGATGACAGCGCACACCTCTTTGAAAAATCGCCCTTTGTGCTTTGCATATGTTAGAGTTCCCCAGCTCCATAGTCTCCCAGAGTGTATTGTTATTGCATTTTTGACAGCTGGTTCGCATACCAACAGTGATGTAACCCAGCTGACCTTATACCCTTTGCAGGTCATGCATGATTCTTGTATTCACAGTTTAATAAAGCTAGGAAACAAGACTTTTAGAGAAAAATGAGTTGCAGCAGCTCTAAAAGATTCAATGATATGATGCAAGAAGCAAAGTATATAACTGTGACAAATTGTAGTTTTGTTAATTATAGTCAGCCACCATGTGAATTTTGATTCTTTCTCAGAAGAGAATATCTAGGGAGTCACAATGGATGTGGCAGGCAGAAAGTCTTTCTCATTTCAACACTTGGTCACTTAATTTTACGTAATTTAAAACACATGATTTTGTCATTTCTTTTGCTTCCCCTTTCCCCAAACCTACTAATTCCCATCTAAAAATTACTGAATGGAATCTTTTTTGCTGCTAAGTAGCTCCACAGTGATCGAGAATTCCCTTAGACAGTCCTCCTCATCCTTTTTCTTAAAAAAAAAAACAAAAACAAAAAAAAACAAAAAAAAAACAACCTTGGTGCTCTATTTTTTGTTTGCTATTTCTCAGAATTTCCTCTGTTAATGCTAATTAGGTTCTTAGAGTGTTTGCTCAAAGGATTATGTGAAGTAATCTAGTACTGATGTGTTGCCTTGCTTTGCTCTAAGTAAAAAAAGAGAAATGTAAGATTGTGCTGATAGAGATATTTCAGCTCTGCCTTTGTGCATTATGAAACATCATGGGAGGCTACAACTACTCTAGACCAGATTTTGACTCAGTTGTACATTGCATGTAAATGCCTTGTCCCTCTCAGCTGCACCTTTTCTTACTTTAAGAAATGCTACCCCTTTTCTCTGTCAACAACAACAACAAAAGCTTGTTGCCATATCCCTCTGTCACATAATTATTTTTTATACATCCACTACAATTCCTGGGGTGACAAAAGATTTTGAATGTTTCAGTAGCACTGCTGGAGCCTGTGAAGCAGCCTTTGCTTCCCATTGCCTCGACTGTCAGAGCAGAAAGCAAGTTGGAAGACACAGGAGAATGGTGACAAAGTAAAGAAAGAGGAGAGGAGTGAGAGCCACCAGAAAGTGTCTGACAGCTCAGTGCATTGCACTGACAAAAGGCACCGATGACTTCATTACTGAGTAACTTACCTCTAAGTGGAACTGATATTCCTGCGCTCTCAGTGCAGGAAAGTAGTTCAAATGCTGAAACAATTCAGCAGACTGCCCAATTTATTTTTCTTCAGCTATCTAGTTGTGAAGGTGTAAATATTGTAACCCCAAAGGGATTTTAGGGATCATTAGTGGCATGGAAGGCTGAGGATGCGAGTGATGCTTGGCTGAAAGCCTCCGACTGATTGGTAGCTACAAATGTGGTTTTGAACTACAAAAAAGGAGTGAGATCATCATTGTTAGGAAGGAAAAGAAAGATGGAAACAAGATGATTTTTTTTCTCAGTGAATTCAAAGATTTGTACCTTTGCCTTCAGCTTCTGTAGCTCAAGGAAAGTTTTAAAAGACAATAGGAAGAAAATGACAATATCCACAATAAAATTTTAACATTCCAAAGACTAGGAAGATTAAAACAGCAACAGGTAACACACTGAAGCTTCACTAACTTTCAGTTAATTTGTTCTTATGTTCCTATTAGTGAAGCCAAAAAGACATTTTTTTCAGCAGTATTTATTTCACTAAACTTATAAAATATAAATGAGAGCAGGAGGGAGAAAGTAGCTAGTAGTTGACTTCTAGAAATAATTTCCGGTCACAACACAGTTGCTTTATGAACTGTTTAAAAAAAATAACCTTCTACCAAAATCACAGTATATAAAATACTTGTCTGTGTGCTGAAAAATCCTCACTTTACATTTCATTCTACATGGTAAGCTGCTTAAGTCCAACTTTAACATTCCGAGCATGACAAACAGCTGTCCTTTAAAAAAAAAACAATAAAAGCACTCTGAAGCAGAAAAAGAAGGAGGAAAAAAATAACTTCTTTTACTCGATGAAACAAGGAGAAGTATGGAATAGAGGAACAAATGAAGTTTCTTTGAGGTTTTTTAAAGGTTTTCTTTAATAGTTTTAATGGGGTTTTCTTTAATCTTCTAACAAAATTAAAAAGACACAAAGTAACACTGATGAAGCTTACAGGTCACTGGTTGAACTCCTCAAAATCAGGCTGCTGTGTTTTGCCCACTCTGCTTATCTGGTCCCAGTACTGGGACCTGTCCCAGGACTGGGAAACCAGTCATAGAGAAGGCAGAGAGAGGATTATGGGGACACAGAAAGGGGGAGGGATGTTTCCTTCATCTAAAATCTTAATTTTTTTAAAGAAGAAGCTATGGGATCTTTTGATTTGCAATTGGATGAATGTGTTTTTGAATGAGAAAATGGCTTATTTTTTTATATTGGGCATTGTCCAGAATGTAAAAATGAAAGCATGGAAATTTTAAACCATTCTAGATTTTGCTAACGAAATACATAAATGTTCTGAATTAGAGCAGGATGGTGTCCCCTCTGTCTTTATCTTGTAATTTAATTAAATTGACCTTCTTTGGAAGCAGTCATGAGGGCATGGCATAAGTTATTTACTGACTATAGTACAATAACACAACTCCAGAGACCCAGGAGAATAAAGCAAGTAGTAATGCCAGCCAACCTTTCTAATGTTTCCTTTGCCAGTTCAAACTCATCAGCAGTCACTAACAGAAGCCCCAGAGTTCCCTCCTTTTTGAGAAAGCACAGAGAGACCAATGCATATGAATGCATTTCAGCGCATATAAGCAAGGAAGAGAATGCTAGCGTCACTGCCTGCATGTGTTTCCTTCAGCCATGCCAAATCATCTCTGATCTACCCAAAAGTGTCTGGAAAGGCAAATGCAGAAAGTGTCTGCTGCCATCTTCTCAGATTAGACAAGGGGGTATTTAAGACATCCTGTCTGGAATTAATGGCAGACCTTTTTGTATCCTTTGCCCTCTGTGTGATGTTAGTGACATCCTCAGGGCCACGTACATGGAGTTGTTTCAGGGGTTGGCACTAGGCAAACATTCAGAGCAATTAGAAAAAAAAACCCTTTATCACAGATGAGAATTAGGCTAGTGATAGCTAAATCACCTGTCAGCCTTATCCCTTCAAGAGATGTGTCCTGTGCAAACTCCACCTATAAAAATGAGACGCAGAGAGATGTCCTCATAGCCCCCACCTGTATGCGACTGCCTACCTAAACTTCATAATGCTGGCAAGATAAGGATGCTCACTCCAGGGTTGTCAGAACGGGAAAACCTCAATCCTTTGTAACCTGGGGAAAGGAAATCTTCCAGCAATAAATTGCATCATTGCTTTAGATGAGTGTTGGAACAGATCTTCTCCAAAACCATTCTTAAATATAACTTAAGCTCTCAATGAAATAAAATAGCAGGGTTAAGTGTTTCATTGCCTTGAAATCAGCTAACGACTACAGAATCTCAGTCCAGCCTCTCAAAAAAGGGACTGAAAAAAAGGCCTAAAAAAAAGGACTAAAACAGGTCTCAAAAAGAAGACTAAATGTCTTTTGAAACTGACTGCAATTTGGTCTTATATGGAAGAAGCCAAGTTAATGACATACAAAGCAATTAATACTGAGTGAATTGTAAAGGAGAAGGAAGGATACACTAAAAGAGCAAAAAGCTGCTGTCTTTGGGAGTCATTTTAGTAAAAAAAAAAAAAAAGCACAAACAAATAATAAATGAATATTGCAGATGGGACTTCTGATGCTCTTGTATCATAAAATTTTGTCATGTCCGGAATTGCCACTGTCATCACCTACAGTGAAGAGATTTATTTACATCTAATGAATGCACTAACAACCTAATAATAACAATATATTTTTCCAAAGATTTTGCTCTGGAAAACCTGGCTTTATTATAAGTCCTGCTTGTTGGACCTACTAGCATCTTGAGTCATGGGATCACTGGCTGAATTCTCATAAATCACATTATATTGCTGATTATATACATATATTGTGATTGTAATTTATGTGTTGGTTTATATTTATTCACCCACTTGTCATTATTCTTCAGTTTGAGAATGATTTATAATTTTTCTCCAGTGTGATTTTGAACTTAATAAAGATTGTCTTAGTACAAAATGAATGATTACTATATTAAATTATTCGGCATAGGGTGGTGCTCAGAGGAAAATGACTCATGTTTTTGGGGTTCTTTTTTTCCTGGGTTCAACACAAAGCATAAACCATACAGCTCAGGACTCGTGGCTAAGGTAATGACGAGGCAGGGAAGGTGTCTCTGAGGAAGTTTAATCTGTGGGGAATTACGTTCCCCAGAGTGCAGGACACAGCCCTTTGGATTTGTCCTCTAGGTCAAAGTGGTGTTCACTCCAGCCTTGCTCCCATAAACCTCCCAGCCTACCTGTCATTTTCTTCATTTCTGATGGGATTCTCAGCAAAGAGCTTGCAGAAAATCTTCGCTATCTGGTAGCTTGGGACTTCTGGACCTCTTTTACCGCTGATGGGCCTGAAGGGAATTGACAATCTGGGTCAATTATGAGGATTCTTCTCATTAACTTAATCCACTAAAATGTCTCAATTTTTACTCAAGGAGTGTATGTACCTGACTTTTGAAGGTGGCTTAATTCAGGCAAGATCCTCAGAGTCTGTATTTTGGAAATGCTGAATGCTGCAACCTAAAGTCAGTGGGAGCCCTGACTTCAACAGGGTGAAGTGATTGAACAAGTCCTATGAAAATTGGCTTTAACTATCCCACAACAGGCTGAAAAAAAATAGAAATAAGAAAAGTAAATATGTTTTTGTTTTGAACTGAATTCTACCAGGGATTTAACATTCTGAGAAATAAATTCCACAAGTAGTCAAATACATTAGTCAAAGAAAATTTCTAATTTCTCTCCACTCTCAGCAAGCAAATACGTAGTCAGCCATGTACAGAAATAAATTCTTAAAGATTAATGATACAAAAATTATAGATGAAATTATTCTGTGTTGGACTTTTTTTTGGACATTTTCTATTTTCATTTTAATTAAATTATTTTTACTGCATAACTCACAAAATCAGTTTATTCATATATTTACTTCTTCTAAGGAAATCCAAAAAAGGAAAAAAAAAATCTAAAAGAATTGTTCAGTTATGTTGTGATCTTTTTGATACACCCCTTTCCTGTGTTACTTCTTTAATTTTTCTCTACTCTTTGTAATTCCTTTCTGGATTATGTTACTATGCAATTGTTCTGGATGGTGCCTTGACACTGTCTATTTAATATGTTAAACATCCTTCTCTGCACAGGAAGAATATGATAAAATAATTCAAAGATACGATTTATTCTTCTCTATGCATCTTTCAAGGCAATATTATCTTAAAGATTGAGTATTTGCAATTACTTTCTCTTTATTTTTTTGCAGTGCAAATACAATATCTGATTTGGAAATTTCAAAATTCTGGAATATTAATCATTATATGAGATTGCATCTAATGTCTCAGAGATTACCTTGAAATTATAAATGTTCATTAACATAAGTCACCCAGTGGGCTTTTTTTTTTTTTTTCTGTTGTACCAATAGAGCAAATCTATTCACTTCAAAGTATTTAATCTAGATTTATATAATAATTATTGAAAGAACCACAATTTGACCCTGTAAGCTTCAGTGCTGAGCGATTTCCATCTTCATAATGTGAAGGGGTTTTTTAGCTCTTATTCGATTTCTTTTCGTAAAGCTCAAGTTATTTAATATAGATGTATTTCTTTATAGAAATACCACACTGTAAATTTGCATTCTGTCGAGGCATTAATTCCTAACTCCATGCATCTTCTGTCTATAACCTCTGCCTAGAATTGTTTTACTCTATCATATCCACAACTTTCGATTTGATACAACTACCCATATAGGATGGAGAGCCAAAGACTGCTGATCCAAAGCAAAGAATAGCAAGTTACCAAGTTATTCAATGCAGAAATTGAGGCTGAACCTCTCAGAAAAAAGGAAGCAAAATTATTCTTGTGCTTGATTTTAAAGTTTTTGTGCTACAGTGGTCAGAAGAGTCATGAAGCAGGAGGGGCATATCCATTCAAAAAGTGTGAGAGGATTTAGGATACACAATATCAATTCTCTTTTAATAGACATGAATCTGTCTCTACGCAAAATATCCATAGACGTTCTGCTAAGGTGTCTAGTATGTAGTTTATTTATGTAGTTGATATGTCTAGGATGAGCTTGTTGTTGCGCTGTTTTTCTCCATCAGTTTCTTCATGTTGGCTGTCTAACGTGGATGAGCTCCATCATTTTGCTTAACAAGACATGCATCATAACAAAATGTCTCATCAGTGCTCTCTGAAGTTAATTCATTCTTTTTCTATCGACTTCACTCAGCTTTGCATGCGGCCTTAATAGGAAAATTAAATGATCTGTAGCAAGCTATACAAGCTTGAATTAGAAGTACTGTTGTTCCAGCCATATGTTTTCTCAGGAAATATGTCTGTCTACTACTGGTCTCCACTTCTCATTTCCTGTTCATGTCTATCAAAAGAAATGCACAGCCTGTACTGCAGTGATACTCAGTCGGCATGTCCATTGTTTCAGCTTTAGTGTCATGGGCTAACCTTCTGAGGAAAACTGAAAGGCAATACTTGCTAAATGTCTTATCTGCCAAGATGCATTTGGTCAGACCTAGAATTCATTCATATAAATCAGACTAACATCGTTAACTGTGTTATTTGCTTGATGATTTAAACTGCCTAGGGATCATGACTGATACTCTTCCACTTGTGGGACACAGTCATCTGTCTTAGAAGTTGAATAAACTACGTATTTTTTCTTGCGTCTTCTCTGAAATATCTACTGCAGGTAAAATTTGCTTTGTGAAGTACTGCCAAAATAAATGAATCTTTACAAAGAAAACACATGCTGCCTTTGTTCCTTATGCAAGGGCATGGCTGCAGAGAACAGAGATCCTGCCTTTCGTACCCCATGCAAGCTGCATAACCTTCTGATACATCAAGAATCTTCCTGCACTTTCCCCTTTGAGACGGTATAAATGGAAGCTGAAGAACTTGCACAGAAACAATGCAAAAGGTGAGAACCTGTGAAAGTGACCATGGGAAAAAACAGAGGAAAAAATGAAGAAAAGATGCTATTCACAGCAGTGAAATTCTGCAAGGAGAGCCCGGTGACCTGAAATGTTAGCCTGTGAGCTCTGTGGACTTTGGCCTCAAGAAATAATCTACTCCAGCTGTAAGCAAGGCTTACAGAGCTACTGCAAGGTGAAAAATGCAGCACAGTTCTACATTAGGAAATGTCAGCTCTTCAATATAAGCCTAATGACTGTTCTGATTAGTTCACATTACCTTCTTAGTCATGATCTAACAAGCACGGGTGCCCCATTGGGAAAGTGGTACCAAAGAAATAAGCCTGACTAGTCAGTTTGCTGAAAGCTTTTCACAATTCAAGGTCTAAAATCTTATCATTTGCATAAGTTGCCAATATTAATATATTTTATGATTATTTTATTATGTTGATTTTGATATCTGTAACAATATTTATTCATTTGTTAAATTTAGCACTCGTAATAATCTCAATACAACTAAAAGGTGAGAGATTTCCTCACTCTACAATTAAATTTCCACAGCATTCCGAGGCACAGAGGTTAGTTTAAGTTTTCCAAAGAATTAGACAAAAGCATTCCATATTTCTTTTCCTAGACTTCCTATCTGAATCTAGATCTTTGGATGAAGTTGAGGAAACGTTTCACAAAATTCTTTTTTATCTGTACTTCAGATACACTGGTGGGAACTACAGCACCTCGCTGGAGTAATTTGGGTCTCTAAAGCATCTGTAGATTTTCAGGAAGATGGAGACTGTATATGAATATATATTCGTGCGGTATCGTCTGGTGAAATACATAACTGTAATTACTGAGTACTTAATACAACCACTTCTATTTACTCTTTGCTGGATAAAATCAAAACGTTTTCCTTGAGGAAACCAGCATGTTTTTGCCTTAATCTCTTCCCCATCACCTTCTCTCTCTCCCAAGAGTATCTTTTAACTGTCTAGACAGCTTCATGGAAGCCACTTAAAAACAGATTAAAATGAGTGGGAAAAAGAAACAACAAACACGTTTTGAAATAGAATTGTTTAATTATCCCTCCCAACTCCCAAAAAGAAGGAATTGCCTTCCCACCTGAACCCTTATGCCATAAGTAAAACTCAAGAACTAATGATTCAGAAAGATTATACAGTTACCGTGAGCAGGAGTGCCGTGTGCTTATCATTCTCAGGCTTTCCATAGGGCTCAACAGTTTTTTGTACTAGAAAACAAACACAGGGTGGATATTGGCTGAAAAGAAAAAAAAGTTTTTACTCTTGTTAAAAGTATCATGATGGAAAGAGGAAAAAAAGATGAAATTGGCATAGTTTGATGGCAGGCAGAGAAGCAGAGCATGGGAAAAATGCTGAACGTTGCTTTATCTGTGAGCAGAGGTTTTGTGCAAACTGTACTGAACTTTGCAACTTCAGGAATGGGTGTATTGTGGCACTGCCTTTTGCCATGTCCTGTAGGAAATATGATAGGAAGATAGCTCAAACTTGTAGAACATCTTGGTATTCTTCAAACCTATCCATTTTAGGGCATCATGTCCTATCTCTGAGCATGAGTTCCTCCAGCCTGGGCATACCTGAGCAGTGATGGACTCACATTAACAAACTTCGTTCTTGTAAGTGCAATTCAGAGCCAGAGGAGACTGGTCCGAGATGTAATCTATCTGAATTTCTCAAATAATGAGGTTTCTGTGTGAGATCTGACCATAGAGACTTCATCAGCTGAGATAATCATGGAAATGTCATACTCTAATCTACTTATGAGCCAGCCTACCAATAAAGTCTTTTATCAAGAGTGACATCTTACTTTGTGGTCAATATCCAGTGCTTATCCTAACACATTAGATGTTAGAGCCAATCCCAGGGCTCGGAAGAGGTTTCTCCTCTGAGAGCGCTACCTAACCTGTGTAAATACCAACACCATGGCTCAACAATGTGGGGAAGGTGAGTGCTTTAATCTTTTATACATAGTAGGCTGTGGCAACTGTACGTAGTTGCCTTAGAAATGCAGTGTGGATCTACATCTACCACATGAGAAAAGGAACACTCGAAATAAGGGTAAAAACAGATAAATAACTGAGCCAAAAAAATGAATTCTAAGCTTTTGCAGCTGAAAGCCATAGGAAAGCTATTTGGCAATAAGGTTTTCCTTGGCTATTTTAGGTATGATATACATTTTCCATTTGAGGTTTTGCACTAATAAAACTCATTGGTTTGCACACATACTATGGTGCGTGGGACTGAGAATGATGCAGCAAAGATCTGGTGATTTTTTGGTTTTTCCTGGGAGGAGGGGGAGGGAGTGGACCTGTTCATGCACTGGCTGTAACCAATCAAGTTTTGCATGATGCCAAAAAATTAAACACAGTAAAGCCAGACCCTGTCAGCAATAAGTTGATTGCTTTAAATAAGGGAGATTTCCTGAGTGTTTAAATTGAAACTTCTACTATGATTAAAGCAAAGAGAAGTACCAGGATGCTTCCTAACTATTTAGTTCCTAAAATTCCTGTGAGGTCTGGAGATGACAAATTCAATTCTGATGTGCTGTGTTTTACACTCTGCAGGCTGTAGTAAAAGGTAAAACTAATCAAGCTTCGGTTTCCCATGGGCTGTTCTTTAAGATGTTTTCTTATTTAAAGTCATGGAAATACGTTAAAACCCGCATAGACTGGATGAAGTTTATACAAGGCAAAATGTATTCAACCATGATTTTGCACAGTGTGCATATTTTGACTTTTCATTATTTTTTGTTTGTTTAATTCTTCATCCTGCTTAAAACTGTATTCCAGCCACACTTGCAGGCTGAAGATGGGAAAGAACAGTTTATAACTCTCTCAAAATATTGCCTAAGACTGTTGTGAGCAGAGGATACCTTACTAGTGAATTTAATTTCTTCCATCAGATATTAAATGCAACAGGAGAGAGAACAGGCACATACTCAACAGCAAACTTTTAATTACATGGGGTGAAATTTCCATGCCACTGATACTCTTTTTAGGAAAACCAAAAGTTTATACCTAAGCCTATATTTTATTGGAAATATTAAGTTCACCTAAAACAATCCTTTCTAAGTTTCAAGGTCCACAAAGTGAATAGTTAGATGAAATATGCTTAATTCATCATCACAGATACACACACAACATTTTACAAAGCAGGGAAAATGATTGAAATGGGCCATTTCAGAAGATCGGTCTCCCTCAGAAGTTATTTCTGACATGACTACAAATGTATTCCTCAAACACATGTTTTTGAAATGATCATTTTTAAATTTCCTGAATAAAAATGATGTTTCCCATTGTGAATAAGTGAAGCACTATTTCTGTGCAACCACACACTTCACCATATAAAATGATCTCATCAAGGTTTCTGTATACCACCAGAAGAAATATTCATCTTTAAATCTTCTGTGTCAGAAGTTGTAAGTCTGGTTAAAGTTGCTGTGATGTTTGCTTTTCCAAAGTTTAGCGCTTTTCATTATGGTTATTCATTGTGGAGATATTCTTTTCAGTTCATAATTAAAATCTCCACATACAAGTTCTCTGATACGATTTCAAAGTATAAGTTGGAGGGAAGGAAAGTTAGAGTATATTTTGAAGATTTATCATGTTGTAAGCTATGTCGCTGTCCTTTACCAGATGAATGACAGCTGCGTGATGAATGCTATTTAACTGCCTGCATCATCATTTTGTGCTCTGCTTGAAAGCCTGAAGTATGGCCATAACAAAGCAAAAATATAGACATACAGTATTCTACACTCTATTTCAGTATATTTTTGACATTGGTAGTCCTACCATACTGGTACTCATACTGGTATTAGGATAATTCTATGTGAAAACTAAAGGAGCATTCTGTCTTTTCTAAATGCAACTGTTTCAACACATGAGTACAGATTCAGTTGGGGTCCAAGTTTATATTTTCCCATTCTGGCCAGCTTTCACTGAGTGATGTTGCAATTGCTGGGAAACTGTGTCGCTTTATTATTGCAGCCTACATGCTGGTTTTAAATAACATTTTCCATAAACAGGATTGTTTTGATTAGTGTACCCTCAAGAACACCTGTTGACAAGTGGGCTTTGGAATCCCTTTAAATTACACTCCAATTAGTCCACACAGTAATTGACAGTGGGGTGCTGCCGAGCTCCTCCCTCACGGGCCTGCCCCACGCAGCCAATTGCTCAAGCTGAGATAACACACTTGCTTGACAGTCTGTATTTGTGCAGTTAGGATTAGGGTTGTTTTCAGGCTTAATCCCACATAATCAGATTGTACCCCTGTGGAAGTAAATGATGAAATCTCCTTCTCTCCAAAACAAATAGATGCACGTGGTTAATGAGGGAGCAGGCGGTTTTAAGCCTCCTTCATGTGGTCTCTGCTTGGCCATGTGGAAAACTAATTTCTCATAATTTGCTAAACATGGCCATCAGCATCTATGATGCAACACACACTGGTGTTGAAGGAACAGCTGGCAGAGGAAGGGTCCAAGCCTGCTATTCTCCCTCACCTGGAAGTGATGGTGAGAAGACACCAGGATCTTTGCTGGTTATAAATTCCCTTGGTCCTGTCTGCCCATGATCAAGGTATTTCCAGGAGGGAGACCAGCAGACCTGCTTACATGACAATATCACAGATGAGATGAGGATCTGTGGAGTGAGGATGTGTTTGGAAGGGCCTAGGCATGCTGGGTATGCAGCATGCTGGGCTGGCAGGGGGTGGCCCCAGCAGAGAAATAAAATACGAAGAAACAAACATTCTCAAAATATGAGATATTTTAAATAATGCAAGAGTCAGGGCTGTTCTGTGGCAGGAGATGGTTCTCTTTTCTGGTAGCACTTTGTAAGCCAATTACTGCACATACAGCTGGTGGTTCGTTCCTCACTGTGTGGCCCTGCTGGCAGCAGTGGAGGGGCTGGTGCTTTGCATGCCATTCGAGGCTGCCCTGTTGTTCCCAACCCTGTGACGCTGGCACAGATCAGTGCACAAGGAGGCCATAGGATGCCGCATCAGACCACAATGCTGCAACCCTACCTTAGTATGGCCCACGGTGTGCGAGCATGCAGAAGCTGCAGCTGCAGACAATTATCGCATCCGCCCAGACTAAACAAGGGGCGAGCACGGCAGCCCTGCCGATCCCCGAGGTAGGCAGTGCCGGCTGGTGGGATGGTGTGGAGGACCCTCTAGCAGCCAGGCGGCTCGCCCTGGCCAAAGCTTTGTATGGCCAGGTGTGCAAAACGAGCACATCTTGGGTAATTGTGAGTGGCAGGAAAGCGTAGGAAAAGGGGAAAGAGCAAATTTGGCTTTGTAAATATATGAAGGCTGCTTTCCCTGGTGCAGTATTGTTTTATTCTCCCTTCAGAGACAGGCTTGATGCTGCCCGCATGGGTTTCAGCGTTCCTTTCGGGGAGAAGAAAGAGGTTTCTGTGCTCTTTGAAGCCGTGTGTGCTGGTCAGACAGGAAGCTGGGGCTTCTGTCAGTCAACAGCACATGCAAAATTTATCAAGTATATTACTTGACAGAGGTTACTCTGTCATTACTAGCTAACAGGGCTCTGCCAGAGAATTTTTTTATGGAAGCATGTGCTGTCAAAGGCAAAGTGTCCATTGATTGATTGCCACAGCTGACCTAAACATACAGGGATCACTATGTAATAACCCCTTTATCATATATAAACCACCAAATGCTAAGTTCAATAATGCTAATGGTCTCTCTTAAACCCCCAAAGCCAGGCGAATCAAAAGGGAGAGGAAAAAATGCCATCCTTTCTGTAATCTCCACCACATGCAGTGATGAAGATGGGAGACTGCAGCTGGGAGCACTGTGTCCTGCCATCTGCAAAGGCCTCAGACTGGGACAATGTCATTTGGCCTATGAGCTGGTCTTCCCATGGCAAAATACATGTACAAATATACAGCTTCATTTTGTATTCACTGCTGAAGAGCGCACTACTGTTATTGCAGAAATACTGTACAACAGTCGTGTCCAGAAGATCCTAAGCCTGAAAACTGCTTGAACTTTCTCAGAAAATTGTAGACCTTCTTTCTGGAGTGTCATAGCATTTAAAGTTCCCATATATAAAAAATAAAATAAAATTAATGTAGCAGTATTTACAAAACAGAGAAGTGGCTTTCATAAGCTACAGGTCAATTTTCAAGATCTCTATCAGCCATTAAAATGCATTATATAATTTTCTTTAGAGATAACAATGTAGGTAGAGAAAAGGAGGATTTTCTTAGGGAGGACAAAAAGGTCTGAGTGAGAAAGGGGAAGAGAATTGAATATGTTTGCATTGTGGGATATTACAATATTGTAAGTTCTAGAAATACTAGATTTAAGAGGAAGAAAGTACCACTATTTAAAACTTGGAAAAGTCTGAAAACAACTGGGGTACCATTATGATAAAATTGAGAAAAAGATGAATTTTAATCTGTTATTGTTCTCAAAGGAATGACTTTTTTTTTTTTTTTTAATTTACTATGAATTCTCCTTTCAAGCGTTCCATGGCTATTAAAATCTTCTGCCTAGCTGTAAATGCAGCAGCTATGCAGACAGAGATCAGTAGTAATTTCAATAGCCAGGAGACAAGAGCTTGACCCCCTGAGGTCAGTGACATAGCTTACTATAATAAACACAGGGCATCAGGCTGAAAATCATTTCTGCTGTGGAGGTATAGGGTCTTGAAAGCCATTCTGTCATGGTGTTTCCTGGAAGACTATGACAGAAATGCAGCTTGGGATGCACAGAAAGATCTTAAGCAAGGAACAAGCCCTGTGAATAATTACGGACAGAAACTGCTTGGATTTAGGGTTATGTTTATGAGTAGAGTAGACATCATTTATTTATTTATTTACTTACTTACTTAATTTACTTATTTATTTAATTGAGGAGCTGGGGGATGCACTCAGCAGCCAAACCAAAGCACTGCATTTGTTCTGATCAAGCAAAATATTTCTGTAAACTGAAGCAAATTGTTCTAGACACTGAATGCATGCACAGGGTTAGATCACCCTCACCATATGACAAACTATCTTTTAGAAATTGAATGTAAAAACCAACAGCAGTCCTATGGTATTAATAAGTACTTCATAACAATCAAAAAACCCAGCAGAAAAAAAAGTGGGACATACGCCCTCTTGGTACTGCATCTGTTGTTCTCAGCCTGTTTAAGGGAAGTGTAGAGTAAGAGGGTCAGTGAGCAGAGTCACAGAGGGGGAGCAGAGTGCTCTCTAGGGATATTCCAGCTCTGATTTAGCCAGCCTCATGGGCTGAAATGGGCACGGCAGTTTACACCAGAGGTGTCTTAGATCCATGTCACCCCAGCAGGGAACAATCCAGCTTTGTAGGAGAGCTCTTGCTGAAGGTCCTTGGTGGGAGTCGCAGGGCACAGCTGTAAGCCTGAGTTTGTATCACCTGGCAAAATCTCCAGAGAACTGGAAAGAATTTACTGCTTCTGGTGGAAACCGTATACAAATAGATTTCCATGAAAGTGGTTTCCTAGAGTTTCAAGTTGAACGCAAAATTTAGCCAGTGGTTTCAGGTAAGAATTTCTTTGGAGTATGAGATTTATTTGAACCTGAAATAAAATTCAGTAGATGGAGACCCAAACGTAGCTTTCATGAGCCCTTCCTAGTCAGCCCTATATTTTAAGCTCCACATTCATTCTGCTAGTTAGCACCAAGAGGAGACATCACTTTTCCCACCCCACCCTCCCCTGTGTATATCTTCCCTGCCAGTTGCAGCTGCTAGTCACAAAAGCAAGATTCAAACATCTAGGATTATTTCTAAGAGCTACCCACCTCCTTCACTACCTACATCCATTCATTCAGTGAAAAAAATGAATCTTACCTGAGTATCTGGCCCTTAAAAGATGCTCCTTCCTGTCTCACGTGCAATGTGTAAACCAACAAAATGCTTTATTAGGATATACAGTGACAAGTCAGTAACTCACTGTGTGTGTGTGTATATGTATAAATATACAAAACAAATGATGCACAAGAAGTTGCTCACCACATACCAGCTGATGCCCAGCAGCTGCCCACCTCACCAACTCCCCACTGCTTTTCAAGTTTTTTTCACATGATGTCATGTAGTATGGAATATCCCTTTGGTCAGTTTAGGTCAGCTGTCCTGGTTTTGTCCCCTTAGACCCCCCCACGGGCAGAACTGTATGAGAAGCTGAGAAACTGAAATTTTCTTGGCTCTGTACAGCACTGCTCAGCAACAACTAAAACAATGGTGTGTGTTATCAACTTTGTTATTCTCCTAAAGCCGAAACACAACATCATACCAGACACTACAAAGGAAAAATCAGCTCTGTCCCAGCTGAAACCAGGACAGTCCCAGACTCAATTTTTTTCTGAGGTAATCAATATATCACACCATATATGCCTGTCTATTTTCATTCACCAGTTCCATACAAGACATTTTCTCTTACAGCCTTAAAATAAGAGCTCAAGTTGATATCGGTCTCACTGCAATCACCCCTTTCTCGTCAATTCCCCTCATGACTATTCATCATTAAGTGTCTTGGAGGCACACCACCACCCCTCTTTCTGGGCGCTGGAGGCACTGCTGCTTCCTACCTGTTCTTGCAGTTGCTAGGTCTCAGGACAGTGGCTTCAGCTTATCTTTGCCCTTAACCCCATCTTGCCCTGGGAAAAAAGTAAGGGGGATTCACGCATCATAGCAGCCACTCTTTCAAAGAGATTGGTCACATTTATTTGAAAAAATTTATTCTTAGTAGCTGCTGCTAATTTTTATACAACATAGCCTGCCTTCTCAGAATAGCCAGCCATTTCATTACTGGTGCAAGTGTCTTACAGTACCTGGAAGAGAGGACAACGAAGTGTCCTATGGTAACCAGGTCACACCTGTCACCTTTCTTAAAAATAGCTGTTGAGTCAGCCTTTCTCATCGTTTCCCACTTGTGCTCAGTGACGCTGTAAACAAACAGTGAGTGATTCTGATGACGCTCAGCAAATCCCTGCAATATTTATGGAGAATCCCATCCATCCGGCCATAGTGATTGATGATCTCCTATTCCAGTTTGTTGCATACCACCTCAACTTCTATATTCAGGCAACAAATTGTTGTTAAAAGGCTCTACTCATACATTCACACATGCTCCTAGTTCCTCCATGGTGGTGATAACTACAGATAACATAGCTATGGGATGTTCCTGACATAGGTACTTGCAAAAAACGCTGTTGAGAAGCATACAAATATATTGTACAGCATGACTTTGAGATGTCATGAGATGAGATATGGACATATATTAAACTAATAGACCTGTTATTCCTATCTTCTCTCCTGCCCCTCTTTGTCAGAGTTTACACTGCAAGAGATTCAGGCTCCTCTGATCAGCATCTTATCACCAGAAAAAGATACAGTGAAGACCTTTCCATGTGATGTTTGCCTCTGAACCCTTCACTGAACTCAGGGACATGTCAAGCCCAGCGGTGTCAAACTGTGTCTGGAGGAGTTAGAAACATGGTGTAAGCAATCTTCCAGGTGTGGGAAAAGAGCAGCAGAGACACGGTGGGAAAGGAAGCATAGTGCACGCTTGGAGAGAGTCAAACAGCCTGAGTCAGTGAACAGCCTAGAGAAATAAAATGATGAAGGAGGCCTACATTTGGAAGCAGAGCAGTGCTTCAGGATCCAAAGTGCTGTGCATCAACATCATCACCATAGTGCAAAAGGCGGAAGGGAAGCCATGGAAAGCTAATAAACAGATGAAAACCTGGCTCAGAGAGGTACCTGGCTCTGCTGTGGGTATTATAGTCAATTTGCACATCTTCTCTCTGAAGAGACCTTTCTAAAAACATTTCTTTGAGAGACAGGCTTGCCAAAAATAACATTTTATCAGCAGCACAGCTTGTCAAAACCAGCATTTTAGCTTGGGCAAGCACTCAGTGTGCAAATAATGTTTTTCCAGGAGCAAAGCTCCTCATATTGGAAGGTACAAGCTGTTAGCACACTACTTTACTAAATCCATCCCACCCCCCTTCTTTTTGATAAAATGTTATTTTCATCCATCTCCTCCCCCTAATAAAACATTATTTTTGGAAAGTTCCTGCCCTTCATGAAACACTGTTTTCCTGAAGCCAAACTCCTGATAAAACTCCACTTTCAGCAAACCTTTCTCCTTAAATTGCCATGGTCCTCACTCCTGATAAAAAGACATTTTCTGTTAAGTCTCTACTTCTGATAAAATGTTACTTTTTCCAAACTTCTGCTCCTGATAAAACATTCATTTTGCCAAGATTGGCTCCTGAGAAAATGTTATGCTTGGCAAGGTCTGTTCCTGATAAAACATTTATTTTTGCCAAACCTCTACTTCTATTAATTTTTTTTTCCCTCAAAATTATTATTATTTTCCCTAAAGCCTCCTTAATGTAAGATATTGGATATGACACAACAGTGGGTGACAGAGTATTGCTTGCCAACCTGTCTTTTATCCACAGCCATGATTGTTAATGGTGAACCCCCTGAAACACTGATGTTGAATGCCTCTTGCACAATGCGGTTCTTCTGGAAGCCTTGGAAGGAACGAGGAAAAGATATTTGCACCCTTTTGCTGAAAATGGCCTTAGTTATCATATTAGCTCCTCATATAAAGGAAAACCTGTTCCCATTTAAAAATGAATAAAATCAGACCTACCAACAGATTAAAGGCAAAACACTTATGGGGATGCTCAGGATTTTTCAATTCTCTAGTATTTAAAGTTCTAGTCATTGTAGACAGCAGATCCCTGCTTGTGATTTGCTGCAAACCCTTAGACTTCCAGCAGTTTTATACCTCTTCTATCTCATCCTGCTCAAATTCACATTGTTAACTGCGTACTGCACCACGTTTCTCACAAAAAAGCTTCTTCTACGAGCAAGTGTAAAAACATGTTTTTGTGGTTGTGAGGTATAGATATGTGTGACTATGAAGAAGACCCACTTCTCAAGTTGGCACAAGACAGGAGAGAACTTGGGTAACATATTCTGGAGTACTCTCTCTCTTTGCATTATCACATATCACTCAGCCTGGCAACACCTATCTAGCTTGAAGAAGAGAAGCCTCAGATCTCTAAATGCTGTCTTTACCTACCTAAAGAGTACTATACAGAAGATGGATCCAGACTCTTAGAGGAGCTCCTCTGCAAGGTGCAGCAAGAAATTTTCCACCTACATAAAAGAAGAGTAAATTTCACCATAAGAGTTGCCAAGCACTGAGACAGTCACGCAAGGAGTCTCTGTTCTAGGAAATATTCAGAACAGAGCTGGATACATCGGCCCAATTTTGAAGACAGCCCTACCTTGAGAAGAAGGTTAGACTAGGTGATCTCCTCCAACTTGAATATACAATTCTGAGTGCCCAGCAATTTATACACCAAAGCTGAAACTCAGACAATAAATAAAGAGCTTTCTTCAGAGTGAATAAACCATTTATCTTGAGTTGAATGTTAGACCATGACTGGTATATTTTATTAGCAGTCTTACCAGTTAGTTTCTCAACCTAGTTGTGCTTTAAATATATTAGTCTCCTGAAGGTTAGATGGGGGACAGTAGGTAATTCATGCAAAGAGACATTAAAAATAGTGATCTTGATTAAATATCTAATTTATGAAGCTACAAAAACAGGAATGGCAGTTATAGATGTCAAATCTAAATGCTACCTCAAAGTGTAGGTAGTAACCTGAGAACTGTCTTTCATGGAGGATGTGGAAGTATGTGGGCAGAGACAGACAAAATGGTGACAGCACCCTTTCCAGCAGCAAAACACACTTTAATCAGTTGAAGATGGTCAAGAAGCTGTATTTTCAGGAAATGCCCACTAAATCCAAAATGAAGTTTTGGTGGCAAGAAGAATTGCTCTCTTTTACTCCTACCACTGTTTCTAAGCAAAAGAACTGCTCTGTGATTTGGTTTTGTTTTGATTTTTTTTTTGCTTGTTTGTATTTGGCTTGCAATATATGAATTAATTCACTTTCGTTCTTGTTTTCAGAGTTGATTGGAGTGAGGCTGGCAAAATACAAGCATCGCTTTCCTTCTCTGATCTATTTTTGCAGTTTCTGTTTCCAGGCTTAAGGGCACCCAAGATCTAGAGCTAGTGCTGTGTGATTGTGTGACAGTCTCCCCATCACACAGATTAATTTCAGCACTAATAACACAAGACTTCAGCTGGGAGCGTCGTCTGAAATGCTGAGTATTAGATAGTCAGAAAAGCTTCTTGTATGTTCTGCACAACAAAAACTGGAGAGTGGTATATGAGCAAGCATCCATGGGCTGGCCTGGAGCTCATTTCAGTTTACCAGACACTGAGCTCAGAAAGCATTCAGACTCAGTAGTAATGAGTAATGAAGCAAAGAGAAATCCCTCCAGCTTGATATATTTCACTGCTTCCTTTCTTACTAGCATGAGAAACTGTGCTCTGTCCTTTCATTTGAACACAAGTTAGTAACTTTATTTTTTGTAAATAAAGAGCAAAAACCAAAGACGTCTTACTACCAAGAAGCTGAAGTAATTAATGATCCCTCTCTTGCTTTCTTGCACTTTTGAATTTAACAAAGTGACAGTGGACAAGATGTAGTGACATGCAAATCCTTAAGTCGTTAACCTGCAAAGCACGAAAGCACTACCTTCGTTCCATAAAAGAGATTGGAAAATCAGTGTTGATCCTTTCCCTCTCTCCACACCTCAGCAGACACAGGTGTTGTTCTGAAAACGAAGCAAAAACCTACATTTTTTTAGAGCTAGACCAGAGCAGAACATTAATCTCTCACTTCAGATTAACAAATGTAATGATCCTTGTCTGGTTTCATTTGTGTTATCTTTTCATCCCAGAATGGGAGTGTTTTCTTGCCAAGTGAATGAAAAAACTAAAATGTTTTCCAGGTTATGTCATAATAGTAAACCTCAGATCCACTACATGAGAGAGTTGCATAAGAGAAATGTTAACAAGTCAAGAGTAATGGTGAACAGGACTATGATCTAACAGTCCTTACACTGCAATGAATTTTCTGAAAGGATAATAATAAGAATGAGATTCAAATGCAGCTGCTGGGTCGGGATGCTATGTACCATGATGCTGAACTTTGAGTATCAAATTAATGATCTGAAGATACCTCAATTGCTCCTTTTGTAAATATTGGCCATAGATTTTACTACATTGACATTTGAGTTAAAGTCATGCTGATCCCACAGTAAGAGGCAAAGAGAGTCATATTAAACTTTTGTAAATCTTTTTTTGTTTTTCTTCTGTAAGACCTGGTCTCTGGACATGCATCTTGTACATTCTTATAATATTTCCAAAATGTAAACTTGTGTTTAAGGACATTTTCTCCCAAACATACAATATTTTCAGTATCCACGCTTCCACATAAAACAATATTGTTCAAATACAGCCTAGTTTTTTGTCTCCTCAGAATTTGTCCTCCGAAATATGAAGAATGTAAATCAGTACAATGGCTTTTAAAGTATTTACACAAAGTATTTTCATATCCTCAGATAAAACAGTAAATTGCAAAGCCATTAGAAGTCTTCTCCAGCACACACAATTTTGCTTTCTTCTGAATTCAGCCTTTGGGCACTACAGAGGTTTCTACCTCACTGGCTAACAGTAGGAGTTAAGAGTTTCCCTGAAATCTCTTTATGATTCACGTTGTTATTCTAAGAAAGCCATCCCATTTCCAAAATTCAGTCACTTCTGACATCCCCAGCCATGTTCACCTGCCACTTCTGGCTGCTTTTCAGCAGCTAATCTGCACACCACATAAGCATAAAACAATTTGCAGTTAAACTAGGAATAAGAGGTCAGTTCTAGTCATAGCTGATGACCTTTCTGTTTATGATGTTTACTGTTTAAGAGGTATTATTTTAAAGAGAGGAAAAAAGAACACCAACATGAAAATCTATTGCATTTGCTTGTAGGACTCATGCACCAGGCCTTGACACATTTGCTATTCTAAATGACTGAAGTCACAATTATGTTATGCTTAAAATATTAGCGCCATAAATAAAGCCATTAATGCTTATGTGGTTTTCTAGGAAAGCTTTACTAAGAGATTTCATTTTTCTATCAATCCCTGTAGTAGACACAAGTCTACAGGCACCCAATCTCTGTCTAGACGCTGCTCCTTTAATGTCATACACATAAAGTTTGTATTACATTTTTCTACAATAATATAACCAGTCCCCAAACAACACTGCACAAATAAGAAGATAGGAAATGTCTAGCTCCACACCTTAGGTCAAATCTTTTCAATTTGGCAGAAAGATAAATAAAGAAGGTTAATGTTAAAACCAACAAGCTTGGTTTGAGAAAGTAAGAGAGAATGAGAACCTATTGATTTTCTCTGTAGTAAATAACCATATGACAGAAGTAAGGCTGGAAGTGCTTTTGAACTGTTAGGGCACAATCTGATAGCAATTTGTAGGCTGTGAATTCTTGAATTCTCCACCCAATGGAACAAGTTGCCAAATCATTTCTCATGCTGGGAGGAAACAAAACATTGACACAAAAAACAACTCCCTGCCTCCTACACTTTTAATGAAAGGACCAGGTAACAATAATTTGAACTGATACAGATTTAATGGTGCTGTTTAAGAACTAATTCAGTTTGCCAAAGAAAAATATTTTCTTCTTTCATTTGGAAAGCTGGAGAAAAAGACTTTGTCCCTGAGCATGAAAGTGGTGAGCAGAAGGCAACCAGTGACTGGATTAACCGGGAAGCATGAGCATCAGTGTAAATGCTTGAGGGTCTGCAAGCTCAGCTATAACTCTGGCACAGGCCACTTTGCAGGCAGCCCAGATGGTTAAATGTTAAGCTCTGGAAAGGGCTCCCAGAACGCAGGATAGCTGCTTGTAGTGAATATATTTTAACAAAGTCAAAAACACATCCCGAAACCAAAGCGAGTATTAGGTTGCTTCTCTTTACATCTTCCAATATACCATATGGAGGTTGTAACCATTTTATATTCAGTTGGTGATACATTCATCAAAATAATTTCTAGACTAGAGATGAAGAAGGCAAGGTATGTCATTGGAGAGCAAAAATGTCCTGGGACTGCAACTGAAGACAGATAATCTACCAGTAATATGTATGACAATGAGGCAGTTTAAAATGACAAAACACAACCTCATTTGGGTGTGCTTTTATTGCTATTTTTTCTTTTTTTTTTTTTTTTAAGTTATTGCAACAAAGCTAAGGCTGGAAAAGGATAACTATAGTAGCTAACCTGGTAAGATTCCAGGACCTTAATGCTATATTCCGTGCTGAAGCTTGAACACACTTACTTATCTCATTGGAAAAGCTACAGAGTTTGGTCTGTAGGGTAACACAGGAGACAGTGACACATGCAGTAAGTATTTCTGTGGTAAAACACAAAGCAGGAAAAATCCACTGTTGCCATGAAGATATAACTTTTGTTCAGCAGACATGCTGTCAGAGAATCAATTTGAAAACTAGCTCTGGTTAAAAATACCAATGAATTATAGCAATAAAACACATAGTTGGCCAAAAGCTTCAGTTGCCCTAGAGAGAGAAATCACAGGGACTTTGCTTATGCTAGAAGTGCTGAGGGAAATTCTGTCACAGAAAGAAGCCTCTCAAATGGAGTTCGCCAGGATCCCTATTGGTAAACATTAATAAAACCTTGCACTAATTTATGTCAGCAATGAGACATTCATACACAGCACAGGTGAGCTGTAAGTAGATCTAGAAAAAGTAGGAAAAAATAGAGGAAAGTCTATTCTTTGTAGCGTGATGCTGGCAGTTGGGCCAATGTGATCAGAGAGAAGCAATTCTCTTTCCTGACATCCTCTCTCATTAAGCTGAGGATCTGTCTCTGAGTAAATCTGGAGATGCTGAAAAAACTTTACTTCTCATTCTTCTTCTCTCTTTCTCTCTTTCTCTCTTTCTCTCTCTCTCTTTTCTTTTCTTTTCTTTTCTTTTCTTTTCTTTTCTTTTCTTTTCTTTTCTTTTCTTTTCTTTTCTT
>WBMW01002258.1:141535-263717 GCA_013396635.1 Penelope pileata
CTTCCCTTCCCTTCCCTTCCCTTCCCTTCCCTTCTTTTCCAATCATTTCACCTGTATTATTTTTTCTTGAGGTTACCATTGCACGTGTTATTTGTGGTGGCTTGTCTGCACCTTCTCATTCTGCCACTCATCTGAACCTTTTAAACAGCCCTGGTTTACCGCCAAACCTCCCTGGGCAATGCAGAGAAGGTGTTCGTAGCCTTCAAGAAATCCTTTATTCATGTTGCACCTGCAACAGTCACAAAAAGAAATAATGAGCAATTTGTTCACATGATTTTCTACAAAAATGCAGTCAATCAGTGTGCTTCCAAGAGAACAGACTTTTCTGAGAGCTTTAATTGCACAGCATAAAGAATTTACTGCAAAGAAAAAGGGACTCTCAGAAGGTTGTTTGTTCACCATGGAGTGTTCGAGTTCTTCTGAAGACCACATATAACTTACTAAAAAGCTTAGCAATATTTTATTATTTTCTTTTCAGAAGTGTAAAAAAATACTTTAAAGTACATATATGGACTGACCACAGATTTACTGCCACTGGCTTTTTGTAAGGCAGCCGGAATGAGGCTGCTCATGTACATAAACGAGTCCAGCTGGTACATTTACTGGCAGCTTTATAAGAACACCTCCAGAACTGCTGAATGCTTGTGAAGGGTAGGGTATCAAACAAGCTGTAGTGGACATGTGGGCCAGTTGATGGGCAAGGCACTATAAACCTATCCATAACCAGTGCAGCTGTGACTATAAAGCTTTTCAGAAAACCTCCCAAAAATCAGACACACAAACATTTAATGAATTTCAAATGAAAAACCTGGAATGCTTAGAGGGACCATGTAATGATTTGGGGGAGTCCATTACAGGTCACACTTACAGCAAGAAGTGAGGTTTAGTAGTCAATATATTTTGTTGCTTCCTTTAATCAGCCTCAGTTAAAATTTCCCAGCAACAATTACATTTCTTTCTATTTTTAAAATAACATTTCAGAGGGCAGCCTGGTCTTAATATCCAAAAAACCAAGGAGACCTCTTTAATATTGCTGCTGAGAGAGTGGTAACGTTGAAGTACAAAGACAAGCTTTGCGTATTTGTGTTAAACAGAGAAAGTTAAGCCATTTGCCTCGTGTGTAATAAAAGCCTATCTGAAATTAATTCTTCTTCTAGGAGTGAAGTGCCTACATCTGGCCATTGCAGTGCCCCTCAATGAAAGTTTATGTCTTCAATCGTTTCATTTTATTTATTTCTTAGCAAGAAGCAGCATTTGGTAGTCAGATCCTGAAAAACAATTGCAATACTTCATTATTCAAGTTTTTGAGATTTTTCGTTTACCTGAATATGTAAGAGGGAACTCATTAAGTCATATATATAGCAAGTTATCTGCAGATGCATGTGGTTATTTCTTGAAAAGCCTGAGATAACAGTAGGGGAAAAATGAGTCCTGAAGTCTATACCAATGTGAAGTAGCTTGTAATGATAATTTAGACCCTTTCAGCTATGAATGTGAAATATTTTATGTACTGTAGAAACTTTCTATTCTCAGTCAACCACCCTGGCCAGGGACATATCTGACCACAGCTCTCAAGTTAGGTGAAAAATGATGAGCAAAATGGGAAATATCTCTCATCAAAGGTCAAGAAAATGTGTTTCAATATAGTAACAGTGAACAAATTAGGTCTTCATAACGATATATTTATTTCTAGCACAGTTCTTGTGCAATGGCCCTGCAGGATGTATCTGCAATTACAACCTACATGACCCCTCAGTTTAGCTTTACACACCTTATTTAGGTGTGTAAATGGGGTGCTAAACACCCTGACAAAGCCAACACTGTCCCATACATACACATCTGAGTCAGCTCAGGGGCCACCACATCAGTGATCATGGGATCCAGTCCTCCGTATGCAATCTATCTGAGCCCTGAAAATCACTGATTGCACAGCCACAGATGTGTTATGTTTATAGCTCTTTGGGTAACAGCCAGAGACCATGTTTCCCAGGAACTCATGGCCTAAGTCTCCACAAAATTTAGAAGCTCCTTCACAAGTCCTGAAGCAATAGTTCTGAGACAGCTGAAGTTACTTTGAGGAAGGCTGTTAAGATAAAAAAGCTCTGAAAATGGAACCTGACTAAAGCAGCCAGGCCAAGTCTTCATAAAAAAGGAAGATAAAACGTGGTTTTTGGTTCTTTCTGATTGTGTTACATTATGGGAAATGGCTGTGTTCCATCCTTATCTGGACTGCTCTGTTAACACATCTTCAGATGCATCTGTGTTTGGAAGATGGAGAGAGAGCATCTCCATAAACCACGCACTAGCATTCACGCACTGTGCAGAGCACCTTCCCCATTGTACAGTTCAGCTGACCACACCTATTTCAGAGCAGACTGTTTTCACATCATAAAATGTCCAGAAACACAAAGGTTGAGGAAATCATATTAATATCTTCTTCAGGATAAATTGAGCACTCTCTTTGGATTACGTTGACACATTGCAGTCATCAATTTCCTCACCAGGGTAGTGATGCTAGTAGCCTGAAAGAAACAAAGACAGATGTAGGATTTCTATTCTATTCAGATTTAGTGTAATGGGCGGTTTCATATGAAGTAGAGTCTGCATCTACTCACAGAAACTGGAATATAAAATAGTTGTCAGGTTGTTTTGTAAAGGAACCCGTTGATAAGCTACTTCCAGAAGTACAGTGCTAGATTATTTGATCCCCTGCAGCAGCTGCTTAGGTACTCAAACCTGACCTACAGATTATGGGCTTTTACTGTAACAAATAAGTACCAAGAAAATATGTAAACTTTGTAAGCAACACGTTCTATTTTCTTGGTGTCTCTATCTCTAATTTTCTTCAGTTCCTGGTGATCAATAGTCTCTGTTTTTATTCTTCTTCTCTTCTTCTAGGACTGGATTATCAGCAGAGCAAAGCGATGCAGCTCTGAGGGAACTACATTGATTTATGCTGGCTGAGAGGCTGGCCTCAAAGTCTATGAGTACAAAGAGATTTGACTCACTAATATATATTATGGTTAAAATCGTTTCTCTTCCTTAGGGCTCTGCACTCTGGCAGAAAAGCAGGAAAGTGCATAGTTTACTTCAGACCGTAGGACAAGTTTCAAATGTTCATTTCCCACTGCTGAAGAATAAATTGTGGAGAAAGACCAATAAGCTTGAAAAGGTTATCTCCAGCAGAACTTCTGCTCGTATGCTGTCAAAGTCAGGCCATGCTAGTTACCTCCCTTTAGCATTTTGAGTTCAGATTACATTTTCTTCTGTTCCAGCTGATAGACCATCTCAAAGTCCCATGATGTATTAGTAGTGATAATCCTTCCCTCTTTGGCTGAAGTCCACAACGGTGGAAACAGAGCCAATCTCTTATCTCACATAGTCCTTGTCTAATTCACTCTCAGCACAGAGAACCATTTATTTCCTCTCGAAACCAGGATTCAAAAAGCTGTGACTGATCTTAAATATGGTAGATATTTACTGGGAACTGCAAATGATTTGGACAGTTTTAAAGGCTCTGTACAAATAAGATGATGTGATTTCAAATGGGCTGTGTTGCATCTTGTTCACACAGGTAAGTTGCCAATTTCCAAACATCCAGTTGTGCTTTTTTTCGCATAATTTCTTCCAGCAATGGTTTTGTTCCCCCTGTGAAACTTTGCTTCACACAGTTGGTCTTGGAAATAGCAGCCCCCTGGATGCTCCTTCTGACTAATGGATAATTGGTGACTTTTTCAGGATAAGCTATCTCTTTCATTCAACATAATGCTTAAAATGTTCTCATATTAAAGTGTTCAGATAAAGCAGTCTGAAAGCAGCATACAATGCTTTTTCTCCCCTCTTCCTGCAGTCTTCTCACAGCCTTAATATTGCCAATATGAAACACTTATTCAGGTTCACATAAACCATAATAAAAGTATTTTTATTATTATAAAGGATATCTTTGTTAATGTTTGCTCTCTAGGTATGGTGGCCTTAAGGGGAATTTACCTCCTGCAGTTTGCAATCACTGTATTTAGTTGTGGGTCCAGAGAGACCTTCACTCTGCACTCTTGCTGATCACTCACTTCTACAGAGATGCAGGAATACAGTGGAGATACTGCACTGTGGGCAATGAGAGTTGCAGTGTGAAGGAGAATTAATAGTAGTGCTGCACAAAAATGACTCTTTGATGAATAACAACACAGATGGTGAGTCAACCTTGTAGTGATGAGGACCGTGGTTAAACTCTACAGCAGTCTGATTACATACTGTGAAGTCTGCTAGTACTTGCACCAGTCTCTTCACCATTTCTATGAAGTACCATGCTTAAAGAATGCTTTTGCATATCCCTTCAAACACTTCACAAGGAAGATCAGTATACACAGCAATTATTCCACCATAAAACACATAAGCCTTTTATAGATAGTGTTTTCAAAAAAGGTACCTCTTCTGTCCATTGCTGGCACCAGAATAAACCTGTAGCATGCTGATGAAAGTTTTTTCTTTACATGCAATTTTAGAGCTCACTGGAGCCAGTCGCCTTCAGACGCTGGTCCAAGAATCTGTCCTGAGATCTCTTTTCAACACATAACCTGATTGCATTTGTTCTGCACACATTGAAAATTTAGATGCACAACCTATTCATAGCGTCCTGCAACAACAGCAACTTGCTTAAGACTATCATTGATTTTGTTGGTGCCGTAAATAACTCAGCAAAATAACATTGCAAGCCACACTAGTATAATGTGGTTTGCTACTCCAGCAGTGTATTTTTCTCAGTGATTTATGTGAAAGCTGTATCAATCAAGGATTGTAAATGCATAAATCTAATTGTTTTTCCAATTTGCTTTTGTAGAGTGCACTGTGTACTAGCTGCAATAACACACTCCAGGCTATGTATTTCCAGAGGATTACTGAACTTATTACTCTTCTTGGGTGGTTAAAGTCAGTCAGTCAGCCAAATACCTTTATAACACTACACATAGAGGGCAATATTTTTGTGGGATAGTATATGAAAGAGATAATTTCAATGGATAACGGCCTTCTGTCACTTCATAAATGCTGAGGCAAAGCCAAGACTTTATTGTAAAAGGAAATCAATCTCAAGACAATGTTCTTTTGCAGTTGCTGAAGATCACAGCTATTTTATTACAATAGCTGCAGCCTACTATGCTGCAGATGAAGGAGAGTTAGTTATTGTGGGCTTGAACCTGCAGAAAGAAGCCTGGAAGACTATATGTGTAAGTGAAACACAAATATGTTCAGCACGCACATGAAGGCAAAGGGCCACTGGTTTGGTGTTAATGAATATTCTACTGTGGGGCTACTGTGCTGCTCCTGGGTACAGCTGAATGAGGCAGAGGAGGGGAAGCTAGCACAGTGTTTGTTTACATGGGATAACGTCTAGGGTCTGGAGAAACATTGAGAGTTTCACCCCCAGACCTTAACCTACATGCTTTGCTAGCTTCAGTTCCTGCAGATGCCACTCCATACTGTTCCTCAAGAATTGCTGATGGTGGCTATGCCCCCCATGCACACCCTCTCTTTGCGCTCGGTGTGTGGCGTAGCTCACTCTGAGGCTTTGGGCTGCTGGATGGAGTCCTGCATGTGGGCTTCAGGAGCTGGGCACAGTTGCTTTTGCTGGCTTACTGTCTTCAGCCTGGCCTGCCGTGCATGCTATTCAATTAGGGGCCAATCTGTCTTAGAAATACATATTTGATGACGTCCTGCCACTTGAGTGAGAGAAAGGACTGCAAGAGCTGCTGTACGGGATCTGCGGGCTGGATCTGGCCACGACCCCTGCCAGGTGCTCGACAGATGCTGGCGTACCACAGCGGGCAGATGTGGGATAATCTCTGCTCCACATACATGAGGCCTCATCCTGATCTCAGGCTTAAACCCTGCATCAGAATGCTTAATGGCTGGATGGCTTCCAATGGGCCAGTGTTGTTTATGTATCCCAATTGGGGTTTGTATGCGCAGCCAGATACAAACTGGAGGGCAGCACCAGGCTGGCATGGGGCTGCAGCCAGGTTCAGAGAGTGGCTGGGGCCTGACCCATGCCACCAGCCAGGAGCTCTAAAGGAAACTGCAGGCCCCCTTCTACAGCATCACCACTGCTCTGGTCTCCCAGGTGAGCCAGGTGAAGTTAGCACCAGAAAGTTTCCACAAGTCGTGTCCTGTCATTGTACTTCTCACACAAACACGCTTCAAGCAATTTCATACAAAGGGGACTGGATGGCCCAGTCAAATCCTGACTCTGAAAAATGTTGTGTTTAAGGTAATCCCATGAAGTTTTCCAAAGGAACTGGATGCTGTCCATGATATTCCCAGTGATATTTGTCAGTCTGTTTCGGCCAGCCTTCATGAAGAGCTGCAAGTGTGGGCTTTTGCACAGCATCATGCAGCACTCTGCAGTGCTGTGGTCTGCAGGAGCGCATGGGAAGGATACCAGTGCACTGGGAGCGTGGCTTGGAGAATTTAAGTGGAATTTTTCTGTATCTTTTCCGCTTTTATTGCCAGTTGGCTGAGGGAAATAGCTGTCTCCTCTGCTTAGTGCATTGGAGAGTTAATATATTTGGTTTCTTAGTAGCTATGCTGCTGGGTGATTGCCATCCCAGTTGCTGCTGGGGCACTCCCTGCTGTCATTCAGGCTTCTTCTGGATGTTAACTCCTGACTGCGTAAAATTTCTGTAAGGTAATTGCAGTGCATGTGTTTGCCGTCCTTGCTACATGCCACTTGGTATTTTGCAGTGCATTGCACTAAAACATCTGAAGCCCCACAGGAAGTTCAGGTCAGACAAACCAGAGGATATGAGGAGAAATCCCTTGCTTTTCTTGGTCACAGGGACACAGCCTCCAGGAAGCCCATGGGCTTGCAGCTGGATGCATCCCGCTACCCACGTCCCTTGTCTACATCCCTTCCTCCTCAATGCTGCTATGCCCTGAAAGCCTGCCATCCTCCTGTATGTCTCATCCTGAACAAGCTCACAGGCTGTGATGGGAACCACCATCTCCCCTACACTTAGAAGCCCACCTCCGGGGCTTCTGGTGTCTCCAGAAAAGCTTTTGGAGCAGGTTCAGACTGACCTTGTAATGTATGTGGTGGTGGGGCTTAGGAGATTGTTTTGCCAGGTCTAGGTGATTAATTATCTTGCTGGGAGAAGTCCAACAGGTACAGTAATACCAGACAGGTGTTTATTGATATTACAACCATATTTCCTTCCAGTGTTTGATCTCATCAGCTCCTGACATTACCTCCTTAGTGAAGACAATTGCTGGCTGACACCTGATCCATCCTTTGTTTGGCACATGGATATCTCGTGTTTCTCCTCCCCCATCACAGGTGCTAAAATAAAAACAGAAAGGGAGAAGTACAGCTTACAAGGTTGTGTCGGCGAGGCTGTGGGAAAGCCCAGCAAGGCTGGCCTGATTTCCGCGCTGAGAACACAGGGACAAAGTTGCAGTGGGTGCCTGGTGCTGGCAGATGTGAGTGGGGACATTGGTGAGAGGATATGTGACTGTCGTAGAACGACTGCAGAAGCCTTTGGAGGCTCCTTTTTAATTCCTTGTTGGAAAAGACAAAAGTGTATTTTTAAGACAATGTCTGCAAAGGCCTATGGAAAGAGATTAAAGCTATTGGAAGTGGGGTGGAGCAGGAAGGGTAGTTTTTTACATCCTGATCTGGTAAAGATTTATCCGTGTATTTGATTGTACCCACATGATCCAAAGGCTGAGGAGAGATTGACTTTAGAAGGCTTTGGATCAGATGCAAGAATGTTTCAATAATCCAGATGTGACAGACACTGAGTTATAAATACACGCCTTCATTATTGTGATTTTTGCAGGCTTAGGTGCAACTAAAATCAATCCTCACTCCTGTATTTTACCCAAATAATCCTTAAAGCATTTTTTTTTTTTTGGTAGTAACTTTTCTCTAGCAATAAAGATATGCTGTTGTCAATATGTATTCAAACACAATTCTCAGATTATACAGGTTTTTTTTGAAATGATAATACTGTAGTATTAAGATGCAGTATTTAATGTACATGCTATATGTTTAACATATGGATCAATGAAGAATTTGTTCTTTCGTCTTTCTTCCTGTCTGCTTGTGGTATTGATAAATGCTTATAGCCTCTGTTTGTTGCTGTAATTCACCGGAATTAGGGGTAAGCCCCTGTGGTAATTAACAGTAGAGATAGAAGTTTTGGCAGTATAGAGGAATCTGTGGGAATATAACTTTAATTTTTAATTACAGCATACAGTTTTGTGAAATTTAAAGGTTGTTTCCTCAGGAATGGAACTCAGGGAGGAATGGAATTATGTTTATACATTTAGTGAAGAAACTTGTTTTACTCATAATGTAGCAGCTCAGTGAAACCCCATCATGGCTGAAGGGATGGCGAAGTCAGCAATATTCAAAAGGACAAAGCCCAAGCACTGCATGTCATGGAACATTGCTGAAGGCATCTTGAACCTCTCACCACTTTGTTGCCAGTATGAAACCCACTTAGACCTGGTGAAGCCAAAGGTTTTCCTATGGGATGGTTACTTAGCCTGTGGCATTAAACGACTTTCAGTGGTGGTGGTTCCTCACTGTCTGTGTCACGAAATCCATGCCTGTTACCTGCATGTTTGAAAAAGGCTGCATCTTGTGGGCTACAGGCCCTCATAGATCAGCATTGTGTGAGATACCTAGGGCACAGGGAAGATGGCAACTGAAGGAAAAGATCACTGTAAATTTATCCAACGAATGGATATTGAGTTACTTGCTTCCATAAGATTTATCCTGAGTGCACTAATGCAAACCTGCAGGAATTTGTGCAATGCAACAAGTCCCTCTTTTCAGGTGCCTGTTCCACAGCCCTATTTCAACAGCAGACTAGCTCTGTAACCTAGGAGTCTGCAGCCATGAATCTATTCTGCAAACCCTAAAAGAAGTACAGGAATATCTTTCCCCTTCACTGGCTGCAAATAGAGCATACATTTGTACCACTGTATAAAAACTCTTTTGGAACTATTAAGTTATGTAATGCAAACCATACGTGTGCACCAGTATCAGGGTCTTACATGGTGTATTTTTTCCAGGAATGGTGTATGATTTGGAAAGTATTGTTTTGGTATCATCAGAATCAAATTCATTGGCATACGCTTTTCTTTTTTTTTTCTGTGTCAGTTTTAGTGATCTATAGACTATTAAATAACTAAATATGCATTTTTCTTCTAATGCAGACTAAACAGTCTTGAGATGTTACACACACATTATCCCAATTCATTAAGACACTGCTCCACTCTCCAGTGAGAGCTATAACTCCCCTTTGAGAGGAACACTATTTAATGTACTCCAATAAAGTGACCTTTTTTTTTTTTAATTTCTTGAGCCCAAAAGTGAGAGGAAATCATGCATGGGAGCCGTGAAGAATGGCTGTGATTACATCTTATTATATAGTTCAGAGTCTATATCACAGGTGTTCAGCATTTCAGCTTGCCTGGGCTGCATTAAGTGAAGAGGAATTGTCTTGGGCAGCATATAAAATACAGTTAGTGTATATAAGCAACAAAACTTTTTTTTTTTTTTTAATTTTTTATTAAAGTAAAAAAAGACAACAAAAACATAAAACTAATGGGTTGGACATATGTGGCCTATATGGAGTTACTATTTTACTATTAAAACTCAGCCAAGTAAAGAAAATAATAAATAACAGAAAATTTTAATCTGTTTCTTATATTCTTGACTGTTTCCATTTCTTGTTACGTGCCATCTCAGAGAGAGTATCTGGTTCACCTCTTTGATATATCTGCTATCCTAGCTCCTGTATACAATGTGATGGCTGCTTGTTAATATTTTTTTCCTTGTCAATAAAATTAAACTCATTATAGTATCAGAAAAACGTCTAAAACATTTTCATTAACACAGGAAACTTCCATGAAACCTTTTACAAACAGGGAGAGAAGTTTGCGGTAATTTTTAGGCATGGGCCTTGTGTGGGATCACTTTTGTCTGACTTCTTTCTGACACTGCTTCCAAAGTTGCTCATTTATCACTACCCAGGTAGAAGTAAGATGGTTTCTTTTTGTGTGTGATTTTTAAATGATGTATGTATAGACATAAATAATTTCAGGAGCCAAAAAAATGCCAGGGAAATTATTGCTTCCAGTGCTAGTGTTGAAACAGTGCCAAGCTCGAAGTTTTGTAAATTGGGTTGTAAGTGTGAAATCCCTCCAGCTGTTAAAAGTATTCCATATCTAATTATATTCACAGTTTTTCAGACTACTCCCTCCATTTGGAGAATCCTGAAACTACATATTACATGTCTGGAAGTGAGAACCACATGCATTCCGTGAAAACCTCCAAAACATAAAGAAAGCAAATAGACAAAATAGATAAGCCACATATTTGTGTGGTTTTGTCAGTGTTTTCCTATGTGGCTTTCTTTGTTTTCACAACATTTCTTTCTAAACACCATTTACTGTAATGTGCCCACCCTGTCATTCCAGATACCATGAACAGCTATATGTAAGGAAGTGACTATTACACTTTTTTAAAAAATCTGTTTGTACAAGAGACTAAAACAACAGCTGCATGAGAGCAGTGAACCCCCCAAAGGAGGAAAAGCTTGTTTGTAGTCACTGCTCCAGCCTTCAAAAACCAATTATAAAAGCTCCTTTTGAGCACCAAATTATATTGTCAGAAAGCAGAGAGGATGCCTATTTTGGAGAATAACTTCATGCCAGACTGACGGGAACTGTTGCTACTGATCTTCCTAATTGTATTTGATCCTTAGCAAGTTTGCATTGCAACAAAATTGATTAGTTAACATCTTGACTCTCATTAGTAAAAGAACTCAACACAGACACTCTTGAATGGGAATCCAGTGATGTAATCATTACATTAAAAAAGAGTATTTCAGGATTTAGTCCTACATCATGATAGCAGCAAATAGTCAACAAAGGTGGGAAGATGTGAAAGCCATTGGTCATCAGAAATGTTTGCCGTCATACTTCTTTGTTCTCCTCTGGCTGAATTTCTTTTTTCTATTTGTTCCCTATGTAGCAACTTACACAGTGACACATACATATATCTGTATCTGTATCTGTATCTGTATATATGCAGGTTTACTTATTTTTTTGTTGTATATCTAAATCTTTTTGAAACCAATTTTCACCAAGATCAAGGTTTCTATGAAAGGAAATTAAAGGACTGTTATTTTGCTACCTTCTGTTTGAATGGAATTATGTTAGGTAAACATTCCAGCCCTTCAAACTCAGCCTTCCTCCCCCCAGTCCCACTCTGCCCAAATGCGAGCAATTTGAATTATCTATTGCTCAATATGAAAAACATCCTTTTCTACTTATTGGTCCTTTGAACTATGACCCTGTGGTACCCAAAGGCACACACAGCTGGCCATCTGGACACACTAGGACATGGTCTTACTCATTTTGTGCCTTACTTGGCTCAGAAGTTAAATGCATTGAAAACAAAAGACTCAAGAAAGACTGGTTAGAGTAAACTTGTGTTGCTTTGCAATGGTAAATTGCTTTTTCACAAGTATGTCATAACTAGCAGAGATGTCAACCCCATCACCAAAACTACATAGCAAATACAACATATAGCAGAACAGTTCCTTTTTTCTCCAGTTACTGCCCAGCATGTAGCAATGCCAGGCAAATCCGAGGGTGTTCTGAGGCTCAGTGCAAAGCATGGTGGCTACCCACACTCCTGAGATGCGTTAAACAGATCTGGAAAGTTCTTAATAACACATTTTGAATTTTCCAGAACTGTCTGCTTTTGGTGTGACTAATATTTTTTTGAAATCTCTGATCTGCAAAGGCAGAGCCCACCACAATCATAAAGCAGAGCAGTGTTAACAGCCATAGTGGCAGAAAATACTTTCACAAGCTTCCATGACACATCAAAGGGCTTACACGTAGCCAAGGATGCAGTGAAGTGGTCAGTCGGAATTACTGATCTGCCTGGGTCAGGCACAAGAGGAAATGTTTTCAAGGTTAAAATGTTCTGAAGCAAAAATATTCAGCATATTGACCAGGGTGCCTATTCAGATTCTATTCTAATGAGCGTGATATTCACTTGAAAATAGAATTCTAAATAATGCTTTCTACTCTGGTTTTATTTTATACTGGCCCATGGGAACTTTTGGACAATTCCACTGATGAGACATTTTAACACCAAATCAGAATGGAAACAACTATTTTCCCTAATTTTCATGGCTAATGGCACAATTTTTGTGAAATATCTCATAGATCAATCATTTTCAGATAGAAAATATTCAGGCAGTCAGTTAAGAGAACTAGAGTCAGAAAACGTGTTCTTATTTTAATGATTTTACTCTACTTCAGAATCTTCAAGCCATTTTTTTACATGCAAACTCACGATATTTATTTTGCTTTCCATGAGCCTCGTTCATTTTAAAAAAAGCCCCAAACCAACAACCATATACGTCTGGACTGCAAAACCGCAGCATTCCAGGCTGGGCTGTGCAGGAGGGGAGGGAGGGCACCCAGGGAAGCTAGCAGCCTATTTGGGCTGGAAGGCCTCCGGAGCATGTGCATACGCTACACAGTCAACATAAAATCGATTCAAAGTTCATGCAAACGAAATCTGTTCTATTGTTGGTGATCAGCTAAATCTAACACATGCTGTGTTCAAGTAGTTTTGGTTGCTAACCTATGAAAAGTATTGTTGGAAGGTGAAGGTGTTTTTCTTTTTTAAAAACTCCAATGCATATATACAGCTTCAGTCTGCTGCTGCTGTGGTTAATCATTGTCAGATTGTAGGATTGCCTTGATTGGTTTATATGTATTACATTTCAGCTTTCCTGTTCTAAAAGGGCGTTTTATTTATTTGCTTGCCACAAACTATAAACACCCATTAAAAGTGTAGATAAGGGGAACTGTACAAGACAATACCCTGCTATAAAACAGCAGTGAAATAAAAGTACATAGAGATGCTGTGCCTAGTAAACTAAGCTGATGCCCTTAGGTTTCAAGCACAGTAGCTGGGGCAGTTAGGCAAATTAATGCTCTCGTCTGTTCAAGGTCCTCTCCAAAAACTGTGTTCAAGCCCTGGCCAAGATGAGTCGGAGTGTATTTTTCCCCTGAGATAGGCATCAGTTCTTCAGCACTGAAATAAGCCTTCTGTTTACAGCATTCCTTGCCAAAGAAAGGTTCCCAAAAGGACTAAAAATCAGGGACATCTGCAGGAGGTACGCAAAGACTTCTAGCCAGGCTGAACAACAGGGAAGTTTGAAATTAGTTAGAACTCTCCTCACCCATTCACTGCCATGAATGAGAATTAAGAATTAATTAATGAATGGGAAATAAGAGTTATTACTAGGCATTTCCTTGAATTTAAGTATCACTTTATTATGAATAGTGGGAAGGTATGGATCTTTAGAAGATAGCGGAGAACAAAATGTAACAGGCTAAGTGCTGCTGAGCAGCCCCTTTCCAATGAAGACACCAGCCTCTCTTTTTGATTTCACTTACTTTTCCTAGATTTGGCTTGTTTTCCACTCTCATTTGTGGAGTTTGCAGAAGCTGGAATCCATGTTCAGAGCTGGAGAGGCAAGTTAGGATTTCCATCAGTTGAGACAGAGATCCTGAAGACTAGAGTCAGTGATGTCTGGCTCCCGAAACACTTAGGTCAGATTTGACCATGCATTTCAGGAACTTCACTGAAAACCCAGTGATCTCCAGAAGGCAATCCACAAGCTTGTTCTTGTACCAAGATATGCCCATACTCTAAATCCTGTCCTCCAAGAAGTACTGCAGACTCCTTGCAGCTGATGTGATATCCATTAAGACCTCTGCATAGCCTGGCCAAGCTCTCTCTCAGAGGTGCTGGTGCTTCTGTGGCTTCAGATGTTCCTGTTCACCACCAGCTCTTCTCAGTGGAAATATAGATGATCTGAAATCATGGCATTAAACCACTGTATATGGTTATAGCTTGTCAGCATCTGCCCTTTATTCTCATAAAGTTTATTTATCCATCCATTCAATATCAGGGAAACTTTTATTGTCAAAGGCAAATTCTATGAATATGCTTACATATCCCATAATCTAAAAACAAACATTTCCCGAAATGAACAAGTGAAAATATTGTTCGTTCATTCAGATTGTATTACAGAACAGAAAATCAATATACATTTTAGAGACTGAATGTTTTCATTTGTTTCATTTATTTTTAGACTGTTCCTCCTCAGGCCAGAAAGGGTAATGTCAAGGTTCGTGAAACTTGTGCTGTTAGTCCAAGTGGAGAAGTCACTATATCTTACCATCCTAGCCATGATTCTCCTATACTGACAAATGACACGTTGCTTTGGCAGCATTGACATACTTCCTTTCTGGGCAAGAGTAATTAGCTTTTCTGCATTTCACTTCACGTGCCCAAAGGTGAAAGGATCATGCATTTGTACTTCACAGTGCTAAATATCCTAAGTTAAATGAGATGGAGACTAAAGTATAATAGAAAGCATTTCAACAGCAAAGTATTAAAAACTGCAAGAAACAAAGCGCCAATGTGAAGAAGAAGATTTTTGTTTCCAAGAATATATTGTCTCACGTAGAGTGCATGATTTAATGATTAAACCATTTAATCATATCTGACGTATTTCTGAGTTAAAAATAGAGTATCATATACAATTTAAAATTTAAATGTACCCTTCCTTACAAAACAGAGAGGGAAGTCAGAAACAAAATGCAGCCACTTAGGCTGCTGCTTTGTTATTTTGCTTTCAGAGCACAGATTACCTGGGGATGAGGAAATGACACTATTAAAATAACAGTGCTTCAATGCTTGTGTAATTCAACTTGTCAGAACAAAAATCTTCACTTCTTTGCAAAATTCTAGTATAATTACATTAATTTACACTCAAGTTACAATGAGAACCAAAATATATTCTATAAACGAAGCTGTTAAAAACATCCTTATGTCCAGGAAGTTGTTGATTTCAATTTCCCTTTTTTTTTTTTTTTCCAGATACTATTGATCTTTATGTTCCAATGTATAAAGTGTAAAATAAAAGATGTATTTTTGCAGTATAACTCAAAAGCACGTGTATCTTGTCATTTCCTTTGGAAACAAAATATTTTTAAAATCAGTACATTCCTCAGAAACTTTTGATCTTGACAGAACAGCCTATCTATTAAAAAATTTATAGCCAGAACCAGTATGTATCTGCTTAGCCAGAACACAGATTCACTCAACTTTGCCTTTTGCCATGTATGTAGTTATTTCTTCTTTCTGTAACATATGTTTATGCCACTTTCTTTAAATTTGCAAGTGTTATGTCCCAATCCTGCCACTTGCTCTTTATGAATGGCTTATTGCACCTATGTATCCTTTGAAGTCATGCCTGTTTAATAGATTAGTCAAGCATATGTGACAAATGGATTTTCTTTGTGAAATATGCTATCTAATAAATCTTTGATAGATGACAAAATCATTGGTGTACTTCTGGTTGGCGCCAATCTTCCTCTGAGATCAGAAAAGGAATGATTTGATAAAACATTCAATCAAGTCATATTTTTTTTCTATTAAACTTCAATGTTTAGAGTGTCCTCTAGTAAAGTAAGGGATAACAAAAAGTCCTTTCCTGAACTTTTTAAAAAATACTTTCGGCACAAAAGAACTGCATCCATTCAAAACCTTACAGGGCCATTTCTCACGGGCAATGAAAATGTAATTGCTGTGACATTTACATATCTGGCAACTGCTACAGTGACTTCTTGGAGCTCCACAAAATGTTCTCAAACAGAACAAAACTTGCTTGGCAACTCACTGGGTAGTAGTGAATTTGAAGGAAGCACAGGCAATGAGAAGATCCCTTACAATGCTGGAAACTGGGGAGTCCTCACTTCTTCCAAGATATATCTATTTCAGCAAATCCTTTCCTGAGTTTGTGTCATAGTTGTGTGTGATGTAAGATCACATCTCCTCATGATGCTCCTGTCTCTCAGATCTGTGCAGTATGTGTGAGCAGTCTGCAGTCCCTTTTTCTGGCTAATAGAGTTGTACTGGTTACAAAGTGCTGTAGAAGGCAGCCCATGAACACTGCATGTGCAGGAGGTACAGCTGGTCCCTCACCTATTGCTGTGTATGTCTCAAACTTTTCCTTCAGGATGGGGATAAGCCATCTTTCCTCAGGATGCCAAAGTGCATGTGTATGCCTAAAATCGTTGTGCTTTCCATCTGCCTTGTCCTGGGATTGCCATCTCAGATGACTGAGATGATTTGCCTCTGCTCATTTACTTCTACTGCCCATAAAGTAGGTTTGAGGTGACCAGCTGAGAGATAGGCTGTGTCAGTACTACTTAGTAACCCAGTGCAATAGGAATAGGTCAGGAGACCAAAGCAGCCTTGGTTCTCAGGCCCCAAGATCAAAACAGCATATAGTTCAGGAGAGTTGCTTGAGGATCAACTTGGAATTAACACCCTTTCACAAAATCACAGAATCATTGGCTGGCTGAGGTTAGCAGAGACCTCTGGAGGCCATCTGGTCCCAGCTCCTGCTCAAGCAGAGCCACCTGGATCAGGTTGCTGAGGACTGTGTCCAAATGGCTTCCAAAAATCTCCAACAACTTTATTGAGATAGAAAGAGAATCCACAACTTCTCTCTCTTCCTCATTAAGAGCTGGAGTGCATTTGGTCTTGCAGTTGAAATTATGGTCTCGTTTCTCTCTAGAGGAAACCAGCTTAATTCCACTAAAACTACTCTGCAAACTGAATCAATGTCCAGTAGGGGGTGAAGATTCACTGCAAAACCATGTTGCTGCGGGCAGCCAAAATGCTGATGTAGACACAGCCTTAGTCAACCAATTTTCATGTCTAAAGTTATGTGATGTGAATCCTGACCAACAAAGATAAGCCTGGACCTTAGTGAAAACATTATCTTCTCATGGATGAATTTTGAGACAATCAGAACTAATGCTGAAGAGCACTAGCCTTCTCAAACTTAGATAATCTGTGGTAAATGTGTTCACCAATTACAGTGGCTTGTTCTTGCTGTGATCAGCTGAATGGATCTAGAGGATCAGATGGATCCGATGGATCAGATGAATTCATGAATGGATTGGATACTTTTGGGGAGATGTTCAGGACAAGCAATATTCCTGAGGGTGAAATCAGAGCAACCATGCATTGATCAGAGCATAGAAAGACGGGAATCTATTAAAGATGCCCCCTTATAATTTAAAGTACTTGTTCTTCAAACTATCTCAGAGGAAAGGAAAAATACATTTTATAGGTATGTATTAAACACAGGCATTTAACTGTAGGCACAGAGGAGTCTTCGAGCAAAACATGGCTTTGAGCTGAAGCTAACATAAGTGCTGAGCAGTTTTAATTTCTCATCTCTCTTTCTCCACCAAATAAAACAAGTTAATGTAATTAGAATGAACCTGTGAATATAGCTTGTTGGAAGAAAGGGACACTTAAAGCAGAGATCTGTAGCCTTTATCTAGCCAAACTCCACTTTCTAAGCCTATATTACCCAAGTCTTTCTTGGAAACAGTGCATCTATGTGTGACTGCATATGCATGCATAGCTGTGTGTAACAGAGCCCTGGATATCACATTACATGTGCATATCCTTATCTGCTGTGGTCTCTGCATCTTCAGAGTAGGAAGATGTATATTTGTATCTCTTTCAGGTGTAATTTGCAATAAGGCAGTTATGCTGCTCAGACATAAGAGAAGGACTTTGGTCCCATTTGAGCTGTAATTTTTTAATTAGAAAATAAATCTCTGAGAATGATTGAAATCTCTCTAGCAGGCAGGTCAGCTATTTATACACACACATGTACATTTTCCTTTATCTAACAAGTATGCCATGTTGTGGTCTCTGGCCTCATGACCCAGACCAAAATTCTTCGAAGCCAAGAAAAAGAAATGTTTTCATTTGGCTGCAGCAGGATCAGGCTAAGATGTAAAATGTAGTGAAAAAAGGCCTTTCCTATAGAAATATTGATCTTGTCTGAAGAAAGTAGTGTTAAATATCTCACAAGAAAGCCTGATCCTACAATCTAATTTTAGCTGTGATGTAATAGGAGTGTGTACTAAACAACAGGACAGAGGGGGAAATTGAGGACAAGGATAAAAGTAATAAGATCATGCACATCTCTAGCCTAGTTATTTGTGCCTATTGGGAGCTCTGCTGAATGTGAAGATGCAGTTATTCCTTCATTTAGTAGGCATTTATTACACTAATATTTACATACAGACTATGCCTTCTATTGTGATATATATTTTTTCCTTTCTACAGGATGGTTTTATTACAGGTATCATGAAATAGATAGGCACAGTACGTAAGACTCCCTGGAATTTGGTTTTGACTCCTGTGCCAGGTCCTGTACAGTGCCCACCATCTGACATAAGCTAGGTGGAAATGGAAGATGGAAAGCAGAAAGCAGAGCTGAGCCCAGCTTTTAGTAGAGCCTTTTCTCAACTCATTTGCTGGGCACAATAAGCACAGCTTATGCCAGTAGTGAGGAGACAGATAGCCTTATCAATCAGTAGAATACTATCTTCATAGTGAAAGGACACCCACAGCATCACTGTGGGAGGGTACCCAGCTATTCTGAGTGAGCTGAGACACATGAGCTAGAGACAGCAGCAAACAACTACTCAAGAGTTGCTATCCCCCTGCTAGCCCAATAAAGGGCTGCCTGAAAGGCCCAAGGAGCATCACTGTGAGCACTCACATCAGATGTGGCCCCTCAGAGCTGTTGCCACTGCCAAGCACCTCACTTTACTGCTTAGGGAAAAGCATGAGCAAAACAGAGCAGCATCGAGTCTCTGTTTCCACTTTCTGGGGTGACTAATGCTGGTTTCCACTTGCTAAATAAACTGATTCTTTCTTCAAATGAGCCTGTGTTCCCTGCCTGCATGTAGAGCAAGTGCACATGCTGGATTAAGAGCTCAACACGGCTTTTGTAATGTGGGAGATGCTGCTTTATGCAGGAACCCGTGAAATGGCATTCTTTCTTCAAGTGGATTTTGCAATTCTCCTCAAGCCAAATCAAACATTAATAACATTCAGTCCGCATTTCCATACGTAGATGTTTTTATCAAACCACATTCTCTTTCATTGTTATATTTCTGTGGTGCTTTGGTTTCTTGCATGTATACATCTTGAGTAAAGTAAATAGCAGTGCAGCTTTATGAAATGTTACTTAACATTTATGAGTGTTTTTTAAAGTTTCTGATTTTGTTGCTCTTGCCAGTACCAGTAAATGTGTTTGAAGTCCTTCACATGTTCTTTTGTTTATAGTAGAAACACCAGATTTTGCTGAGAACATCTCCCTATTAAAAAGAGAAGCTGAAGTTTTATTAAATAAAAGCCTTCAGAAGAGTCAGTTGCTCCATAACAGTTGTGTGCAAGAAAATGTTTGTGTCCATTTTCGTTAATGACCTCATGAGTTGTGCTAGTTAAAACTGAAAGCAAAGAAACCAGGACTGATGCTTAACTGGCAAGAAGCCAGTACAACAAAATTAATAACATATGTTGAAGAACCCATTTGTAACAATTTTTCCATTTTAAAAAAAAAAAGTGGCAGCTTAAAACCACTGACAGGACTGTCTTTTCTTTTTTCCTCTCTCTCTCTTCTTCCCTCCCTCCTCCTTCTTTACTATATGGGACGCTTTGGCTTCTGTCCAACTGTGCGGTACCAAACTTGTCTCAGAATACAGATTAATGCTTTATGCAATTTTAAGTGATCCTCTTGCAGCTGCTGCTCAGGAGAATATTGTAGTGAGCTTGTTTGCTCTGAGGAGTCAGTGGCAAAACCACAGATGCAGCAGCCCCCCCTTGGCAAATAACAGATGTGGCATTTTGCTACGTTCAGCTCGTCCACAGCACTTACCTTACTCCCGAACAATTTGTGAGGCACTGCCCCAGCTCACTGCCATCCAAACACAAATTCAGCTGTAAAACACTTGGATTGTGAGTTTTTGGGTGGACTGTTACACAGACTTTTCTGGCCACATGGAAGTTAATCTTGTTTATTGATCACTATAGTATGGGTGGGGAAAAGTGGACCTTGCCCAAGCGAAAATTGCCTCTGTCATTGGCCTTTGGATGTGCCATCTCCATGCATTTTGATCCCCTTCTCAGCCAATATCTTGGTTTGTTGTTTTTGCTGTTGTTGTTTTTTCCCCTCTTCTAAAGACTGTAGCATATGTCCCATGGAACAAGCAGTCTCTTTATCTAAATTCCCTATTAGTTCCTCTCTCCATTTGAAACTCCAGGCACTCTGGGGCTTCTTGGCACTGCTGGGGTTCTCACACTAAAATGGCTAAGTACTTACAGTGTGATGCATAAGGCAGAAATTAATTTGGTTGTTAGAGGCCATGAAAGAATATTGTGTTTTGAGAAATTACTCTTTGAGATACAGGGAACAACTCGGATTTTCAGAGTGGCTGGTGAGTTGGAGAGTTCCTTCAAGGATACCTTGGCAGTTTTCAGCTGGGCATAGGGAATGCAGGGCATGGGAAGAGAGGAGAGACACTGCCTGGAGGTAACTGGATTATGTATTGGGAAGTGAATGAGTGAATTTGAGAAGTAGTAAGGGAAGGGAATGAATGAAGCTGTGGGTGTCCAACAGGTTTCAGGTATTGAATGACAGTGACGATTCAGGAAGCAAAAAGCTCTGTGCAGCAAGTAGAGAAACCAAACAAGCAAAGTAAAGAAAAGGAGAGTTAAAATTGACAGACACTAAGAATGCAAAGGAAGTTTTATAGGCAATTAGTGCTAACACTGAGGCAGGAAAATAAGTTAAATTCTTTGTAATAGAGGACTGAATAACTCTGTGTAAACTCACCACATTCAGCAGATTATACAGGGTGGTACAGTGTTGGATTTGGCCCAAAAATCAAAATACAGTTAAATGTAGCTATCATGCAGTGCCCTGACTTGGAAAGAAATTGTAAGGATTGTGGATAGGAAAATCTTCAGTCGTCAGTTCATTGTATGACTTCAGTAGAAAAGGAAAACAGGTGGAGCAGAGTGGGGGGAGAAGACTGAGTGTATGAATGAGGAGAGAAATCCAAATTAGTTCCAGTGTTCTGAGACTGTATGAGGTGCTAGCTCCATTTCCTCCACAAAACTGAACACTTTGGGTCTCTTCACAGAAAATATGCTATTGCTCTTGAGATAGGACAATGCTTGGGAAACATTTGAGAGGCTATATCTGTTTTCCGACACAGACGGAAAAACAAGATAACAGTGTACAATATTTTTAAAACTGGTGTTTGCACAGGCTTGGTTGACATCTACAAAATAATTTCTTCTAGAAGGGGAATAGTCATAGCAGGTGTTTAAAACTGGACTTAGCACCAAAAAGAATGGAAACTTTTTAAAATGTTTGGAAGGTGAGAAAGTGTCTAGATCACAGGCTAATCACAGCAATGGCTAATCCAGTCATGTAGTACTGTTTAATATTTGCATTGCACCCTTGCCAAGGTGCCAACCAGTTACAGGAATGATCCTGAGCCAAGCCCTAGGTGCAGAATTACAGAATACTCCTGTCCATATCTCCTATAGGCTGTACATTACATTTTAACGGGAGTTGCTGAAAATTAGTTCCAAAAATGACCATGCAGAAAAGAAAAAACTGCTAACAAATGTTTGGCATAGAAGATGGAGGCTGGGTTGGGGATATTTTGAAAAGATGATCTTTAGTATTGTAAGTCACCTCTGGGTTTTTTGGTAAGATGTATTTTCAATGCCATATGATAAAATGTCTAGGTCATCTTCTCTTCACTATAACCTTCCATGGTTTAAGTCTCTTCACTGTAACTTTCCATGCATATTCAGGTTTAAGCCTCATGCTATTATTTCTGAGACTCCTTCTTATTGTTATTTCATGGTTTTATTATTGAATATTTGTTTTTCTGTCTTAAATCAAATGTCTCACTTCAGGAGTCATTTTTTGCATCTTTCAGCGCTACGTTTAAAAAATATATTTCTAGGTGCATATACATTACATTTTATACACATGAAGATCTGTGAAAAATCAAAAAGAAGAAGAGGTTACTAATTTGTTTGTACAAGGAAATGAAATAAAGGATTATTTACGTAAATACGAGGATTTCACAAACTACAGTGAAGCATCTCATCCTCAGATGGGTAAGCCTATTATTTGATTTCTGTTTAACCTTCACTCATTCTGAGCAGTCAGAAAGTGCTGTTTCAGGTGAATTCAATGCTTGACAATTAAAAATAAATCTCTATTTTTCATTCAAAACCATTCATTGAATTAAACCTCTATTCGCAAATAAGCTCAGCTCTCCAGAACTTTATTTTTCTGACAATTACATAAATTATTCTCACAGACTTAATGTAGAGGTTTTTAAGATAAGCATGATTGAAATCCTGATCTCATTGAAGTCAATAGGCAAAATCCCACAATACAGTCAAAAATTTTGTGCATCCATTGCATTACTCCTGAGAGCTCTGCTCTATCATTCTCTGTTTTCATCTCCTTTAACTGGTTATGAAAAGCGTGGGCACAGCACTTGATTCCTAGGACTTGACTTCCAATGTAAAATTAATCCAACCTTTAAAAGGGACCCTGCAGAACTACCTTTTCATTTTCAAGGTAGTTAATTGGATGAAAATGAAACTGAGACTTCATTATTCTGCATTTTACTTTGGCAGTTTTTAGCCCCTCTTTTTTCTCCCCTTTACTTGAAAAATACATAATGTTAACTTATATTCACGAATTTGCAAATCTCTCTTTTATATAACCATTTAAACAGTTTTTCTTAGACTTCTGCACATTACATAAAACTGTTTTTATAACAGTAATTTATTAGGTTAAGTTGGAGAGCTTTTACTGCTTTTTATATAAAAAGACTGGCCTGATTCTGGATCTCCTTAATGTGGCCCTTTAGATGTAGCAGTTCTGACATTCAAACTTACTTGGAATGTATGTTCAGCAGCTTGGTAATGTGCAAAATATGCCAAAGAAGCACCATTACCTTCAGAAAAAAGGCATTGTGTTATCCTGTATTTTTGAACTGTCCACAGCCCAAGGAGTAAAAATGCCTTGTGACTGTCTGTGGAAATAGTCTGCAGCCCCAAAAGATCTACAGGCCACAGTAGAAAGGCGGGATCAAATAGGGAAATGATCTGCTAAGAAAAAAGGCTGAATTATGTCACATGCTTAAAAAGGGTAAGATTCAAAAATGGAATTAGCTATTAGAGATGTAGTAGCAGGAGAAAAGCCCATGTAAATAAGCAAGGTCATGTCTTTTCCACCTCACCTGTAGGATATTCTGTGAGAGACGACTCTACGTCTATCACAATGTAATTGGCCTCAGCAGACATGCAGGAAGTTACACACTGATCAAGTTAGGAATATTATTTTGGTCCAACAAGTCATCGGCAAGCACCTTGTGAAATGATTCAGTCTTCCTTTCTTCACTTGTTCACTTTTAAAGACAAGGTCCTTTCTAATTTAGCCTGGGTCCATAATGACTTTGTAAATCCAGAATGAGGAGACATTTCTTTAAAACCTTATTTTATTATTACTGTTAATTTAAAGAAAATCAGCACCACTGTAAGGAATTTTCACCCATGGCCAAGTCTGAAATGAAACATTGAGGTGAATAAACTTAATTATATCCAACTATACAAGACAACAAAAGTCTTACTTTGTGTCTCTAGGATGGCGTTTGGCATACAAGGTATTCCTTCCTTTCTTCATTTCTTTCCTTTCAGGATGAGAAAAGGCTGAGGAGGCTGTCAATCTGATGAAGTTCAGCATAAGACTGTCAGAGGAATGAGATGTCAGCCTGGGTCTGAATGAAAATCCTAATGTGATTGGGGTTGACTATATTCCTTTTAACAGTGAAGGTGGCATAAGAGTTTTGCTTTTCAGGAATTTCTGTACCTTCCCAATTTCCAACTTTCCTTTGTCTTGTTTCAGTTGTTTGTGGGTCTGTACTTTAAAGTTGGGTCTTTAAGTTAAAAAGAAGCACATAATTCTAATATTTACTGAGCAGCACTTGACTTTAGTCACCTCTTTATCTTACTTTTTTTGGGGGGTCTGTTTGTCCTGGATATCAAAGACACAATGAGCCATCACTTCCTGCAGTGGAAAACTATTTCAGAACTAAAATTGTGTAGGGAGCTGGAAAATGCAAGTGTGTAGCCATATTTTCAGGTTTTGATACTGTGTGTTGAATGATTTAATGAGATGCTTGTGGGTTACTTTAACTGGGGCTGAATTCTGGCTTGCACTTCTTTGTGGTCTGTGCTGTAAATATGGAACCAAGCTCTACAGAACTGAGAGTCAGCACTGTAGAGTATGCATGATCTAACATTAGGCTTAAGTCATTTTAACTTTTGCTGAACTCTGCTAACTAGCCATTTTAGGGCAAACCTGCTATAAATAATACGATTTGCAAGATGTAAATCAAAGTTGCAAATACTCACTTTAACCATTCAGCCTAACAAGGAATCAACGCTGCACACTGTAGCTGAGATGAATATCTAAATTAATAGGAATGCTCCTACAGTTCAGCCTCACAGATCAAGTTGCCTAGCAGCAACAGTAAAGAAAAGTGAAAGACTGAGACAAAATACACGTATGTTCATTCTCTTTGGCTTCTGAAATTGCTGAAAATATGAAAAGTGATAATGAACTTTATAAGCACTTCCTGCTGTATTTCACAGTCTATATTTTATTTTAATATTTTTTCTACAGTATGTCTTTTCAGTACCAAACACTTGATTGCCTTTCATTGCTGATTTATTTGTTTTTAACATGAAATTCAGGACTAGACTAATACACCTCACTTTTTTTTTTTTTAAAGTGAAATATCTTCTAAAGAAGCATAGTCAGAGAGCAGCCCTGTGGAGAAGGACTTGGGGGTTCGGGTGGATCAAAAGCTGGACATGAGCCAGCAGTGTGTGCTTGCAGCTCAGAAGGCCAACAGTATCCTGAGCTGCATCAGAAGAGGGATGGTCAGCAGAGAGAGGGAGGTGATTGCTCCCCTCTACTTTGCCATCCTGTGGACCCACCTGGAGTATTGCATCCAGGTCTGGGGCTCACAGCACAAGAAAGGTGTGGAGCTGTTGGAGTGGGTCCAGAGGAGGGCCATGAAGATGCTCAGAGAGTTGGAGCACCTCTACTGTGAAGAAAAGTTGAGGGTGCTGGGCTTGTTCAGCTTGGAAAAGAGAAGGCTCCAGGAGACCTCATTGCAGCCTTCTTGTACTTGAGGGGAGCTTATAAACGGGAGGGAGACCGACTTTTTACACTGGTAGATAGTGATAGGACAAGGGGAAATGTTTTTAAACTAAAAGAGGGGAGATAATATTATTTATATTATATTAGATGATAGGATGAAAAATTTCACTCAGAAGGTGGTGAGGCACTGGAACAAACAGGTTGCTTCCACAACAGAGAAGCTGTGGATGTCCCATCCCTGGAGGCATTCAAGGCCAGGTTGGATGGGGCCCTGGGCAGCCCGAACAAGTGGGTAGCAACACTGCCCAGGGCAGGGGGGTTGGAAATACAGGATTTTTAAGCTCCCTTCCAACCCAAGCTATTCTACATTTCTATGATTCCACGATTTGTCACAGAAGTTGTGAGTTTTCAAGTTTGAAATTGAAGACTTGGGGGTAAGATTTTTTAATAGGCTGAAATTAAATAAATTTTGCATAAAAATATTGGCACTAAAGTGGAAAAAACAAACCATATATTGAAAAGGGAGGTCTGATTATTGTTTTTTTTTTTTTGTTTTTTTTTTTAGGTCGGGAAGTCCATACATTAAATATTATTTTTCATCCCCCTGAAATCCCATTGAACTGACACATTAAAGAACAAACCTGTGTGAATGAGGATATTAGAACACTGCTACTTCAGTGCTTGAAATGTTGACTTCTGTTTCTGATGGAAAAGTCCTCTAAAATCATGTCATGTAGCACCAATTTTATTTGATTCAGTTACCCGTAACTACAATTTTGTAGGCTGTTAGTGTAACATAGGTTGATCCAAAAGTAATGCATCCCATTTATTTCTATAGAAACTACAACAATTACAAAGAGCACAATAACACTATTTGATAGAGCAAATTCTCAACTACAAACCTCTATTTTTAAACACAGCCACCACAGTTAGTATTGAACAATTACTGATGAACAATAGCCTGCATGCTGTACTTACAAAAATCTTCATGGCCATCCAGAACGTGGCTCGTCTCACGTCACTGTCATCACTGCTGAAATGCACCATGCATTGCCTCACTGTGCTCACATCCACTGTCTGGTCTCCAGAAACATTCAGCAACCACTGCTGAATGCCAGTGGGTGTCATTTTTTCCTCATGGAGGAATTCATTTCCACCCCTTTGCTTCATTTGCACTTTCATGTCAGACGCCATTGTGTCAGACTGCCCCTCCGCTGCCATCTGTTGCACAGCAAAAACAGGTAACAGGATATTGGCAGGAAGGTTCAGCCTCTACTGCCATATCATCCACATCTGCCTCTGATGTTGTGGGCCAACATAATAAAATAGGAGGTATTACTTTCAGGGTAGCCTCAGTACTTTGTTCAAGTAGGTATGAAGAATAAATCCCGTCTCCTAAAGCTGTGTCTTACCTCTCATACCTCTCAGAAGGTGAGCGTCCTTCTGTCTTTACAGAAATAGCCTGTTTGTGTAACTTGGGATGACTTCTGATTATTCATGTAGGATTTGGACTAGTCCTTCAGCCTTACAGCTGGAAAAAAGGCCAGGAAGAGCCTGTACCATTTAGCTACACTGTTGCATGGCAATTTTTTTGAAAAAAAGCTTTGAGAATTGTGAGTGACAGAGTAGCTTCTGAGCTCAAAAGTATAGAACAAACAAACAAAATAATGATGATGAAAAAAAACAACTAACCGACCAACCAAAAAAAAAAAAACCAACAACAAACTTGATGGGTTTTCTTATTTGCACCTTTGATGATATGCAAAGTCCTGTGGCATCATTTCAACAAAGCACTTCGGCATATGGTTGGTTATAAAGATGGCAAGTCCCTCTCTCCTCAGCGAAGTTGAAATTTAGCCAAGTTAAATGGCTCCGCTGAAGTCAAATGAATGTAAAATGATTTAGAATGAGACTTAAAGTTAAGTTCATGTTTCATAGATTGATAGCATTTAAGGTTGGGAAAAGTGATTGCAAGGTTGGGAATAGTGATAATAATCACGTAGCCTGACCTCCTCCACAACACAAAACCAAAGAATTTTACCAAGTATTCCCAAAATCAAATCCACCACTGCTGCTTGAACTGTAACTGTACTTCAGAAAGACAATCCATTTTGATTTAAAGACTTCACAAGACAGATAATCCATAGTATTCCCAGATAAGATTGTTTCAGCAGCTAAGATCCTTCATTGAAAATAGATACATTCTAAAATGCTAACATGAACTCGCTGAGATTCAACTTCCATGTGTAATAAACTTTCCTGTTAGGTTAAAAGGTTAGATTCTACAGTTTTCTTTTTATGGATGTATTCTCAGGCCATTATTATATCAATTCTTAGTCTGTGCTTTTTATTGACTAGATTAAGATGTTTTTACTTCTCACTTCTGCTACTGATACTGTCTTTGTAGTTTTCTTCTGAACGTTTTCCAAACTGCCAACATCCTTCTTAAATGTGATCATCAGAAGTGGGAAGAGATATCCCAGTAATGATCTTGCTAGTTGCTGATAAACTGTAGTAGTAGAACACTTTTGCTTTAGTCTGATAGTCTCCAACATATACATCGAGGACAGTATATGTGCCTATTTAATCATTATGTCCTATTATATTTACTTTTTTGAGATGCATTACCTACTGAGGAAAGAAGAGACAATGACATATGCTGTGCTGTTTTGCATAGAAATACAATTGACTAGTCTTCAGCATAAAACAATGAGACAACAAAATGTATGATGAAAAAATAAAATAGAACGTAAAAAAATCTTTCTAATTAACTAATAGCTTTGGTGGCAAATTTTTCATTCTGGAGTTACTTATCCAGGTGAACTGCTTCAAGGGTAATTATTTCCCATGGCTTTCATCACATGGCTTTCCATGAGGAAATGACTTGTGTAATTGTGGGTGGGTTTTCCAGGTTTACGAGCTTTAGCTTCATGGATAAAGGCTCTTAAAAATACGTAGCTAGTTGAGAATCAATTGATTTTGCCGGGAATCACTAACTGAAGAGACATTGTATCAATGAGAGATTAATTTTGATTTAAGAAATAACTGTTTCACAAGTGATTGGTCTTTAATTGTCTTACTTAATTGTCATTATTTCCCAGCTGGCTGCTTTCCTTTTTTACTTTTGTTCTAAATTAGGATTATCAGCCTGAGGAATGAAACTGAAATCTATATCATAAGTGAAAAAAAGGCTCAGGCTAGACTGACTCAAGCCTATTTATGCAACCTTTCTTACTTGCTGAATCTCATCAACTTGAATATATGGAGAGTAAAAGCTCATTACTGGGTGAGATATTAAGAAGAGTGCCTCCTAAATACAACCCTGACACTTGCAAGAAATAAGTTTTACAGTCCTCAAAGTCATTTACCTCCTCACACAATCTGCTTTTTCTCCTTGCGCCTGAGGTTTCAATTTATAAAACAAGAATAATTACATTACCTTCTTTTATTAAGTGCGTTGAGCTCTGCCACAGAAAAATGCTTGATAAGAAGTGGAGTTTTTATATAGACCCTCTGTAGCTTCGGTGTTTTCAGAAGATGGGTTTACTTTGGGTAATGATATCTACATGGAAACCAGGGAGAAATTGAGAACTGACTCCTTCCCTGTTGGGCCAAGAGCTCAGAGTGAGCAACTTTTGAATATTACTGTGCATATATGTCAGCCATGCAGAGGAAAGCCAGTCTAGGAGATTGACAGACTTGTCTGTCATCTAAAAAAAAAAAAGAATTAAACCAGAGAAACAGCCATTTATTTATTCAGGTAAAAGTGAAAGACTAAAGCCTGCCATGCTTGGCTTGGTTTTTGTACAGAAAAAATTCATCTCTAAGCAGCTCTGTTTTCAAGTAGCAATTATTATTCACTGTGGGAGAAGGCAGGGGTGTGAAGCAGATGAACACTGGAGACTCACAGAATGTCCAAAGAACTTTTATTGCTGAAGGAGCACAGGGTGGAAAGCAATAAAGATCGAAATCCTCAACGCTTACACAAACTGTAACTTACTAAGCAATCGCTTCATCATAACCACATAAACCAAAACTCCCTCCCTGCTTCCTGCTGTTCCTACAACCTCCAGAGCTTTGGTATGCTTCAGGTTTTCTTTCTTTCTTTCTTTCTTCTTTCTTTTTTTCTTTCTTCTTCTTCTTCTTCTTTTTTTTTTTTGTAAGAAACATATATCATGATGTGTTTTCTTTCTTTTTAAATAAAAATATCAAAAGAATACTTATCAATGACTGAGGAGGGAGAGCTATTTTTTAACTGGAACATGCACCATGCTGTGACACACTCATCCAGGAGCAAGAGAAGATTGATGGCTAGACATGTGGAGAGAACTGCCACTGATTGAAATCAGACAACTGCAAGCTGTGAGGGAGATCCAGGGGAAACCATTTTAACCACAGTAGTCCAGTCTGAGCACACTTGGACAGGACCTTTCCTCTGTCTGAAGTCTGCGCTGTGGGACGGAAAGAAACAAGGCAGTACCGAGGCAAAATGTGAATCTATGACAACTTCAAAGATATATGCGTATGTCTCTATCTATCTCACCTCTGTAAATTATTTCCTTCACTAGCAGATAATAGATCAGAAATTTAACTCCTCAAGTGCCAGTCATCTTCTTATACCCCTCAGATTCTTTAGCAAAGACGAGAAGAAAGAATAAAAAAAAAGCTTTTGAGTAGGGGAAAAATTGGAACAGTACTAGAAACCTGATTTTCAGAAGTGCTGAGCACCTGGAGTGTCAATTACAGTTACTGGGAGCTGCTCACGACCTCTCAAGATATCAGACTTTCTGCAGCACAAAATTACCAAGTATTTCCTTCATTCCACTTCAAAATTGTACCACTTATTTACAGGGAGAAGTGAATGAAGTGGTATGAAAGGATGGGTTCCCTCGCACCCATCACCCAGGCTGCCCGGTCAGCATTGGTCATGATTGCACAGCCGTGCACTTGCACTGAGACATTTTTATTTCATTATGGGTGTCAGTTTACAGCCATTAGCTAAGCAGATTGGCCCAGACCAAAATGCCTCCTTTTTGTGTGTGTGCATGTGTCTTATCACCAGATCTCTCTTCCATTACTCAAGTCCTTAAAAAAAAAAAAAAAAAAGGAAGGAAGGAAAAAAAAGGAAAGAAAAGACAAGGAAAGAAAGGCTTTAAGTGCATTATGTTTTGTGGCTTGTCTCTGTCCTCTAGCCAGAACAGTCTGAAATAGGTTTTATTGGAAATCATTACTTAAATTCCAGCGCTGAGGAGAATATTGATCTCTCGTGCGTAATGGTTACCAGACTGCAGAAAGTAGCAAAGAGGGCTCCAAGCAGGCCGACATAATGTCAGTGACAATTCATTTTTTTAACCAGCCAGGATACTGGTTTAATATCCTGAAAAAGGCACTTAACGCCAGACCTTTCATAGCATCTGTCAGGCCCGGCGGCAGGCTGCTCCTCGGGCTGGCAGGCACAGCCGAGTCCTGCTTGGCCGCACACTGCTGGCGAGGCCTGGCATTCCTGCGGCGCCCGCCCGCCCGCACCCTGCACTCCACACGCGCTCGCCAGCTGTCCCAACTTTCCAGGGCACTCCTGGGTTTTCTAAATACGTGCCACATAAAAATAAAATCGAGGAGGGTGATGCGCTGCGGAGCCCTGTGTGTGCAGCGCATAATTCATTCGCGGTGTCTATGGCCCATTATTCCCACATTCCTCCCACAGAGCTATCGATTTCATCTCCAGCCAAGCTGGAATCTGAATCTGGGGAGCTCAGCGACATGGTGGTGGTGTGGGCACACTGTTTGCCTTTTTTTTTTCCCCGCTCTTTCTTGATTGTCCTCTTCTTTCTCCACTCTGTAAGAAATAATATGTTTTGTGTTCACGGGCATGAATGGACTTAAAAGAGTCCCATCAGTAATTCTAGATTCCCCAATTTGTTTAACTCCAGAAAAAAAAAACTTTCAACTGCTCTCCAAATGCAGGACCACATAGAAAAAAACCCAATAATCTTCCTCTACTTTCTGAAGTAAAACTGCCAGTTGTTCAATGCATCTCTCACCCACCAACTCTCAAGGGAAAACATGGGAAATCAGTGTTTGGCTAATGAGATTCCTGCTCATCGAATAAAATGGGTGATGACTTCCATAGGTTTCCTTGTGTTTGTCATTTCAGGGAGTAGAGAAAGAAAACTTTCCACAAGTATCAGTGGCATTTAATTAACGTAATCTGGACACCTGCCCAAGTGCTGCAATAATCAGTGGAGAGCAGTTTGTAGTGCATTTAATGCAAGCCAGCAGTCGTGCTGTGGGAGCACTCAGAAACAGTTACAGAATAAATGTGTCTCAAATCTGCTAGATCTTCTTTTCCCTCTGATCCATTTTGCAGCTACCTTAAAAAAAACTAAGGAAGGCTAACCCACTGCCCTGCACAACAACAACACAACAGCAAAAAGCATCTCACGTGAAAGAAAATGTTATAAATGAAAAGAGCTTGTAATGACTAATGGAGGAGCTAGCAAAGCAATGTCATCACGGACTATAGGACTTCCATTTGCATCCAGAGCTACTATCCATTTGCTGTGTTTAGCAGAATCTTTTTTTTCCACAAAAAGAATGTTCTCAACTAAAAAGTTTATGTACCTTTAAAAAAAATCATAATTTAAAATAAGTGTCAGATGAACAATTGTGTTTAACCAGCAGTAGGATAATCAACAGATATAGATCTTAAACATTCAAAACCCATCTGGACATGGTCCTGTGTAACCATCTCTAGGTGGCCTGACTTGAGCAGTCAGTCTGGACCAGAGGACCTCCAAAGGTCCCTTCCAACATCAACTAGTCTGTGACTTTGTGATTCTGTTTTTCAGATGAAAGATATGTTAGATTTTAATTAGTCAGTATTAATGTGGTTGCATAGAACTGCACATTTTTAGTACAGAAGCACTAAAAGGTCAGAGTCAAATGCAGATAATTTGATAAAGACAAAAAGTTACTACCATTCCTAATTACCTAAAAGTTATGTATTTAGTCTAACTCAGAGTATTTAGTCTGGGCTCTACTAAAAACATGCTGGTGTGGTCCACACCTCCTGCATGGAGTGGACCATGAGGCAAAGCTCTCTCTGCACCCACAGTAAAGATTAGTCTTGGAGAAAATTACATTTCCCACTTCAAAAGGAGTCCAGGAAAAAATTAGATCCTACGCAGAACAAACCATCAGAGAGATATAGATGCAGGAGATTTAGTCCATGCAGTGTCTACAAAGGGGAGTGAAACATCCTCTAGCTGTAGCATGATGAAAGACAAAGTCTTTCAACTAGTTTAGAATAGAAATTTCCCTTGTAGAAGGTAAAATTAAGTAAGATGAATCTAAATTCTTATGACTTGTTTAAGAAAGTCAATCCTGTGGGAAGTCCAGGGTAAAAAGAGGTGTTGGAGTATGTTTTCTGAAGTCCAGGCTAACATGATCTTATGAATACTGATGCACTTTTATTTATTATTTTACAAAGCAGAAATTATGCAGTTTAGCTCAGTCTTTCCTTGCTATTTGTCCTTGGATTTTCTTGATATTCTTTCTAAAATAGTGAGGCAAACAGAACATGTAAATGACACAGAAATCTTGTGAGAAGTCATATGCAGTTTCTAGGAACAGACATATTAGAATCATTACACTATCAACATCTATTTGTAGCCCTCTAAAAATCATTACAGCTTTTAAAGAATTCTAATTAGGCATGTCTGAAGTGCCAAATCCAGGTGGATTTTCACCCACTTCCAATAATATGGTTGCTCTGAGCCCTCGCTGAAATAGATCATATCTCTGGAATCTATCTGTAATGGAGATCAGTTTCTGACTTATCCCATAACCTCCCAAGATACAGTTAAGTTGTTCTGATCCAGCATGCTTTAAAGCTGTGCAGAACTTACAGCTGTGTGCCTGTTACCATATCCTTCAGATTCTTTCATTCACTAAAGAAGCATCATTAAAGCAGAAAGGAGAATGATGAGATGGGTCATTCTTCACTCTTGTTCCTGCTTATTTGCTGCATGTTTGTTTATGACTTTGTATTTGTTTTCTACTAATACTGTATTTTCCAGCACACACTCATAGAATAATACTGCATTATCAGCATCTGCTTCTCACGTGATATGGTATGGGACCCCAATACAAAGTGGAAAATAAAAATCTACCCATAATTTTAAAAACCCACAGCCACTCTTTTCTTAACAACAGATGTATATTTTAAGGTGAGCAAAGTGCCATTTCATAGTCTGTCATCAATTTATACAGTACCTGAATCTATGTTACATTAGCAAATCTTTGCTACTATTAAATCTTTCTGATGAAAGCTAACCTAATCTATGCATATCTCTTCAACACGACCAAGTTCAAATTAATTCAATGAAACAAGCTCAGTGATTTTGAGAAGACCTCATATAAACAGGAGGGAAATCAACTTTTTATAAGGGTAGATAGTGATAGGACAAGGGGGAACAGTTTTAAGCTGAAGGAGGGAAGGTTTAGATTGGACATCAGGGGGAAGTTCTTCACTGAGAGAGTGGTGAGGTGCTGGCACAGGGTGCCCAGAGAGGTTGTGGATGCCCCGTCCCTGGAGATGTTTAAGGCCAGGTTGGGTGAGGCCCTGGGCAGTCAGATCTAGCAGCAGATCTGGAGGTTGGCAGCCCTGTCTGCAGCAGGGGGATTGGAACTTGATGATCCTTGGGGTCCCTTCCAACCCAGACCATTCTATGATTCATCATATCAAAGTACAGGAGCCACAACCCTAACGGAAGCTAACAGAAATCCCATATGCTCCAGCGTATCTAGGCAGTGGCTTTGCTGATTACCCATGCAATGGAAGTGGTTCAGCTATTTAGTCCCAGCCCCAACAGACTCTCATATGGCAGTACCAGACTATGTATCTATAGTGCAGGGTGAGAGTAGTTAAATAGAGTGTACATAGTAAAGGATTTAAAAGGTTTGGACAATATCTGAAATGTTAAAATTTACAGTAGTGTTAATTTTGGAAAACCTAGAATGCTCACACAGCTCATTTGTTTATAATGCTTCTAAAACTAGGAGACAGAGAACGAGTACCAGAATATGCCATCCTCTGTTACTCTTCTTGTGATACCCTAAACATCTGGTACAAGTGACATGATGAAGTATTCTAGATGCTCCTGTTACAAAAACTCTCTAGCCAAATTCGGGGAGAACAGGCCTGTTAAAGGTATGCAAAAATGGGAGTCTTGGCCCTACAGAGAACATCCATTGAAGGAAAAAAAATGTCACTGGAGTTCTTGTCAGACTTAGAGGACACGTTTTTAAAGCCTGTGTTAAAGCTGATGATAAATCAGAAAGTTATTCTCAAAGAGGCAATTAAAATTCACAGTATATTCATATATTTATTTAGGTACATACACTCATCATTGCTTAATGAAAGCAACTCAAAGCCAGAAAAAAAAACTCAGATTAGGTCCAAATAGTTTTGGTCAAGCCATGTAACCACAAATACGCTCATACCTCTTTCTTTAAACTATCCATCACGTTGATATATGACACTCACTGGAGGTGAATCAAAAATAGAACCTTCACTGATGAAATCACTCAAAGGAATGAGAATTTATAAAAAATTTGTCATTGCAGGACTGCCTGAAGAGTGGCAAAGGCTGTGTGGTTGTTCACATGTGCCTTTCACAGTGCTTTAATACATAACTACAAGTGTTTGGAGGTTTTTAAAACATCTGTTTGTGGGCCAGGAATAGGCTGGCCTATCTGGAGACATAAGCCATTCTCAAACATGGTTGGCAGGACAATAGGTAGGATAGCGAAATATGTACATTTAAACACTTACACAGATACTAAAATTCAGGGGAAAAAATAAATACATGGAAATCATCACCCATATGCTCTTAAAATGTCTTGTAATTCACAGTTTATCCAGGGATACATGCTGAATCATACAGTATTTCATTTTGGAATAATTTAGTTATGATTAAAAGAAATAATAATCATCATCACCAAATCATCACATTATTATGTCCTTGTTTCTATATTTTAGAAGAGATAACATACTGAGCTAGCCCCTGGTGCATAGAGAATTAATGCTCTCATTTAGATTTCTGAGGTCAGCAAGGAACATGGGCTTGTCTTGCTGTGGGACCAGCCCATTTCACTAGAAAAGCTGAAATATATTCTACACATCCCTCTGCAACTCAAGACTGGAAATAATTTCAAGGCTACACAGTAAACTGGTATCCATGTTATAATCATTATATCAGGATAAACTGCACAGCCTACAGGACTTCACAGTATGTGGGCCACAGTTTTACTTTCATCTCTGTGACCAAGCTAGTAAGCTCCAAAAATCACTAGAAATGACAATAATTGCAACAGGAAAAACAGTTCCCCAGTGATTCTACTCAAAGCAAAGTCTATGTAAAGGCCAGAAAACTAGCATTTCTTGAAGACAAATTTCAAGGAGTGAGAAAAAGATACCTACTTATTTGTAATAAGTAGAAACAAGCACAGATGGGTATGACCAGTTTTTTTTTTTTTTTTTTAACTGAAATTTATAATGACAGTATGGCTGTAGTGTAGTCACACTCTATTGCTTCAAATATTATTAACTGTTTGATACAAACAGGTCAAAGCAGCTTACAAAATATGATTTTCAGTGTCTCTAAATATCCAGCTTTATTACTGCTTTTTTATTACTATGTGATAATTGAAACTGAAGAATTTTTTGCACAAGCCATATGAGAGGAGCATCTCAGATTGTCTTAGTTGTATATAGAAGTGGCTCAGTAATTTTTAGAGGATCCTTTGGACAGAATGAGACTGTTGGATTTTGCTAATTAAGAGCATCAGAATGCAACAACATTGAACATTAGCTAAACGAATTGTGCCAGCACGGCAGCTCAGCACAGGAATTTTGCAACATGTTTCTAATGGTTTTGCAAACTAATGAAAAAAGACATTGGAGAAGGTTATGTTGATTGCCATTTGCACCTGTCCACCTCCTGGTTTCCACTTTATACTGCACATCCATTCATGACCATCAGCTCTTTTAAACCTGAGAGAAAGAACAAAATGGTGACAAAAGGTTAAAAATTATGCAATTATGAAATTAATATGAAAAAAATGTTATTTCATTTTACTCCCTCTAGAAACTGTTCCCTCACTGTTAAGCACCTTGATGCATACTCAGATTTGTGTGTTTCCAGTGGCTTTTTAATACATATAATCCCTATTAAAGTGCAGTGATAGTTCAACAACACAAAAAGAATGTTAACATAATTCTATTAAGTTCTGTGAGTAGTGTTCAAATTCTTGCCACTAATGTAATTTCTAGGATTATTGTTAATTAACAGAAGTCAACAACCTCATTCTGTTCATTGTGCACTATCTGCATCTCTGAGCTCTTATATAGTCAGGATAAAGAAGAAGCTGCCTTGAGAGAAAACATGTAGGTGTTATAATACCATTGGGGCCAATATCAACATATAAAGGCGTGTGATACTCTGCCACTTACATATTGCCATACACATGCTTCCCATCACTACACTTCTAACACATGACACTTTCATCCAGCTTCTGAGATAATGCAGAAGTAAACTATTGTTCAGATTAGACTTTTTGACCTCTGGCACAAGTCATTAAAATCCTGAAATCTTGGTTAGTTCTGGTCATGCCACTACAAAAAGGATGTAAGAACAAGAAGAAAATGGTTAAGTGGCAAGCAAAAATAAGTACAGTAGATGGAACCCTTCTTGCATAACAAAAGACTAAAAGTTTATGACTGCTCAAGTGGAATCACACTACAGATTTACAGTGTAATGAATATGGAAAGGAAGCAAACACCTAGAGACAGTTCTTCCCAAAATGGTACAGCACAAGACAACACCCTGTGAAACTAGAGCATAGTAAAAGAGAAAAAGACGGATTCTTTCATCACTAAAAGAGAGTGTTTTATTGTTTTCTTCAGTGGAAGTAGAACCGGTGTTCTATTTCCTAATTCCTCTAAGGGATACCTCATGAAACACTATTGTGCTTATGGTGAGAGAGCATATGGTGAGACATTGTCTTTGCACTTAATACTTCTTTTCCTGAGAACAATCAAGATGAAGAAATGGAAAAACACCAGCTTTCAGGTATTTTACTTTGCAGTCTTTGTTTCTTGGAGAAAATTGGATAAGTAATTTTTAAGACAGGTTTTCCAAAATATGACAAACAAAATATTGAGATAAAACAGTGAAAATAGTGTTTGCTCTCCAGAAATTGTCACATAAAGAATTATGTGAGAAATGTTAAGCAGAAGTGCATCATCTTTGACATGAAGACCTGAATGATACAGAACTCAGTCAAAATCTTTTTGAATAGAACAAATAAAAAATGAAACATTTCAAAATGAAATATATGCTTGAGTAAGAATGGTAGAGGTAATTCACAGAGTTACATTACGTGGAATAAAACTTCTTCAAAGAAAGCCTTTACCCTTTACACTTCTACTATCTTCTACTGATTGTTAGAAGGAAATACTTCCAGTGCATGTCTTATTTTATCATTAGCTTTATAAGATGTGTATGTATTCCTCTGAAGTCTTAAGTGTCACATTTCTAGAACATTTGGAGCCAGAAATCCAAGGTGGTGTCACCTTAGTCACAGGTAGCGTCTCTGATCTGATGGGAATTAATTGTATGTGAAGTGTTCAGAATGACATAGCCCAAAGCAGTTGATCAAGTCCCAGTAAAAAATTTTGGGAACCACTGTGTCAATTACTGCTCAATACTACTGGAGACTAAATTATCCTATGGTTGAGTAAAGTGACAATCTTGATGTTCCTCCCAGTGTTTCATATAATGTTAAGTCTAGATAGGAAATCGGCTTGTCTGGAAACTATCTATGAAATTGATTTGTTTCTTCTTTTAAATGCAGAACACAGCTGCAGTAATTAAAAAAGTAGTCCTGAATGTAATCGCCATTCTACTTCCCTCTCTTTCTTTCCAAATAGATACACATAGGCCACCCTGAAAGTAATGCCTCCCATTTATTTCCATTGAAACTGCAACCAATATAAAGAACACAACAACACCATTGGATAGAGCAAATTCTCAGGTACAAAACACTGTTTTTCAATACAGCCACCCCCATTACCTATGCATTTTTGCCAGTGATGAACAAGAGCCTGCATGCTGCAGAGTAAGATGGCACATAGCAAATATTATTCATTTCCTTGCTCTTGCATAAGTCAGAATGGTTCAGTTTGCTTTTAAGATGTATGTAGACTTAGAGACAGAAAAAACACAACAGTTTTTATCACAGCCCTTCTAGTTGTTTTTAATCATATGGATTTTAAAACTTCTTGTTGCTTTTAAATTGAATGCTGTATATTTAAGAGCAGCACTACATTTGAAAGAGATTTTTTAAGATATCTAAATTGATGTGCAAGGAAAGAAACAGCTCTATCTGTTTTTAAATGGGCTCCAGGTTGGAGAAAGTATTCTATTGCTGGCCTATGAACACAATAGTAAAAGAATAAAAATAAAGTACTTTCTGGCTCAGCTTTGTCAGCTGAATCCTGGGTGTCTCTCTGTTGCACACAGCAGTGCAATAGAGGAAGGAATGGAGTATCCCTGAGTATGAGAACAAATTTTTCATCCTATACATCACTGTCAATTTGGGGCTGTGATTCCAGGAAGTCAGCTAGTCTTCTACATTCATATGCATACAAATAATTTAAAATAATAATTTGACTTTTTTTTTGATATATATATATATATAATTGTCTCTCCCACCACTCCTCCCTCTCCTTCCGTCCAGAATGGATGGATAAAGCAGACATGTCAGTAGTGAGCTTTTTTAGCCAAATGTCTTGTTGAGTTCAGCCCAGGTGTCTGCCTAACAACAAGCAGAGTGTTCCTTGTACCGGCCTTTGTGCATTAGAAAAGTATTTACTTTCACCACTTTCCAAGCTGCATACCAAATCCTTATAAAATATTACAGCAAATAATAAAGAAATAGTCTTGTACACATGTAAGATCAAAAGCAGGCATACAAAAGTAAGAAGAATGACTACAAAGAGAAGAACCACTTCAGAGAAGAGTTTTATCTGAGAATTTTTAAACATCAACAAATGCCCACTTGTCACTGGCCAAGTGCACAAACTGCTTCTTGAGGAGCCTGCTGGCAGATGGAAGTTAAAATGAGAACTTCTGTCAAAAATAGTAGAGAAACAGCTGGTGGTTATGGAAATCTGCCTAAGACTGAGGAAAAAATAAGGGCTAGCCTAGACTCATGTAGTCGGAGAGAGGGGAAAGAGGAAAGGATGGTTCTGTGCAGACAGGGAAAGAAGGGCTGAAAAGCTGGTAGTAGAGGACAGAAAAGTATCAATGGGTAGTTCATAGCTGAGGGGAGACTTATGTGCTTATGTGTTCGGCATAAGTTTTGGCAGGCAGGCTCAGATGAACCCAGACACTTGCGAGCAGAATGCTAAGGGAAGATTTTTGCAGCTGATTAGTAATGACCTTAACTGGGGAGATTTAGGCTGTGAAGAGATGGAGAAGGTGACAGAGGGATTTAGCAGCTCTGGCAGTGGCAAATGTTTATCTGTGAAGCTTGTTATAAGGCAAAAAAAAAAAAAAAAANAAAAAAAAGAAAGGAGTCTCAGAGTGGGAACTCAATGGAATTGTAGGAAGATGGGAAAAATATATGAGTGGACTCCACTTAGAAAAGTCCTCCAGGTTACTTGATAACCTAACCCTAAACACATACCATCTGATTTCCAGAACCCTGGTGTGTTTTGCTTTGAAAAGTGCATGCATACCTAAACAGCACAAATTAAAAATGAAAACTGAATCTTCTAAAGAAGCAACTATTTTGAAACTTTCAGATAAGGCGGAAAAAACAACAGGGGTAAAGGGTCTCACCCTCAGAGATACTGGGGCTCCATAACTGATAAAAATGCATAGGCCTAATTGTCCTTTTAAAGTCACAGCATCTTTCAGAGTTAGCTTTATGCCTCTGCTGTTGCAGAACAGTGTGGCTTTATTGTACTTCAGAGTATGACAGGAATCCATTGCTTATCTAATGTAGGGAGGTCTACTTTGGTGTATGGCAGTATGACCTGAGCTGACACTGTGATGATTAGTGAAGTTCGTATTATTAAACTCCTCAAGTGTTCAATGAGAACCTACAGAGGGTAGGGAGTGTTAGGGCTGCACACATCTGTCTATGTGATCAGAACTACCAATCTACTTTTATGAGATTATTTTAAATCAAAGAATTATCTTTGTCAGGCCCTGGGGGGCTTTTACCAGCAGCGTGAAGAGTACTTTTTAACTATAAAACCACATTTAAACTGATAATATTCAGTGCTCCTGCGGGGGAATGAAAATCACCAGGCTTGTTTGAGGAAAGGTAACTCTGTGATACAAGACCAACAGACAGATACACACCAGGGGCTGTGGCCTCAGACTTTCTAGACATGAATGCTACTCCTGTTTTGCTAGACACTACATCAGGAGTGGCCTCCCCATACTATTTAATCTAAATTTGTGTTCTGAACATTCAGTTAGTTAATTCCCTGACATCATGCCTGTTGATTTCAAAATCACTTCCATATTTCTATGCAGACTCCACATAGATAATTGCAGTTTTGTTGTATCACTAGGGCTGGTGACATTAGTCTGGCTCCCCATTATAAGAGGGGAGGAAGTTTTGTCCCCTCAAGCAAGCATCTTTGTCTTTTTTTTTTTATCCTTAGCTTTCAAAGCACTGAAACAAAGCACTAAGACATTTCTGACATTTAGATGAAAAATGCAGACTTTCTCTCATCGCTTTGGGACATCATTCTCTTTCTTTCTATGCGATCAGAATATACATTTTTAGCTTAGAAAGGTGTGATCTTCCAGAGTGAGGCAGGGCATTGAGGAAAATATGGCAGAGAAGAAATCTTGCATTTACAGTAAAATGCAAACATGGTAAAAAAAGACAGAAAATACATAAGGAACAGGGACTTAGACGGAACGATTTCTAAAACCATTCTCAGTGAATATGACTTTAAGTTCTGCCAATGTCATTGTGTGTTGCCATTGCCATCATAACAGACTTTCTGGGGCTCAGCGTTTCACAAGCTGTCTACACTGGAAAGGCTGCAGAGAAGACACTTGTGTCTGTCTCACTGTGCATTCCCCTCCAAGAGTGAGATGAACATGAAAGCATAACTCTGGGTTTAGTTTAGAGGAAAGGAAGGTAGTGCAAGGTGTAAAAAAGTTATTTAACCCATCTCACCTCAATTCTGACCACCAAGCCTATTATCCTCATGTTCTTGCTCTGTAGAAAGTCTCATTTTAGTCCTACTCAATACAAGTAGTCACTGGAAGGGATTAAGGACCAGATTCTAGAAAAGCCACATGATTTACCTATATAAGTAGGAACTAGAGAGAAGCCTCAGTGACCATCCTCCAGAAATTTGCATGCAAAATGATCTATAACTCTTCTTTTTCATAAGCTTAGAATCAAAAGCCTCATGATATAATTTTACAGCATCTGGGAAAGTTTTGTTATAGACAGATCTGTATAAAATGATCCCATTTAATTTGAAACAAGCGTCTCTAGTGGGTTGGCAGTCTTGTAGAAGATTTCTCTCGGAGTTTGAGCTGACTCTCTCAACTTGAATTTTGTTTCTTCACTGGGATTACATGCAGGTGATAACACCTACAAACTCCCTGCACAGGAAGAGAAATAAAATGATAGTGAAACTTCCCCTGTTGTATATCACTGTCACTGGAGAAGAATAAATGCATGGGTCCTGCATAACACAAGAAATGCATAAATCTGTGGGTCTTTCTTGGTAGATCAAGAACGTAACCTGTACCACAATAACTAGCAGCTTATTTTCTGTGAAACTGCAATACATGCTGCACTCAGAGTTGGACCTGGCCCATACAAGGTTTTCATAGCTTATCTGCATGGGACTATTGAAGATCCTTAGTAGCCTACAGTACATTTTAAAATATTACAGAAAGCTGATCAGGTGTTTGTATACGTGGAAACGTGTCTACAGAGTCTGATTATCTGAAAATCTATAGTGACTATTAAATTGGAAAGTTCCTATCATAACATCTAAGGTCAGATATTGAAAGGAAAACACAACAGAGGTCAGGAGTGAGTACTGGAATCCTAAATAGATAAGGCATTGATTGCTACCAAAAAAAAAAAAGAGAATTTATTTCAAACAAAAAAAAAAAAAAAAAAAAAGCCTTAGAATATCTCATTTACTTGTCTTTGTGCAAGTAGGAGATATCTCCTACTTGCACAAAGACAAGTAAAGGAGATATCTCTGAAATACTGGCTACATTTATAGCCAATTTCAGCATCAGATCTTCTCCAAAATGTGGACAATGTCTGCTATTGTGTGGTGATGACATAAAGCACGCAGGAGGGTCAAGGCACACTTTTTGTTTGTGTAATTGCCAAATAAAGCCAATGGCAGTGAAGTAGCATGAGTTAAAGCTATGACAAACAAATAAAAAAAGCTATAACAGTTAAAGCTATAACAGTGGCAAATATAAGAACTGGGACTGCAAATGAAATAATTTGCTAGTAATCATCATAATTAAAAATAGATTGGTGACGAAGATTCCTCAGGACAGGCTGCTGTGGGTAAAATAAAATAAATCCCTTAATCTCTACCTGTGAATGGAGTTCAGTTTGACAGTGATTGACATCTGTCATGTCATTTGCTCTTTATAATCTTAAACACTTGCTTCCTCACCTAGCACCATCACAAAAATTACAACCAGGGTAAGTATTAGTGCTGCTAAGAATCCAGAGTATGAAAGCAGTGTCTACGCTGAATTTTCCTTGAGTGTTGGAGCCGGAAACTGAAATACATAAACAGGAGATGCCACTTCTGTCGTATCTTCCTCCACTGATCCAGGAAAGATGAGAAGGTCCACTAAAGATCTTGAGGTTTTGTTTGAAAGTGTTTAGGGCAACCCTAAACCCCTCACTGCATGCAGCTGTGGGCAGAAACTCCACACTGCCAGTGCAGGGCTAAGCTTCACCATGCAGGAGACCTGATTTTTGTTGGGGCCACAGTGTGGGGGGTGCAGCCATGTGAGCATGGGCGGTGGGGTGGGACAGCTTGGCCCTGGGCATACTTGGCCAGCACTTGGCACTGCAGAATGCTGCAGCTGCAGGGGGGCAGGAACGTGGGTCACCTGGGCACAACATCAGTCCTCATGGATTTGGGAAGAAAAGGCAACTGTTGGAAGGTGCTCTCCCCATCTGTCATGAAATATACCTCAGAAATAATGGAAAAGCCAAAGACATCTCCACTGCTGAATTTCTTTTGCATTTAAATTCACAGCAATGTGACAGAATTCAGCCGAGTCCCCATCACCCCTGGATGCACCTAAAACCCATTCCACAGACCTCAACCTTCCCCTGAAGGCTAGTCCTACCTCCATTATGTCCATGTGACATAATAAACTACCTTCACCAGCACAACATCTTCAAATGATCAAGAGGTACTTTCCCTGTAAATGTCAGCATTTGGGTTACAAAATAATAATGAATAATAATTTTGTTCATAAAGCACTCCCCCTGCTGATAGACTTAGAGAGAATTGTACTACGTATTTAAGTATATAATAAAATTCAGAAAAATGTAGTAATGGTCACTGAAAAAACCTTGATAAACTGTAGTAGGAATAAAATACAAGAAAGGACAGGGACTGAATTCCAAGAAGAGCAAAGATCACAGTAGGAAGATGTAAATACAGAATAAGAGATAAGAGAAGTTTGTTACATTCCTTAATTAGGAGAAAAAGGGACCTGAAGCTTTAGTGCAGAGCGTCTTCTGCAGTTTAGGTCTACTGCAGCTCATGTTAGCTGCTAGAGAGTGGCGTTTTCATGAATGGCAGTGCTCAGTTGGGGTCAGTGCATGTGAAAGGCTCGACATGTGTTGCGCTAATTCAAGGGGTATGAGTCTCATAGAGGACACCTTGAATGCTACCAGGGCTCAGGAAACTCCCAGCTCCTAACAAACCTTCCCTACTCAAATCAAGCTGCTGTTCTTGGGCAGGCCGTGTAAAACAATCCTGTACCGTACTAACGGCCAGAAATGGAGGCAAGCATGGATGTTGACAGCTCTGAAAAGCAGGGAAGGAGTAGAGAGCATGGGAGAGGTGGGGAATGGGGCCTTACTGACAATCATGATCAATGCTTTTGGCTTTTCTTTCACACTTGGAAGTGTAACGAACTCCAGACTAAGCATTCACAGGTAGGAATTTGGGCAATCTTTATTTAATGTTAAACTCCATGTGTAATACTATTGTGTGGCTTTATTATTACAATCTGTTCCTACCTCTCCCTCTTCTTGCCTCCATTCTGCCATAACTTTCAGCGCAGCAAGACACTGAAACCAGGGATGCCCTGTTTCTACTGAAGTCCTTCCCTCAAGTCTTTAGAAACAATCATGCATTTTAAAGGACTGTAAAAATAGTCCTTGTAGTGTTGCTGAGAAATCTGTTTCATTTCTATTTTCATAGGAAAAATTTTTCATGATATCCAACAGTCCTTTCTGTTGGATATCTTTGTCTTTTCCAAAAGACGGAAAAGGGTCATGATTGCAACCCATCAAAAAAAAGTCAGAAAGCTTTTCAAGGGCATTATCCAGCTAATCCAGCCCACACGTAGATAGCTCTAGGCATGAGTGAGCAATCCCATTCACTGCAGTATGTCTGCTCGTGCAAATCAAGGCTGAATCATTCTTTTTGCAAGGTCTGAGCTCTGCTTCAGTTCTGAAACAGAGTAAGATTCACATGGTTGTGATTCACATTGAATTTGAGCCTCGGATTTGAACATGCCAGCTTGTCAACAAGCTAGCTGCCTTTTCTTTATTTCATTTTTGGCTTTTCCTTTGTCAATGCAAGCTTCTTATATTTCAGACATACATACATTTTGTGAGGCAGCTCAGCCTGCTGAGCCAGGATCTTTCATCAGGGAAAGAAAAGTGTATTGCTTGGTTCTTCGAGAAAGAAGAAAACACTGCTTGCCTTTTGGATTCCAACCAAACTGTCCGTGACACCTTAAATACCAAACAAGTAGTGCAATTGGTCATAAATTAAACTATAAATGGGTTTTAAAGTACACAGTCTGATTAGCATGTGCCCAATTATAGAAGTCAATAACATATCCTTATTTGATTCTACAGCTCTAACAAGTCTCTAAGAAACTTGTTCCTCACTCTTCTATATTTTAACAAGTAATGGATTCACTATGTTTTACAGCATAATTCACATTTTGAGGGCAGTATCTCTCCAAATTCTATCCTCAAAACTCCAAGAAACCATGGTTTGATGCCTTTTAGTTTTTGTTCTCAAATCTTCAGAGACAATAATCCCACTACCACCAAAAAAATCCCAAACCCGAAACAAGTAATCATTTCATATGTCCTTATAAGAAAACCTAAACAGCTCAGATATTTCCATTGATGAAAGAGTAACCAGAAAGGCAGTTGGCCTTTCCAGTTTTACTTTCCTTCTACCCTCTATCATCTTATTATGGGCCAAATGCTTTTCTCCCAGGACCCCAGGGCAAGTGTATAGAGCAAGGTTAGAAAATTCTATAAAATAAATGGGGATAAATCATTCTTCCTGTACATGAGTTGGAAGCCAGTATGAAGAAATAGGTTGTGTCAGAGTTTATCAGTTCCAGCGCCGTGTCACACTATCATGACTGTGTGGCTTGAGGACAAGACTGGGACCACATCTGGACAATAGGGATTAGAAGCTAAAAAAATGCAACCAGCTGCGTTTTCTGTGAAGACATGACCAGTGAAGGAAGCTGTATTTCTACTTCTCTCCTCACACATATGACAGCCTTATGGAACTAAGTTTCAATTAAGGGATGTAAGCACAATGTGTGGCCTTGCTATATTCCAGAACTCCTCTCTCTGTTAGGAGAGCTGGCCCAGTTTCCTCCAGGTGGGCCACCCCCTATACATACTCATACAGGATTATCCCTGGGGATCATTTCAGTGTATAAAAGTGATATAATAGGTTTCAAACACACATTATTCTTTTTAAAATCACTTAAAACTTGTGTGACGAAAACTGAAAATTCCGTCATGAAACCGTAAACTACTTTTCTGCAGAACTGTTTCTACTAAATTTGTCAATTTCTCACTATTACAGAAATATGAAGAAAACATCATGACTGTTAATATGTTTTATTTTACTTTACTTGAAACTTCCTGAAAATTTTTCATTAGCATTAGTACATGGAGAACTAAGTTCTGCTTTAGGATGCACTGGGACATTGATGACCATGTAGAATCTGCATAGTTGAGAACAGAATCTGACCTTTGTGTATCATTGTCAAGAAAAATAATACAGTAGATATATATTTAAACACTGCATTTTGCTAGTTTAATAGTATCTATAATAGTATCTATATTTAATAGTATCTATATGAAATGTCATATGTGGTCAGCATACTCAGAACTGTGAAGTATTTTTATATGCTTAAAGGATAGAACTAGACAAGACATTTCATGTGCCACTTTACAGCGTACCAATATATCCTATAATACATGTGCCAGAGAATCAAAGAGATCTCTTGCCTTCACACTGTACTATCTTTTGATTAAGTACTTTTATAATGTGGTAGTGATATTAGAACTTATCTCACTACAGTATATTCTATCGACTGGCTTTTTTTCTCAACAGTTTCTGATAGTTTAGAAACTTGGGATTACTTCCAAAACACATCAGCACAAGAGAGTTGTTTTCTAAACNCTATAAATACATGAAATATATATTAACTATAGACTTCCATAATGTATTTCTGTGTAGATTAGTTCTGGTCGTGTGTACTGGACCAAATTCAGCCCCTTTGTATTACCGTACTGAATCAACACAATGGGATAATTAAGAAGAGATTTCAGCAAATTATATCAACTCAAATTTAATTTTAAAAAAATTGTTTGGATAAATCCAGCCCCATTTTAAGTCGTCCAAACCCTCTTTACCTATTTNCCCTTTGGTCCTGTCTCCTCCCCTCCAAGTTCCCTGTGCCCCCTCCCCAACTCCTTCACTGGCCAAGGAATACAAGAAGCTGAGACACTGAAACCTTCTTGGCTCTGTTCAGTGCTGCCCAGCAGCAAGTATGTTATCAGTTTTGTTTTACTTATAGAACCAAAACATAGCCTCATAAAAGACACTATGAGAAAGGCAGCTTCTGTCTCAGAAACTAAGACAGTCTGATAGCACACAGATTTGTGTAAAGGAAGACAACAAAACCGAAACCGTATTTAAGCTCTGTGCAGACAGAAGTAACATCAGTTATTTGAATACTTACAATTTAAAAACGATAATGTAAACAGAAGCAGGATTTGAACAGAGAAAGTGTCCACAAAAATACAAACATCTCACAGATTTTAGCCACTGCTTCACATCCACCAGAGAAAACACCAACTGCAAGTCTGCCATTCGTTTCCTTTATTTTACTTTGAGAGCTTCAGAGACACCATACTTTGATTTTTCCCAAAAACAAGTATGTGTACATTTTTTTTCAAGTGTATACTTAAGATATTTAGGGATACCATTTCCCATACCAAGCCATAACGATACAGATCTTTCTCTGGTGTGAAATGCCTGGTGATTTTCAAGTCAGATGCGGGATCTCTGCCATGGGTCAAACAGTTCTCACATTTACCGGCACTCCAAATCAACAAATAAAGTACACATTTGCACATCTGTTTAAACCACCAAAACAATTTTTTTGTGTTTCGTTTGTTTCAAACTAAAGCTCAAGATGCAGTTAGGACTGTGCTTGAACAGTGTCCAAACCCATAAGAGTTAAAAGCATATGTGATTCTAAAATGAGGAAAAGTTTACAGAGATGAAAAAATGGGACACCAGTTTGGTCAGGCTTGTGCTTCAGGAAGCAGAAATATATGACATACAGCCTGGCATATGGGCTTAAATTATTGCTATTCAGTTATAAATTTCACAGTTTTGGCATCTCTGTCTTTCATTGTTCCTTATGAGCTTAAAATGTATAGGTTACAGCCTGTCCTGGTAGACTCTGGAAGGCCTTCACTGTAAGGAGGCCGTTCATCATTATATCTCTGAGCAGCCTGGGGTCTGTAACTTCAATACTTAGATTTACCCTTTGAGCTAAACAGAGAGTGTGCTGTTAACTATTTAGCTGTTACCCAAATGAAACTCATATATTACAATTTTAGAGTAAAAATAAAACAGAACAACACAGTTTTAATTGCCATTTCTACAATAAAATTGTGGCTTATTTATAAGTTGGGATTTTATTACCTACTGCAATTTATACCCACTTTATCTGGAAGTTCACAGTGGGCAACAAATAACTACTCACAGTTTTTTTGGTCATTTTTCCCTGAAAATACAACAGCATCTTAAAATATGGAAAAGTAATTTGTAAGAGAAATGAAAAAAGCTTACATGGAAGATTACATAAAATACATCTGTCTTTGCAAACCACTGAGATATATAAACAATTCATTAAAAACTGAAAAAGCCAAAGAAAAGGACAAAAGATCTTTTAATGTGAAGACATTTTGAACAGATATTTTTCTGCTCTTAAAAAGGCAGGATGTTACTTCACTCCTAGGAAGGGAATCTCAAATGAACGAGAAAATAACAGAAATTTAAATGAGCACTGTCCCTTAGAGGTCTTATGTTAAAGCTTAAAGAAAAAAAGGCTGCACGCAGAGATGTCATTTTAAATAGAATCCAGGTTCTTACTTCTCCATTGCAAAGAGTTTTCTTTTATGTCAAATGAAATTTTAAGATCACCTATGAATTTGCAACTGAACCCTTTACTGCCAAATCTGATTCCAATATTTAAAAAATCTGTTTCTGTAATATGGCCAGCAATGCACTAACTTCTAGAAGGTAGCCAGACATATTGGCAAAAAATATATGCGGTTAATCAACTCAAACTATGTAGCAGTTCGGGAACAATCAATCAACTTCCAGAACCTTTAGAGTATGAAGTTGCTGTGAGGATATCCATGAGCACTGGTAATTGTAATGGCTAGTGTACACAGATGTTTTTGAGATAACCTTGTCTTTTTTGTTTTATTTCTTATTTTCAAGATGCTTCTAGCCAAGAATAGGCTTCACAGTTAGACAAAAATAAAACTAGCATAAATAAATTCCTGATAATAATACAAATATAGAGGGACAGTAGGTGTCACTTTGCACCAAGTTAAAATAAGAACTGTCAAAAATGAGGTTTGTTTTCAAGCAGTGGTAGTTTCTTGATCTGTTTTCATCCACACAAGAACTTAAGCACTTAAAGAGGGACTTGGGTGAAAATGTGGATAACTGCATGCTGTACTGGGATTCTAAGAACTCCCTAAGAGCTAATACTTGAGGCATCATAGCTACTAACTTGAAAGATGCCTATTCACTTGAAAACATTGCTTCTGTATGTATACAAAAATTGTTCTTAATAAGGAAAGCTGCTCACTTCCATCTTGACATTTAGGCATACTTGGCATCCAGGAATCCTCTACTCAGTTCCTGAGGGGCCTGTTATAATAAATTGCATAAAGTCACCTCTGAAGTACAGCAGTAAGGAATAGTCACCCATAAAATGTAATAACACTTTCTAGACTTTGGAATTGCTGGAGGATGACTCCCGACCACTTTCTTATTTCCTTTAAAACATAAATCTGTGGTTTGAGCGTTGACCAAAGAAATTATGACCAAAGTTTAATTCCTGACTTTATCTCAGAGGACTTTAACCCCCATTCCCCACTTCCTAATTTAACTCTTTATCCATCAGGTTGCTGGATTCCACTCCTAGAGAGGCTTATGTGTGAATATTACATTAAACTCTTCATGAGTAAATAAGCAATTTGAGCGCAGGCACTAAAAGAAACAGTCCTGCAGCTTCCCTGTGGAATCAGTATCTAATTAATTGCATGTTCTACTGAAAATTATGGAATTACCTTTAATCTCCTTAATAAAGGCTTTCAAAAAATTGTGATTAAAGCAGACCTAATAGCTTTGTCATCATGTATTTTTGTACTTAAAATACCATAGTCCTCACCTGAGGAGAATGAAGAAGTGATCGAGCTTTACAGTTTTTCTGCTCCAGATGTATCTATCCACTTTTCAAATCTAGACTTCTGATTCTGATTGTGTCTACTTGCTCCATCAGAGCCAAGCACCACAGAGATGGTCTTGTCTTGAACTGGCATCATCTAGATGTTTTGATGTTTTATTTTGTTTTTCCACTGGAAGCAATGGATACCAGATTATGCTCTCCAGGCAGATAAAATGAAGATGGCCAAAGTATTTTTGTAAAAAATCTGTAGAGAAATTGTGCCACACATACAGCTTTAGTCAAAATTTGTGACAAGTTAATGTAATTGCTAATATGATGATATTTTAAAACAGTTTAGGATTTCTCTGAAGCTATTATGATCACTTAGATCAAGATAGGAGATTGGGTTAGGTTTAAATATAGTGCATTTTGGAAACACAACTTTCATGAAATAGAACCCAATTTTTCTTTTTCATTTACTCTGTTCTGCTGTGGCTCCAATAATCTCAGAGGTGACTTTGATAGACTTGAATAAAGCAAATGGTCTGCTTTATAAAGCAGTTAGAAAGCATTTTCTGCTGCTAACTGCATTCATGTTTACTCAAGAAGCAGTTCTTGTTTTCAGGTAGGTAAAGAGAATTTTATAACCTTGAATGTTTTTCTTTTCTCTTAAAGGTTAACAGCAATTCTCCTGCATGCAGAACATTTGTGATCCCAAATCATTAACGGAATCTGTGTCTAGACTAAGTACTTCATTTTAAAGCAAAATATTTTTTAAAACAACTTCTCTTCAATTTACATACCAAGGCTTAAATTTTAGGGTTTTGTTGCCACAGATGATGATGTCATTGACACCTAAACCAGGACAGAAAAATGCCCCTTTATAAGTGTCAGTGACATCATAACTACTTCAGGGAGAACAATGCATCCAGAACTTCTAGGCTGAGCAAGAGAAGGAATCAATGTCAAATGACACTTACTTATGTAAAATGTACTCCTCACTAAGATAAAAAATACCCAAGATCATTCTGTCGACTATATGAAAAGTAAAAGATTATTTTTTTGATCACAGAGAAGACATCTAAAAATATGTGTAAAATGTATTTTTTAGTATCTTTAAGTGGTTTGATTCTAACAATAGAACTGTGCACTCATCACTGGTCATGGGATTTGTGTGGTTTCAGGTCAGTGTTATGCCAAGGCTGCAAGCATTTGCTCTGGAACTTTGTCCTGGATAAATGGCAACAGCAAAAGGGAGCTGCTAGGCTGACAGCGGTGACTTCATGCAGAGGTACTTTCAGAAACTCTTTTACAGCCCAGAGAATTGTAAACTCTTCCTGCAAGTCTTCTGCAACTCTCTTGGGGTTGTGCTTCACCTCCTTGTGTACTGTCTGGCTGTTTTATGTTCATTACCAGCTTTGTACAGCATATCCTGGCAGAATAAAACTCATGGGCTGCTGGTGCACACAATGGTTAGCTGGGGTAGTGTGCCAAGATGCGAAACAGTGATAACCTAAAGCAAAGACATTGGGTTTTACTGTTTTCCCATTAAATGCATCAGCAGGTCTCATTTTTCTTACTAGTTTGGTACTTAAAATGCTTACTGATTTAGAATCCAAATTCCTTATGTTTTAAGCCTCTGTATGGGTTCAAACATTCATTATGAATATCCCTTGCAGCTCTCTAGGACAAGGTTGTCTCTTCCCACGTGGGATGTAATATAAAAGGGAAAAACTAAGGACGGTAGCCAATTATTTTCCAAATGCAATGTACATTTTACAAACTTATATATTGCATGCCTATGGATACAAATTCAAACACTTTAGGATGTATATTATACATATTCTGTCCATTTATTAATATATATTCTCTGTTTTGTTTGTATGTGAATACATTGACATATTAGCACAGCACACATATATAATGCATACATGGGCTAGCACTTTTGCCTTTCAGTTTTAACCTATAAGGCTCAATTCCTATTTGTCATGAGAGATGACCTTCAACATAGGGCCCCCAAGAGCTGCTTTGGTCTGTAGGGCTTGATCTCTCCTGGTTCGCCAGTCACTCTTCTGCCTCATCTTTTCCTCTTTAAGGCTCCTGGGTGCTCATCCTTATACCTTACAACACTGGAAAATCCTACGGTGACAGCTACAAAGTCCAGAATAGACAAAAGAAAAGAAATTTTGGGTAGTCTGAGAAAATGAAATGAAGAGATCGGAGAGTCTTTGAGTATCTTACTACTACTGTCCTGTGTCTCCTCTTAAATGCAAGGGACTTGAAAGGAACCAATGTTATCTTGCTTTGCACAAGACTTGTACTTCACTTTACAACAAATTCAGACGAAAAAGTTAGCACTGACAGGACTAGCAAAAGCAAGTCATCAGAAAGTCAGCTTACTTGCATTACTCAGGTAAATAGATACCATGATGCTAATGCACATTAAAAAGACATTTCACATGCATGAAATCTTTGTGCTTCATAATAAGGAAATAGTGAGTAGAGACAGAGAGGGAGAGGAAAAGTTCTCAATTCTGATGAATGAAGAATGGAAAAAGAGTGGCAAGAACATCAGTTGTGAAAGTACCAGCTACATTCATGATGCAAGGTCTCATCCATCTGCCATTTCATTTAATAGTAGAAAGTGGGGGCAGATCCTCCATGTCCAGTTCCTTAGTCTGGATATTTCTGTAATCTTTAAAACCACTTCCGTAATTTCTTACAAACATGGATTACCAAACTGGCAACAAACTATAAAAGTAAATGCATTTACAATATGCCCTCTAGATAGCTTTACTGCCATGGAAATAGTTTTGCTATGACTGGGGGCTGTAAGAGCTTAAGTCTGGGAAACTACAGACTTTGTAATGATAGAATCCAATAGGTTTTAGCAGTACATTTTGCTTCTAACCTACAGTCATCTCACCTGCAAAGTGTGCTTATTAAGTTCCTTCCATGGCTACAGGACCCACAACTTAAAAATGCTGCAGGTGTGAAGGCGCTGTGCAGCACTTTTTCGTTAGTGAAAGAACATTGTTATTCATGGGTGAAATATTCCATTTAATTCGTTGAAGAGGAGTAATGCACGTGGGGGTGGAGAATGTGACGCTGACAACAGAAAGACATAAATAGAAGCAGATATCTACTGAGCATCTCAGCTATTCTATTGTATTACTGCTTCTAGTGTTTAAATCTCCCAGTAGTGGCTGGGTGCTGGCATTTTCTCCTCTAATGGTGCAGGTTTGCTATATCTCCTACCACTAAACTATTTTGAAAATTTACCTAATTTCACTTAATTTTATGGTGTAATAGGGTTGATACCAAACCATATTAAACCTGAGGTGGCTTTTTAAAGAGACTCAAGTTCCCATTGACGTGGATCAATTTCTCTGTCACCTAACATTGTGCAGTGTATGATGTGCTTTGCTCTGGTTATTGTAGATGTGTATCCCAGAAACAGTCATGTTTCAGAAGTAAGACACTGGGATTCCATGAAGTCAAAGGCAGGGCTCAAACTTAGTTCTACGTTTTCGTAACTTTTCTTTTTTAAGATTTAGAAGAATTGCTGTACAATGCCACTGCTGTAGAATACTACCATTTACTTTATCTTCATTCTTGTGATCATTTTTGATTAAATATCCTCATTTTGATTTTAAAGGACTGACAGTGAACAACTTAAATGCAACACAATCTAAATGCAATTAAGACTTCAGAATTTTGTGATAGGTAAAGACTTATTAAAGGATATATCTAACGAATGATTTTCACTTTCAGAAAAGTTGGAGACTGAAAGAAAGTGTTGAATGTAAGTTAAAACATTTGTGCCATTGTAACATTTTATAGGTAAAACCACTATGACCAGATAGGACATAAATTAAGGTAAGTTATTTAACAGTAACTATGATTTCATCCTGTGTGCTTCTAGTAACATCTGCACCATCATCTTTGGCCTTGTTCCCTTCATTACAGATGATGCTCACTTCCTTGCATTTCTATATCTTCTACAGGTTGTACCATGATTAAGTTGTTAGTTGCTCTTATGCACACAGGAATATATATCTCCAGCAAATTTTTATACAACAGACAGAGAGTAGGACGTGTAAATACATTACTATTCTATAGCTAAATACTTGGATGGTGGGGAGAACCTTTGTGGACATCTTTAAGGCATCAGCACTCAGCTGTTTGGATAGAATATACTATACTATAGAATATACTATATAGAATATACTGATGTATAAAATATATTACATGCAGTAAAAATGTATTTTTTTTTAATATACTCCCTCATTTTTTATATTCTTTTCTAATGTGGCTATAGACACTTGTGAGTTCTGATTTTTCAGCTCTGAGTAGGCTGCATTTTAAATTGCTCTTGGGAATAAAATAACAAGTTCTAAGACGTTTCTTTCTTTAACGATAAATTCCTACAAATTGTGGGTTAACACTGAAATTGCTTACAAAGGGCAAGTAACTAACACAAAATATTTCCTTGCTTCCATCTCTTCTACAGTATTGGCAACTGCTGAGTAGACAATTACATTGTTTTCTCACTAAGAGCAATTAATGTAGAATATTTTATCCATGTGAAACTCCACAGGAAGCCTGGGCAACATTTGAATTTACCTAGAACTGAAACTAAACATGGCCTTGAGTTGGCCAGGGCACCAGCATATTTTCTGTTATAGCATGAAAACTTTACAAATGTCAGAGCCTCAACGCCCCATTCACCAGACAGGGACATAATTAAATACTGAGTCAGTGTAACTCCAGTTCCGTTACCAGGGCAGCATTTGCAATATCCTTAATATCAGTGGAAGCAAATAGTGATCAATTTGAAAGATTTTAGCAAATCATACACAGTATTGATAAAACTGAAAGCAAGTAATTATAACAATACCAACAACGGCACGTACATCTGTTTTTAACAAAGTTTTTCTGAGCATTTCAACATATACATTACAAGCCTGAATCAAAAGACAAGTGGAACAGAATTTTGAACCCAAGTTTCTTTTAGACACACATTACTTCAGGCATTTGAAGAAAGTGTTGAACAGCTTCCCCACCCACTTTCTCAAAGCAAAGGAGAAATTGCTCTCAAATGTTGGTTATAAACGTGTAATCTGAACTCCAGCCACTCGGCAGGGCTGCAGAAGAATTTACGATGTGCTAAATATTTCCTTTGTTCTTCCCAGTGGTAGCCTGCTGTAGCAATTAGAAAGCAACTGGCTGCACATGTAAACTGTGGCTATTTTCTAAAGAATTGCTGATAACTGTTAAAAGCCTTCCTAAACAGGACTTGGTCTGCTAATACTGCAATACTTTATTTTTAAATGTATGTCTGTATTAATTCTCCTTTTCTTTTCTCATCTTCTAATCACAGTCTTTTCCTCTTGGTCTCTTATTATTGGGATAGAAAGCAGACATAACTTTATGCTGTTGCTGTAATTTAGCCATTAGCAACCTTAAAATGCAGCCTCTTGAATCAGTCTCTTTACCGGGCAGCAGTATAACTTTCGTAGGAACAATGTGTTTGTGTAAATGATCCCAGCCACTATGACAAAACTAGTGTTTCTACACAAATATAATACAAAATAAATCTACCATTCCATCTCTTCTCACTTCCAAAAAAAACCAAAATAGCATCCTAAGCCTCTCTGCAACACTTTGAGTGTGCAAGCCATCAGATCTCACGGTGGAGAACTTGAAGTAAGCCCTCTGTGAAGGAAATGACAAAGAAATGTGCGTCAGGAAGGTGGCAGGTTATGCAGATGAGAAAGTTGGCTTTGGATGTTCTCACATCAACATCCCTTGCTTTAGTCACAGCTCCACAGAAGGCAACGAGCAGGGCAAAGTACCAAAGTAGGCCACGCTGAAGGTGTAGCCCATTAGCAAGAGGAGATGTCAATAAGCAAATGCACTGAACAGCAAGATCACCATTCTCGTGGGAATGAAAGTCCAAAATGCATAATGAGCAGCTTTAGGAAGCCTTTTGTGGTCCATTTCAGCCCAGGGTTTGGCATGCAGTTGCTGGATGGGAACCAAGGGCAGCCCAACAGTCCTCCTGCCTGCCTTGCCTCTGCAAAAAGAAGTTGGGAGTGGGGAGGAACACAGAGGGGAAGCTTCCTCTGCATGCTAGTACCAGGATCCATGGGATTTGGCGTAGGAATTCCTGTGGAGTCCAAACCAATACATCAAAGTCAGCTGCTTGGCATTTGAATGCTACTGCTTAGCCCCCTGGCTTCCCTAATTCTTGGGAGGGTATGTCATTGTTTCCCTCTAAAGCCTGAGGAAAACAATATTTCCCCAGTAAAAAAACAGCCAGCGTCCACTGGCATGTCAGCAAAATACCACCCCTGGCAGGAGGTTTCCTTCAAGTAAATCACTGGATGTACAGGTTGAAAGAAAGCTTTCAGATGCAGGCTTTGAGGAGGACACCCTGTCCTCTGCTGGGGCCTGCGCCCTGTTGTACCACCTGGCAATGTCTGGAATTAAGTTATTTATAGTCTAAACAAGAAGAAGCCAAGTGAGTTGCAGAGTTCAAGGTTTTGGTAATGGGATACAGAGCTTTCTGCTTTGGGCATGCTGGGTCAGCCCTAGGCCAGATCAGTGTTAATGAGTAGAAGTTGTTGCCATTTCGTTGCTTCTAGGTGATCTGTGTGAAATGGGCTTAGTTTGGCACCCGAGCAAGCTTCCTTTGAAGGCTCTGCAGACAAACTGAGGAGGAGGAAGGCAGAGTGAACAGTCCTTTCCTTCTCTAGTTTTGGGTCTCATCAGACAGAGTGGGGATACTGGACAGCCAGTGCTGGAAAACCTTCCTATGTCTCTGGTGAGACAAGCTCTCCAGAGTGGCACTAAACTATGCTGAGGTTGTTGGAATGAATCCCAACTTGCGCTACAGCCTCCTCCTACATTTAAAATGTAAGCATGGCTGAAGAGACACTCCAGCTTGCGATTTGCATTCACAACTATGACCACCTACCACAAGAACAAATTGTGTTTTCACTCCATGCTATTGTATTGGCTCTGGTATTTCAAACACAGCCCTATCATTCATTCTCTCATTCAGGACAACCATTACCTTGCTTCTTCATCTGGCCAGCTTCTCATCACTGTTATCAATGTGCATTTGTTTGGATTTTAGGGCAAATGAATAACCTCTGAAACCCAATCATCACCCACACCTGTGCGAATGCAGAATGTTCTTCTGGTTATTCCCTAACAGGATCAAAATTATTAATCAGCCTAAGACTCCAGTCTCAACACTGCTTTGAAACACAACACATCCCCACCTGCCATGTTACATGGGGAATCTCAGTGATCCTATCTTTTTGCAATTTTAGTAGTGAAATGAAGAATTATTTGCCTCATTTTGTGGCATCAGCCAAATATTTGTGTCTTGGATTGATGTAAGCATTCAGTAATATTTGTTACTCTATATATCAAAAGAAAGATATAGCAAGTAAGATAGGAAGAAATGGGAAAGGAATAAAACTTAATGGGAATTAGCAGTTAGGTTCACAAAAACTACAGTCAAGACAAGAATCCAACAGCATTTACTTCAATGTTCTTAGTGTTCATACAATGGCCTCGAAGGACAACTGTATCCTGGACTGCATCAAAAGAGGGTTGGCCATCAGGGAGAAGGTGATATTGTCCCTCTCTACTGTGCCCTCGTGAGGCCCCACCTGGAGTACCACATCCAGGGCTGAGGCCCACAGTACAAGAAAGGTGTGGAGCTGTTGGAGTGAGTCCAGAGAAGGGCCATGAGGATGCTCAGAGGGCCGGAGCACCTCTCTTCTGAAGAAGAAAGGTTAAGGGAGCTGGGCTCATTCAGCTTGGAGAAGTGAAGGCTCTGGGGACACCTCATTGCAGCCTTGCAGTACTTAAAAGGAGCTTATAAAGGAGCTTATAAATAGGAGAGAGACTAACTTTTTACATGGTCTGATAGTGATAGGACAAGAAGAAATGTTTCTAAACTAAAAGAGGGGAGATTTAGATTAGATGTTAGGAGGAGATTTTTCATTCAGAGGGTGGAGAGGCACTGGCACAGCTGCCCAGAGAAGCTGTGGATGCCCCATCCCTGGAGGCTTTCAAGGCCAGGTTGGATGGAGCCCTGGGCAGCCTGAGCTGGCAGGGGGCAGCCCTGCCCTTGGCAGGGGGTTGGAACAGGATGAGCTTTAAAGTCCTTTCCAACTCAAGCCATTCTATGATTCTTTGATTCTATGATTCTTTTATTTCTTGTTTCTTGGAGATCTTGCTTCTCTCTCAGCCTAGTATTTCAGCAGCACTGATGTCTCTCATATTTTTTTTCTTGCTTTGACCTACTGAGTGGAACACTTTTCTGCAGGCTGTGCCAATGTAAGAGGATATCGTTTGTCTCCCAGACTGTAAGTTTCCATTGGACTGTAGCTGTAAATCTAAACACTAAATTGATTAAGTTATAGCACGATGTATTATGGCAATGTCAGTAGGACTGAAATAAAATTCAGTACCAGAGTTCCCTTACAATAGTTTTTGCTGTGAACAGCTTCCAGTCCAAACAGATAGATGGTCAGATCACAGACACAAAGGCAAGCAGAAGAAAAATGAACAAAGATAACTCATCAAAATTCTAACAAGGGCTCAGACTAATATGATAACTCCTAAGGATTCATATTTATAACCAAAAGTCTAACTTTGCTTAAATATGATCCTACATTTGGGCTTCTTTAGCAGGAGTACAGTAAGAGATTTGAAAAGCATTGAGAAGGAAATAATAAAATATAATCACTATGTTGCATGTTATTTATTTCCTCCTATAAAAGAGCTGTCTATGTCTTAGTATTTGTATAAGAACCTTCTCATCCAAGGACTTCAAACAATCACTGTTTAGTAAAGCCTCTCCTTTCTTCGATGATATTGGTAACTGTTCTCAGTTTACAGGCTGAAGCACAAAAAGTCTAAGCACTTGCTTTGCATTTCCTGACAAATCCAGGCTAAGGCAAGACTCCAGCAAAGATGTGCAGTCTTAACTATCAGATAGGAGGCATTTGCCTTGCATTCTGCTGACCTATTTTGCTATTAGTCTGGGTTAGGGTTATCACACTCGAAACTGAAATTTGCTGTAGGCTCAGAGAAGCAGCAAAAGTGAACAGAGACAGAATGAGTCATTGTCTCTCAGATAATCACAGAGCAGCAGAGAGGTGGCACAGGCAGCACAAGCTAATCTGAAGGCAATGATTTGACAGGTTGTCCAACAAAAGAAAAATCCTCTACACTAGCATTTTAAGGTAGCTCTGATAAAACACAGCTGTATCATATATTTTTAACCCACTAGTCACTGCATTTAGAACTTTAGCAAGGAGCACTGCAAACAATAAAATTAATGTTAGTACAGTGCTGTTTAATTTCACCCACTTCTACATCAGCTAGAGTGTCAGTAACTTGTGCCATCAGTCTCTGATTATTTTTATACTTTGTTTGACAGACACTTCTGGAAATGTCTTCTTGTTTTACGTCGTCAGCAGAGCTCCCAGGCTAAGTTCCTTACGTATCTTTAAATGTTGCTAAGCTGATTGGCATTTACTTGTACCCCCATCACTATAAGAATCATGGGGTCTGACTTGGCAAGGAACACTTCTTTTTTTTTTCTCTCTCTTTTTTTTTTTTTTTTGTTTTTGGACAGAACAGCTGCCCTCCAAACTTAAGCCCATCTGGTCTCATTTGAAAAATGAAGAGGGAAAAATTAAAATCAGTTCTTACTAATTAGAGGAAAATTGTATGTAAACAATTGAAAGGTCTTTTCAGACTTATGGTCTGACATTTCCACAAAGAGCTTAATTGCTTGCATGGGCCTAAAGGGTTATGTTCTTTTTTTAAGTTGCATATGCTCTCTGCCAAATACTAGCTTGAACATGCTGTGAGTGATTTTTGGATCACCAGCAGCTCTTGCTATTTTAGGCTCTGTCACAGCTTGAAGTTGTAATTAATTTTGAGGATTCTGACAATCATAATTATGACAGCCCTGGTTTCTGATAAGGCTTACTTAAGTTTTTAATAGGGAAAACTTTCAGTATTAGAAAAATAATGTCATGCTGCAGACTATCACACTGCAATAAATTCCCAATTTAAAGAACAAACATCTGCAGAAGAGGTGGGCAGGAAGCACATGTTTCGTCCCATGAAACTTGTTAAGTTTTCATAAATGTTCCCACCATGAAATCAAGATTTTTCAAAGCTCTATTCATAAAAGCAGGTAAAGGAAAAGGCAGTCAAAAGCAACCTATCATTGCAGCCTATGTTTTGGATGCTCAAGATACATGTGAGAGACAATGTCAGTTCTTTTTATGCCACCCTATTTATCTAAAAGTGAACAGCCCTAAAGAATATATCACCACTAGTTCCATAAGGAGACTCTTAAGAAACTACTGAAGTTTATGCAAAAAGTGGAGCAGAGCCTTTGGTCTATGTCTTTCTCTGTCCAAGTCAGTGTCTGATTAAGTTGCTCTTTGCTATTCTGATTTTTCTGTCACTTTCTCTTCCCATCATTTTCTCTTCCCATCACTTCCTCTAGTTTCTTCCTAGTTTTGAATAAGAAATCAAATTTTGGACTAAAGAGATTCCCAAAATATTGCTGTGAACTGGTGTGCTCCTATAGAAAGCTTCTATTCTATCCTATTCAAAATTTCCCATTTGTTCCCTGAAAATTAAGAATCATTGAATCCTTTTGTTATAGGTAAAAAAAAAAAAAGAATTGCATATACAACTTCCAGTGTAGCTTACTTTCAGTCTTCACATAATTGGTAATTTACAATAGCAATGATGGCAGGAGTATTTTCCCTTTTGGGTTTTTAAAGAAATTGAATTAAAAATTCACTGGAATAGGAAGCAAAGCAAGTATACAGTGGGAAAAAAAAATGTTTGCAGCACCTTTGGATGCACTTCTGATAACCCTGGGAATTAATAATAACTTCATCAGCATTTCTGTGGCCTTTTAAAAGAGGAAAACATACTGTGTGTGCTCTCACCCCCAAAACTAAGCACACACACCATGCTGTAGTCACTGTTTTCTGAGATTTATCCTCTCTCTTTAGCAGCTCCCATTAATAGCAAAAGGAAATACAGAGTTACAGAAAGGAGGATGTCCCTTGTGAAAGAATATTGTGCATTATTTGTAATACAACACTCAAGGCCAGCTTGCACCTTGCAGGTTTTGGCTGATTTAGGACAGAGCAGGGCTTCAATATAGGTGAGGAAGCAACTCAAGGATTTTCCTAGGGCATGTATTTCTAACTTAAGGAGCAATTTGGTTAGGTGAGAGAAGACATAGTTCTGTACTGTCCTCTGGCCTGGGAAAGCATAATGTCTGTGTGTACAGACAGCTCTGCTGGCCTTGTATCTGAGAAAGGAAGGAAAATGAAGCCTGTATTCCCATGTGCTGCAAAGGAACTTCTTCCATCACTGAGATCAAGAGAAAGCCTTTTCCATGCTTCCTCAGCACAGCAATGGCAATTTTACCTGCAATCATAGCATCCTTTTGCTTTCCTTTGACAGAGAAGGGCCAAAAGTAACCCTTAGGATATAAAGTATAAGTTTACATCACTATTTGAACCATATGCAGAGTTTTTCTGGGGACCCTAAGCGTTAAAATCATGCAAGTATGAGGGGATATCTGTATTTTAGACAATGATCTGAGTTTCTAGATCTTCTATATTCTCCAAGAACAATCTGTCATTGTAAATTAAGTAGGCATGAAACGCCAGGGGAGAAAAAAAAAAAACAAAACACAAAACAAAAACTCAAAAACAGAGTGGCAATGAAAAGATTCCACTACTTGCTATAATTTTTCTTAATGAACAGTTTCTAAAGGAACTTTGTGATTTTTGTTGTTTGAATCCATTTTTCCATTGTCCAGGACTCATAATCCTGCCTAAATATTTACTATAAATATTTACTAAATCAGGAACAACACATTTAACTTTTTTTTTTTTTTGAGTCACTTAGGGAGAACTTGGAACCTATTCCCTTCACTCTGTGAAAATCTCCAATCTAAACATGCATCTATAAAGGAATAGATGGCAACCTGCACCCCTGAGGACCAACATCTGCCATAGAGATTATCAACCCCCTTCCCAGTTTTTACTTAATCCTGTTTAAATGTTTTATTTTAAAACGTGTAAACAGCCAAAAATCTGATGCTGAGTATGCCCAGAATCTTACTGACAGAGCCAAGCAATTTGGTAATTTACTCATTCCTGAAGCTTAATGGGATTTGCAAATTAGTGGTTGCCTCACTGAGTTTTCAAATGAGCTTTGATCTGGTAGCCAATTTTTGAATACCCTTAAATATAAAACTATGACCACCAAAGAGTTTAGTACTGGTTACAATATTTATACAGCTTCAGTTCTGTCCTTTATCTGTCCATCTCAGATGTCAAGGCTTTTGGCTGTCCTGGAATATCTAATTCCCTCCCATTGAAACAGCTCTGGTCTTTTATGCTAATCTATCACTACCAGTAGAACTGGGATCCAGGCCTTCCCTAGTTCAGGTGGCCCGCCATCAAATCTAATTGTATTCACACTTTTCCTTTCTTTGGACTTGTAAATTAAAATATCTATTTCTCTTTCTGTATAGCCTCTGGTCTGGTTGTTTTAACTTTTTCCTTACAATGCAAGGAAGATATTGAACCCAGAGTGGGGAGTGTTCAAACCACTGAGTGATTAATGACAGAGAAGGAATGAGATGTGTGATACCCATCAGCTCTGATGTGTACTTATTGAAACACCTCTTCAGTTACTCCAGATTTTCTCACCTGTAAATTTTACAATGCATACTTTGTTACGGAGCAAGACAGTGAAGATACATAAGAGGTGCTTCTGGGTCGTGTTCACTTATTCCCCTTGTCCTCCTCACAACTCCATGTCCATTCAGTGTAGGTGTCGTATCAGCAGCTCTCGCTTCACTCACTTGTATTTTGTTTTCAGCACTAAACTATATCCCTTAAGAAAGCCTAGCATATATTTTTTAAACTCGGAGAAGTTCTTAGTGCACTAAATATCACACGTTGCTCATGTGTTTTGTCATGTCTGTGGATTCTGCTGTATTTAGCCTCTGAAAGTGACTGTGCAAAGCCTTTGGGAACATCTCACCAGTAGCAGCAATAGATGTAAGAAACTCCTGTGGAAGACCTGGCTCCAAGGAATTCTTGGTCCTCCCAGAATACTGCCAGGTTTTGAGTTTCCTTAAACACAGGAAGTACCAACAGATCCTTCTATAAAATCTTCAGAAATGAATAAACAACTATGCCTTGGCTGTCAAAAGGAAAAAAAAAGAGAAAAAAGAAAAGCTCATTTGAGCACTTCACTCCAGGAGGTGAACCCAGCGTATCATATAAGGCATCTGTGTCCTAGAAATTACTGATATCCAAGATTCACTCCATCCTCAAGGCTTCCCTCTGGCTGAGCAAGTGTCCCCGCTCCATGCTCTGGCTGCTGTGGATTCCAGCAGGCACTGAGGCAGGCAGGTGCTGGAGCGAGGTGCCTGGCTCAAAAGCACAGTTGTGGAAAGAATTATAAGGCCAAAGCTTCTTTTTGTCTTTGGCCTTTGGATACTTGAGTTTAGGCAGAGCAGTGCCCAGTGTTGCCAAAGACCCCTTTGCAGGCTCAGTCTTTAAAGTGTAATTTCCCTCCAGATGTAAATGTACAACAGGCAACTTAGGAGGTAACAGCTTAATTGTTCTTTAGCTAGCAACTCTCTGTCCCGGCCATTAAAACATTTTATGTACTGTTCAGAGTTTGTACATTGTAGTAGCAATTATACCAAAATAAATAAAATAAAACAGACTGATAAACTGGATTGTTTGTTTTCGCTTAGTTTTCTTTCCAGACCTGCTATAATTGTTTGTAATAATGGAACGAGTATAAATTATGTTAATTAATAGGGTTGTTGTTAAGGCATGGAGTGGATTCTGCCCTTAGCTCTCTACTGAATTCCTGTGTGTTTCAGAGCAAGGCTCACAGTGCTTCCGTTCCCCTTTTGTAAAGGGAGTAGAATGTTCCATTTTCTAAGTATCCTGTGTATATCTTGTCTTCTGAGATGTACTGTGTGCTAGGGGTTAATCTGATCTGACACGAAAGTCCTCCTTAAAACATTACCTGATCATTGCAAAGTCTCTTTGGGCTCAGAACTTCATTTTGCCCTGAAAACTTCACCAGTACTCTACTTTGGTTGCAATTGTCATGTCTGAAAAACAGATGGTACAGACTCAGTCATCCTCCTTCCATTTTAGAAAAATTCTGCTTGGTGCTTCCAATACCTGACTATTGTTCATCATTTCTGTCAAATTATATTTGGGGTACTTGCAAAGTTGCAGAGATGCTAATCAAGTAAATACTTAAAAAAAAAAAATTAAACCAATGCATATTTACAAGATATGATCTAGAAGTTTAGCGGGTAGTAATGGTGATAGGAGGACGGTTGGACTAGATGATCTTCTAGGTCCTTTCCAACCTTGTGTTTCAATGATTCTATGATTCTATGATTTATTTAAATACATTAAAGTAAATAAGCAGTGTCTACAATCAAAAAATGAATAAATAAACAAGTAAAAATACACAAGAAAAATCACTCCCAAACCTGAGTTGTATTAAAATGATCATTCTCACAGGAAACTAACCAGCAATTAAACATCACATTATCATAATTGTGCAAGAAAATTCATAGATTTTTAATCTAAAAGGGACAGTGAGGAATGATGACCCAAAATGGATGTTGGCTATGAAATTTTGTGTAGTTACCATTCATAATCAAAATCATCTATGGTATCCAGACTTGCTAAGAAAAATATATGTATAAGGTGCATGTATTATTTCCTGAGTATTGAGTAGCTATTCATATCTTGAATTTTGTGAACAAGAAAAATGGAGTAGAAAACTTTGCAAAGACACCTGAGAAATCAGTAATGAACTCAATTCTCCTCTTATTCCTAATGAAATGCATGATGTTGCCCTAACTAATTAAAATTGGTCGAGTACCTGATAGTATTTGAGAAGAAAATAAAAAGCTTATTCGTAACATGAAGTGGACACCAGAAGACATCCAGTTTGTTCTGAGAGGGATCAATTACATGTTTATTTATAGCTTGTGAACTGGGATTACAAAATGTGGGCTCCCAACACTTGCTATTGGAGTATTGCGCAACGCTCATGCGTAGAGCGTGTTGTAGCTATGCTTTCTGAGTGTGTGACTCCTGTGTGACTGTGTCAAAATGTGAAGAAGGTATCTAAGCAACTCTGGCATAATGAAGCAGTTAAACTTCTCTCATCTTCTGATATATAAAGTTAAATGTCTAATCCAGCAATTATTTTATCTATCTACTCAATTCAATTTTTTAACTGTTCCTGTTTTTCTTTCATCACTTTTAGTTTCCTGTCAATATAAACATTTCTTTTGTTGGGTCATATAAGAGATTCTACTTGAAAACATTTTGTGAATCACTGGTACATCATGTAGTCACAGAGCATCATGGCAAAACTCCTCTAGCTCCAAGACCCATGTTCCTTATGCTTGCACTTGGGAAATAGGGTCAGGGAGAAGACGAAAGGCTGTGCTGTAGTAGGTGCGTACTTCCTAGATGAGACCTGAACTTAAGGGGATAAAGGAAAATTTCTAAACAGAATCATGACCATCCCTTTCACACGACTTGATAAACCCCAAATGGAGTTTATTTCTCACATCAACTGATGGCGCCTTTTTTGGTGCTGAGGCATTGGCTGTCTGTGTGGTCTTGGGAACAGAGACAGGGTTTAGCCAGCAAATGGAAAGCAATGGCTCTACTAAAAATATTGTTTTCCTAGGACAAAATGTATGAGGTGTGACTTTGTCCTTGTAGGATCATTGTTTTGCTAATGTATGGTTTATCCAATTGAATGACTCATTCAGTAGTCCATGTTGTAAGACTCCATCTGTAGCCACATATAATATTAAGATGTTAATATATTGGTATAATGTTTAAACATCTACATAGCAGCAACAAAATATGCAATAAAAAATACAACTGCTTAATATCACAGAAAGGACATGATTAAAAAAAAAAAAGAATTTGTGATATATACTTTGAATGAGCTTATGCTGTTTTCTAATCCGGGAATGAAAAAAACTATATATAGTAGTGAATGATCTTTGCATTCACCCATGAAATCCTACACCATCATAGATGTTTTTTTAACTCCTTTAGTCAACTCAGACAATCCTTCTAAAGGGAAAAACGTGAAGGTCATAAAAAAGCGCATACCAGAGTATTGCATGTAGGTATTTAGGGCACAACGAACAACAAGCTTTCCCACTGGATTCATTTACTTTCCACATAGCCCTTACTAAAAGATGGGCCTGTATGATTAAAATGTGGTCAGTAAGACTTTATCACTATACAGTAACCAGCTCTAGGGCATATTCAACTCCTATTGAAATGAGTAGACAACTTTGTGTTGACTTTTAACAGCAGTCTGCTGGCCCCATGCGCACTTACATAAATCTACAACTATTGGATCAAATGACTTCACATGGAGTCTCTTCTAGCATCATTTTTAAGTTTCAGTAGTATTAAAATGAAGTAGTTTAAATCTCATTTAACATTTGATTTCTCAAATCAGAAATTTCTGTTGATGTGGCATAAAATTCATTTTGATAAGCTTTTTCATGGATGAATTTATAAAATTTTATTTTTTACAGAAATAGTACTGCATAAAATACAAACTTTATTTCCTGTTCGACTACTTATTTATATTTCATTTTAGAAGTGTATAGCTTTGAAAAGTCTCTGGGCCAGTAAGAACATTAGATTATCCTTTGATGCTTGTAAATACTATCAGAAATGAAGAATATTCAGCTAGACAGCTATACAAAATTCAAGCAAGAAAGGTGAATGCAGACTTGTACTTGCTTGAATATTATTCTGAAATTAATACAGAGCTTAAGGTAGTGCATTTTAGAGCAATGCCTCTTAAAAATAATTTAGAAAGATTCAAATGAATTGTTTATTGATTATAATGATATATTTTAAAATTTATTTTAGATACAATAATTAATCCAGCTTCATTTTTTTTTAATTGATAAATTGTAAAGGTTTGAGCGCCCCATGGAAGTCAGCAAAACCTTCCTCTCAGGACCCTGTCCTATGTGTTTCATAGCAGTTTTGCTAGTTTCTGGTGGGACGGTCACCTGATGTACTGAGCTGGAGCTCAATAGCTACATCTACACGAAGCAGCAGCAGAGTACCACTGACTCGCACTGCCCACTGCTAGCAGGTCATTCAGTACAGGGTTAACCTGTGGCAGATCAGACTGGATGGGCATGTCTGGGGGAAAAAACAGTCCATTTTTTCAGTCAGTCAGTCAGAACTACATGGTACCCGTAGGACAGCTGCTTTCCCAGCAGTTTCATGAAAAAATTGTATTTTCAAAATGATTTAGTTGCACTGAAATATTCCGTAGATGCAGATTAACAAGGGGAAGCTGTACTCTCCTACTCCCATTAGCACCATTGTTCTCTGCTTTGTGGTCTGCTTGCTGTAATGATGCCATACTGCCCTCCAGTCAGATTGGACAACTGCAGGTGCTGTTCGTTGTTATTTTGCTAAACATTTCTGCTCTATAAAGGTTGAAGAAGTTTCCTGACAGGTTATGTTTCTGATAGTAAAAGAGAAGTGACTAAAGTACTTAAAGAAAAAGAAAACTGAATAAAATACTTAATTTTTAAAGAACAAGGAAAGAAAAGAACCCACGGATATTTCTTCTTAAATAAGAGGTGGGCAAAACCTGCGAGGGGTTCCAGCCAGGTCCTTAATAAAACGAATGATGTCTGTTTTCCCCAAAGAGATCATGACGCCACTTTGGAGTTTGCAGTCAGCAAGAAGCAGCTCATATTGCACATCGCATGACACTGGAATATGACTAATAAACATCAGGAAGTCCCCAACGGCTGCAAATTTGGCAGCACTGTCCGAACTGGCATGTCATGTTGTTCACGAACCTTGTGAGCATACTTGGGCCCAGTTTCAAGCTGATAGTAGATCCCTGGTTTTGATTTAAGGCATCTCGCTGTTTAAAAGAACCTGGCAAATGAAATAACGGGTGTTGCATGTGAAGCCTGAGGTGCACTGAGCTGAGCAATGGGAAGCTGAAAATTGAGCAGCTCCTTTAAAGTTTAAATAACACTGTAAACTTTCCTTGCTAACATTCATATACACCCTTATATTAAGAAGCTAACAAAAATATTCAAACCACATCTGGGAGCTGGTATGCTAGGTTGGTATTGCTATTATACATTTTTGCTGCTAAGTCACAAGTTTCTCAAAAAGTCTGTAATAGAAATGCTGATAGGCCATTACCTAAAGCACAGCAGTGAGAACGGTGCTGCTACAGTAACAATGGCCATGAGTCAGTTTAGCAAATAATAAAATACTAGTAAATAGATGAGGCCTTAAGCCTATTCATTAGACTCACTTTCTGATGAGCTAAAACAGACTTCTTGTTTCTTATCCATAAACATCCCCAGGCAGTGAAATCTGTCATGGATAAAGCTGGTGTGAAAAAGTTTATTTAGTTCTAGAATGCAGTAGTCAGAAAAATGCAAGAAACCACATACGGTGACATAGCTCCCTTAAGTCTGTTAAGTCAGAGGGAAATTTTCTGGTTAAAAATTCTAATATGTTATAATAATGTATGTTATCCTACTAAAAATTAGATATCTGTGGGACAAGTCCAGAACAATGGGGCTGCTTAGTATATCATTACTAAAAAAGGGAAACTGTTGTCTGAAATAGTCTCCGGCTGGAGGGTTGTGTGGTGGGAAAATATTTTAACAGGGTTTCTTATTAGTGTGATTGTTCTCAAGATGTAGTACTGGTATTAAAATACAGTGGAATGCTCACCATGTGCATCTCTATTAGATGGTAAACAGCTTGTGTTGATCTTATTTTAAAAATCTCTCTTTCAGATTTTCGCTCCATATTGTGATTCATTGTTTCACAGACTAAACCAGTGCACTTACTTGTCGCATCTATGCCTCAGGAGCAAACATGTTACAGCACTGGATAGGCAGATCTGAGGAAGACAGAGGAAGCTACCAAAGCTTATGATGCATACCAAGCCAGCAGCATGCAAGGTGGCTCATGGCAATCAGAGCATAGCCTACTCCATACCAACAGCTCACAGCCAAAAGGTCTTAGCATGCGCACCTCGACAATTTGTAACTGCTCGCATGGGAAAGTACGTGCAGTATAGCTCTATAAGCAGACAAAATATAGGCAAAATTTGGCAAAAGGAGGAGGTGAAAAAAGTTAACTGGCACATTTTCATTAGTTCCATTCTTCTGTCACTCGCCTATTGGTTGTAGTATATAAGCCGGCAGCAAACATATTCCAGTAACAGGTTTATTTATACAGCAGTGTGTTTAAACCCAATTTTATATAGAGTGATAGAGAATTTTTGTGCTAACTAACAAGTATATGCTATGATTTAGTAGCTTTGGTGTTAGTGAATGCTGACATATTTGCATGTTACGATACTTTAACAGTCCAATAGAATAAGATACCTACAATTTTATGGCCAAAGCTTTTTATACTCTTGTATTTTTTCCAGTCCTGTGTTAAATTCTTTTTCTTTGAACGTGAATGGCAAGACTCATGATTGGCTCAGTGAAGGTCTTAGGTTAAGCTTTTGCCCAGTTCTACCACTTGTTATTCTTACAAACCTAGTCATTATTCTGGGCTCTCTTAAATGCACTTTCTTGTCAAGCAAAGTGGAACAGCTCCTCTACCTTGCTTTTCACATCACAAACACATCATTCAGATAAGATGGTGAAACTCCTCAGTTCAGCATTATGCAAGCCCCATATGCACACTGCAATTGTGCATTTCTCTAGAGAATGCAAAACTTACATGAAGCTTTGCATGAGTGTAACCTGTAGGACAAGGTCCTACAAAAACAGACTGCAAAAATGATTCACGCAGATGCCTTGCTACAGCTCTAGCATTAGCTACATTTGTTTTTAATTTTACTATGCATATATATCATGAAAGAGTATACAACTATCTGCGTTAACTAAAATGCACATCTGATTTGCAATATGCATACACTGATGCATCAGTGGCACGGCACTTTCACAAGTGTAAATTACAATGTCTGGGCCAAGTTGTCTTATAGATTGGTTTTGTGTACTCAAAATTCCTGCTGAGCGAAATTCTGATCCAATAGAAGTCAACAAGAGCTCTGCCTCTGATTTTTGCGTGGCCCGGGACTTCATATCGTGTTTTTCTAAATGTGTACAGTGATGGTTTTTTCAATTCCTTTTCCAAGCTGCTATATTACAGTACTTCTTTTCTCAGACAATTGCTGATAAGTGGTTCTGGCTTTTGTTGTTTGATTTATAAGAACTAAGCAGTGGGAAAAAGATCACTGGTTAAGGTATTGCTTTCTTCCATAAAATCAGGTTTCACCCAGTTTTAGAGAAACTTAAGAAAAAAGCATTCCCTGGAATGTACCCAAGATTCCTCTTCTGTGCTGAGCCATCCTATTCTCCCTCTGCAAGCACACACTAATTAAATTGCTAAATGTGTTTCTAGCACTTGTCTTCATGGTTTCAGTGTTATCTTCTAATGTGGAATCTCTCTTCCTTCACAACTCATAACTTTTCCATACTTGCTTGTAAGAAAGAAAGAGCAATCCATCAGTGATGAATCTTTGCAACACTAATAATACAACTTTGAAGTTTGTTTTACAGTTCCATCATGAGATGAAGTTGATCTTAATATAGATGTAGCCATACGATGTTAACACAGTTTAAGAATAAAAGAATTTAGAAATAATTAAAGGCAGGTAGAAATTCTCTCCTGTGCTGGATTCTGTTCTAATTCTCTAAGAAGGTGAAGTACAACACTCTACGGGAACTCCGAAATCTATGGGACTCTTTACAGAAAATAAGCTAATACAGGGAAGGCTATCTGGCCTGTTCTGGTAGAAGATCAGGCTCTTAGTGATCAGCATCTGTTCTTCTTCCAAACAAATAGCCTACTGCTGCTTGGTAGGTTCTGAGTACCTTCCTCTCAAAATGGTTGGCAAAAGACAACAGGCCATCTGGGTATGGTTATCAGGACAGTAGTTCTGTCTCTAATCCCAGAAGATACACCAGATGTCTTCAGACTGCTTGATCGTGCTGAACCTCGTATCAGGCCCCAATGTGCCCCTGAGAAATGTTCCTCCTGAGGCCAGGCCCCTGTCAAAGTGTGTGTGCCGCTGGGAGCAGAAAGGGTAACAGGGCCCTAACACAGGAACTGAAGAGACACAAGGTGAAAGTGATCTCATTTCAGGAGAGCAGGACGCTGGGAGGGCACTGCTTGCGCAAAAGCACTACCAAATGACTGAGGGAGGAAGTATAGAATCTAAGAAAAGCTCTTAGCACAGACATGCCTTCACTGAATGCATTTTTTGCTGATAAACAGGTTTCTTTTGCTGTTATATGCTATGTAGTCTTCCACAGTTCTTTGCTGACTGCAAGCTTCTATTTACTTACAGCTTTGCTACTCACAGTGAGCAAGCAATACTTTGAGGTTCTCAGCTGTTTAAAGATGGTCTACACTTTTTACATAAAAATGAAATGTGAGTGAGCAAAATGCTTTTTTATCCATGTTTCAACAATTCCTGGTGATTTTAGTATTTGTATTTTTCAATTCTCTGACTTTAAAATAAAGACAAATGAGGAAGCATAAGAATTTATAAAAATCCTTTTCAGTTACACTTTTCAGTATGTGGATGGTTTGTTTGCTTGCTTAGTTTTTGAGTTTTTCTTTTGTTTGCAGGATGAAATAAAAAGACATGGTGCCAAGATGGAAATAGAAGGAAAACAACAGACTGAACAGCCTTAGTAGTAAATCATTTTTGCTATATTTCATGAAAACAACATCAAAACTTCTGTAGAGGCTGAAAAGCATCATGGAACTTCAACATCCATAAAATTACAAATGATTAATTCACTGCATGAAAAATTAGATTAAACCAACAATTATGTCTATATGCTTTCAAGAGTTTTTTCCACATTAGAAAATATGGGTTGCTTCATTTAAAAGGCTTTAAAAGGATTTTTAATGAGACTGTTTAAAGCAAATGTGATGGTAGAAAGCCAAACTTCAATACGAAGATTTGAAGATGTATCTGTAGCTGTATTTGCAGAAACTCACAATGGATTTGATGAATCCTTTTATGGAGCATATGCAGCAGAAAGAAGATGGCTGAATTACACACACGCCAAGATTTGTTCCATAATTTGTATTCTTGAATGTCTGACTACTTGCCCAAAGTATGCATCCAATATTGTACTTAAAGCTGAAGAAAAGTGTACCTAAACTGGATCCAGCAAGAGTAAGCTTCAGTTCTCTTACTTTTCTAAATACTTTTCTCTAATGACTAAATGCATTCCTTTGTAAGGCTGTTAAGTCATAATGCTACACCATCAGGAAGGAGTGTTTCTTGGAATGGACTGGCAGTCATTGCTGAGCTAATGTAAAGACCCAAAGCTCATCTGCTCATTCATGCCTCCTTTCAGACTCACTGGACCAAACGTGTCGGCCTCTTTAAATCTATGCCTAAAGTGGAGGAGTTAGGGAAGCTTTTGAACTTACTGATGCAACTTATTTCTGGCTGTATCTTAACCTTAGAGCAGAGAAATACCTGTGCCTAGGTGTGTGTAGTGCCTCAGTTTCTCCTGGAAGAAAACTCAGATTGATCCAGTCTCAGTGGCTATCCTTCCAGTGACTTATTCTTGCTGCCAGGAGAAAAGACAATTAGGAATTCTCAATTTCCATGCTATTGCATGTATAATTTTGCAGTCCACTGAATACTTGGATATTACATTCTCCTGAATTCAGAAGTTCTCAAAATAAACAGGAGTTTCTTCTTCAGTCCATTTTTATAGCAACTCCTGTTAAGGCTCCTGTGTGGCTGTACTTTTCTTGCATATAGCTTGCAACTTGCCCTACTCATTTCTGGTAAGAGATGGACTTAATCATCAGACTAGGGGATGCTTAAAGTGATGGATCTGAGTCTTTCGTATTTGGAATTCATAAGATAGAGACAGCTGTACTTCTCCAGATTTGGGGGACTTCCGTTCTCCTTGTGGAGAAAAGACTTAGGGAGGAGGGTAAGATAAGAGGTAAAACAAGACAACAGAGATCTTTTAGAAAGCAATGCAATATACCCAGCTTTGAAAACACCCTGGTTTCAGCTGTGACAGTGTTAACAGCACACCAATGTTTTGCTTGCTGCCAAGTGATGGGACCACGCCTGGGGCTGAGTTAGGCTGCTGGGCGGGGAAGAGCCGTGCCCTAATGGTGTGGGGCAGGGAAGTGCCAGGACAGCTGGCCTGAATTAGGCAAGGAGTTATTCTATATCATGTGACATCACGTGGAAGGCTATAAAGCTGTGGGGAGTTGGCTGGGGCTGGCTTCTGCCTGGGGGTTGTTGGGCATCAGTCAGTACATGATGAGACATTGCGTTGGTAGTGGGACATTGGTTGGCAGGCAGTTGTGTTGTTAGCTGGGTGTCGGTTGGCAGGTGGCAAATATTTGAGTTGCAGATACATATATATATATATAGTTATAATCACATTTGTGTTTCCATTTTTCTTTTCTGTCCTAGCAAGTAAGTGTAATGTCTGCTGATAATGTCTATTTTTTTCTAGTTTTCTTCTTCATTCCATTTGGAAGGAGTGAGCAAAGAGCAGTGTGGTGCTGAGCTGCCTGTCAGGTTAAACCACAACAGAAATCCTGAACTGGCACTTGAAGGACCAAGATATGTAGCTTCTGAAATAGCTTCTAAATGTTACTGATTCAAATGTTATGTATATATATATGTGTATATATATGCTCTGACTCAAAGGAGGTATTTGAGAAGAATAAGGAAGAGGCCTCTTATCATCTATGGTCACTCAAGCTAGGATAACGAAGAGGCATTTATGCTGTTTGCAAACAGCAGCAAAGCTTTCCTTACTAATCCCCAGTGTTATGGTGGGAATTACAAAAAGTCTGACCTTTCTTTCACCAAGAGGGTGATTTCTTCAGTTATATGCTTTCAGCAGAAATGGAGATCTATCATAGGAGCAATCTACCTCTCCTAAAACTGAAGTATACTACAGCATGTGGCTCAAGCCATAAAGTGCTGGCTGCTTTATCTGTGTAGATTGCATTTTTTTACCCTTGTGAATTGTTAAATAAGATTATTCTCTCGATTTGAGAATGAAAATTCCTACTTATTATACATAAGGGATGTGATGTACCGTGTGGCCAACATTGTCTGACAGGAGCTCTGGTTTCTGTTCCAGATACTGGAATAGATGAGCTGTTTCTCCTAGGGAAGTACTTTAAATAGCCTATGTTTGTTTTCCTAGACCCTTCAATATAAAGCACTACAGAAAGGTTTTCCTGTTCATTAGATGGACATACAACACCCAATACAACAGAGCCCCACCCTTGACTGATATGCGTTTTATTCCCCAAATCCAGATTAAGTCTATAAACCTTCATTGTTTTCCCACAACAGTTTTAACTTGAGTTGTATAAATCTCTGACAGATATGAAGCTTTGATAGGGAAAGACAGCAGTTGTGTCATGTTTAGCATCGCTTTAGCTGTCTGAGCTGAAACATCTCATTATGCCTGTGGGGACAGGTCGAGGGAGGTGATCCTGCCCCACTGCTCTGCGCTAGTGAGACTTCACCTGGAGTACTGCGTCCAGATGTGGAGTCCTCAGCAGAGGAGAGACATGGACCTGTTGGAGCACCTCTAGAAGAGAGCCACAAAATTGATCCAAGTGATAGGACACCTCTCCAGCAAGGACAGGCTGAGAGAGCTGGGGCTGTTCAGCCTGGAGACGGCTCCAGGTAGACCTGATAGCAGCCTTTCAGTATCTGAAGGGGAGCTATAAGAAAGAAGGGGACAGACTCTTTAGCAGGGTCTGTGGTGATGGGAAAATGGGAAATGGCTTCAAACTGAAAAAGGAGAGATTTCGACAGGATATAAGAAAAAGTTCTTTATGATAAGGGTGGTGAAGCACTGGAACAGGTTGCCCAGAGAGGTGGTGGATGCCCCGTCCCTGGAGACATTCAAGGTCATGCTGGACAGGGCTCTGAGCACGCTGTTCTAGCTGTAGGTGTCCCTGTTCATTGCAGGGGAGTAGGACCAGATGGCCTTTAAAGGTCCCTTCCAACTCAAATGATTCTGTGATTCTATGACTTTAAGTGCTCACCTCTGCTTTCCCCTTCTTTAAACATCTTTTCCCAAGACTCATGCAATGTGTCACATTGTTCTAACTGATGGGGGCTAAGAGGATTCTTTTCAGAGCTTGTTAGTGCTGCTCTTTAATTAGTCAGAAAGGTTATTGCAGAGCAACAGCAATGTTCCCCAAGCCCGACTACAACAGGCACGTGAGATGCGACACAAGGGTAGCAATTGACTTCTGGTTTCCAGAATAAAATTGTCAAATGATGATAATCAGAAAGTGATAAAGCCCGTGTTGCAGTTCAAGGAATTTTGTTTGTTTGTTTTTTAATTAGAGTCTTCCAATGCTGCAAACTTAGTTTCCTCACCATACAGAATGAAACGACTATACCTGAGGATGTTTGAAAGATTTTGGTCTTCTACATATTTGTAGGTTTCTTCTTCCTCCTTTCTCTCACCTTTTGGCATGTGATTTTTCATACATTTAGGACTGACAACTTGCCCAAGCACTAGGACAAATACTAGCTTAGGATTTCTGTGAAGATGGAAGGAGTCTGTCTGACAGCATTAATCATCTTCTTCTGTAGACAGAGAATTTGTTTACAGTCTTACAACAAAAGATACCTGAGTAACCAAATTTCTGTACCTTTGAAAGTTCTGTTGAGCTCAAACTTCGTATGGTTCTTTGAAAAACATAATTCATGCATTATTTCCTTGTTGTTCTTTGCTTGTTTGTTTTGTAAAATACTGCTAGAAATACTTATGTGTATTACAAGAAATAAACTTTTAACTCACTGATGTCTGAGTAAATGCCAGGGAAATCTCATAAAATTGCTAAGCATTCTTTCAATAAAACGCACCTTCTGCATTAGGACTGTACTAATGGAATTATCTTACAACATGAGTCGAAGATTGCAGAATTGAAACTAAAAAATCAAGAGAAACTCAGCAGAAGATGAATTGGCAGTTCTTGAGGCCAAACTAAAGCATGGAGAATGGTGCCTTAATCTTAAATGAAATTCTACTAAATGTGAATTATTAATAAACCACCTACTTACTACTTACTAAACTGCCTCAAAATCCTAACTTAATTGTAAATATGTATTTTTTTAATTTAGAGAATTGTAGCGTGAACACGAAATCTTTCCAACATTTGTGTACAAACTACAGATGTGGTATTTGTCATACAAATATGATATATATCGAATCACTTCAAACAGAACATGATCACAAGGGGAAAAAATATGGGCCAATGTCAACACCTTGTTATCTCGACATTATAAATGTCACCAAACTCAGCTGCTACAAGAGCTGCTACAAGCTGCTACAATTCTTCCTTCCATGGATATTTCTTACAGATGATAATATGACTATTGCAGAACCTCAGAAGAATTCAGACCAAGAAATCTTTCCAACCACAGATCTTATTTAAGTCTCTTCTTCAGGCCTTCTCTTTCACAATTAAAATCTGTAAGATTTGCATTGCCAAGCACTTTCCAGAATTAAAATTGGAGGCATTATTTTTCTTTACTCAAATTTTCACCAAAATACTGATGACATTAGGAAAAAAAGAAACGCATTTCTACGTATACAGGCTGAGAGAGTTCTTTTTGTGATTCTTTCTTCTGATGGAGGAAATCAACTTCTTCCACAGGGAACCAGCTGCACTCATAGAATCATAGAACGGCTTGGGTTGGAAGGGACCCCAAGGATCATCAAGTTCCAACCCCCCTGCCACTCATTTTTTCTCTCTATCATTTTGTTGTATATTAGAGCAATATTGCTTTGCTTTTCCAGATTTCTCCACTCAAGAATAATTCCTGAAAGAAATCTTATGACTGACTGAAACATTCTTGGTTTTAAGAAAGTATTGATTACTTCACCAGTACCTGTCCCTTCTAGAAATCCCATTTGTTGTTACTATTCGTTTACAACTGTATGCATGATACTGAAGAGGATAGGTAAGAAGGTTCCTGGATAATTGAGAAAAGTAACCACTTTCACTCTGTTAATCTTTTCCACCTGATATGGTTTCATCACGATAAAACATTCTTTAAACTTTCAACTGTACGCAGATCAATCTGGCACAAGAACATTCCTTCTTTTTTTCACTGCCATTCATCTCCAGAAGTGAGGGTACCTGGAATGAGCATGGGAAAACACTTCTGTCACATTACCTGCAAGGTACACACAACCTGGCAGAGCAAAGAAAGGGCTTCAGCTCTGCCCACCTTAGTGGGCAAGTCACCCCTAACCTTGCATAATTAACTATATATTTACACAACTAACAAAGCATCTCCTCTTGCTGCTGTCTATGGTAATACGAAGCTGTGACACCACCTATTGAGCATCTTAACCATGGTATATGTTGCCTAAGATATGGAAACATTCATTTATTAATTCCTCTTTTTTTCCCAGTAGGTAATATTAAACTTGCTCCATAATACAGTGATTTCTGAAGTTGTCCATTTGCAGAAATGGAAACTAAGGAAAACTGTTAATCATCAAAAAATGAAAATGAAAAACATTGAAAATCATTTTTTTACAAAGATTGAGTAAAAAGGCCTTACATTATGCACTATTCACAAGCGAGAGCAGTAAAACCATTCTTACATTTTGCACAATTACACAGGTACTGTGCATCTCCAATACCCAATCTGAAGCTCATTTATCAACAACCACCCCTGTATAAACAATCCACAAAGTAACCTGACTTGTTTTCACTTGTTATTGATGATCTTTCAAAACTCAGAAATTGCCTCCTCTTCCATTTCCTACCACTGAATTCTTAGGTAATCACCTCATCAATTGTTCTCAACAAAAATAATTGTTTCCAGAGCAAAACTCTCCCCAGATTTTAGGCCCTGTAAATTGGTCCCTCTCTGTGCTTCAAAAGTGTGAATAGTAAAAATAATATTAAAAAAAGTTCAGTATGTGTATATGCTTTTATTAAGTCAGAAGTGAAGAAAAGTTTTCCCAGAACAGGATATGGAGCAGGGAAAATGAAACACAGGCTGTCACCTTTTAGGATATGTATTTTTTTTATTTCTGACATGAAGTTCAACCTTCAGTCTCATTTTCACAGCAGTACAGGCCCTTCAAATGCTAATAAGATACATTTACAGCCAATCCCGAGTGCAGTCAACTAATGCAAAAGGTGAAGAGGAAAAACACTGCATGTTTTTCAGTGAGGGGGTATAGCATAAGACAAGGGGTGGAAATTGTTCTTTCCCCCGTAGTCCACCTCCCACAGGCCCCTTTCCTATATCCTCTCCTCTTCAGAATCATAGCAAAGATGCTCTGAAACCTGAGCTGAAATTATCACTTGTAGGTCTCAGAAACAATGCAGGAGCTGTGACAGAACCGTTGGTCCTGTCATTTGGTTCTATTTTTGGTGACATTTGGTTTTATTTTTTTTTTTAATAAAAAGTATTTGTTGCTAGGAAAACACAAACATAACGGGAGAGGAATGAGAAAAGATAAAGGTTCAGGACAGCACATTTCGACACCTCTCTGACTCCTATTATAACCTACCCTCAGACCTGCTTCAGAGACCATTGTCCAAAATGTCCTTTTTCTGTCCTGGAGCTGCTGTTGCTCAACTGTAAACTGATGAGTAAATGAAGGAAAAGATGCACATATACTGTTGCATCGATACCCAATGCCTCACACATAGGAATATGTCTGACTTGGGCTCTTCTTCACAGAAAATGGAACTGAGAATCAATTTAAGCTCTAATTGCCTGATTGGGAAAATCAGTTGTCTGCTGCTCAGGCAGCTCTCGTAGCTCTTGACTTATCAACACTGTTCAGTTAGCTGAAATAAGGCCATATAACCTTACATAGCTTCACACTAGCATCTTCTTACCTTGCTTATAATTCTCAGCTTGCGGTTTCAGAGAGTACCTCAAACTACTAGTTGCTTTGCTGCTGCATGTCCCAGTTCCATTGTGCATGTAGTCCTGTGTACTTACAGTAATAATGTCCACTCTGAAGCTCCAGATACGCATCAAGGTCTGTTCTGGTTAATGCTACAGCCAGAGTTCTTCCTTCCAGGTGGAAACTTTAACTTCAGCAGGTGGATGACTGTGCCACAGGAAATTGTATCAGTAATTTGTTTACATGGGGCTAGCTCGTAAGATCTCTAAGGCAGGGACTGTGGCTGCCTAGGCATTCACAGAGAGCAATAGGAATGGAATATAAGCATTACGAGTAAATGTTCATAAATAATCAAACATAAATATAATGACTACAGAACATGTTTATCACTCCACAGCCAGAAAGGAAAAAATTACTGTTTGCTGGGTGTCTTAATGTTTCAGTGCATAAAGAGTGATTCAATACTGAGCTTGCTCCCAGGATTAGCTCACAGACGTGTAAAAACCAGACCTCTAGAACTGCTGTTTAAATGTCCTTAAGGTGACTTAAACAGTTTATTTCTAATTGATATCTATGAGACTCAGGATGAAGTCCTCAGAGAAACTAACATCTGAAAAGTCTGGCCAGCAATATCCCAACACTAGATAACTTTGTAATACTTTCTGAAAAAGAATGATCATGGTCCCTAAGAGCTGTACACTGTTTTCTGCCTATTGCCATACTTTAAGTGCTGAAAATAAACTATGAGCTTAAACTGATACATATTTTTGGAGCTCTAACTTACAAATCCAGAAATATCTAAAGACTTTGAATAGAACACTTTAACAGCAGAAAGGAACTTGTACTTTGAAATAAAACAGGTTTTTCTGAAAACACATTTTGACATCATTTTTCGGAATCTCTGCTTTTCATTTTACAGTTTTTCTATGTTTCCTTCCTCTATTGCACACCACCTGCAAATAAATGAGTGAAATTGCCTGAGCTTCATTTAATCTTATACTACTCGGAGAATTGAATTCAATCATGTTTCTGGAAGAAACAAAGTTATTTTTAGTGTAACAGTAATATATAATGTCATTTGTAGCGTCATTTGGCAATGGTATTTTTACTTCTACAAAAGATGTGAAAAAGCTCATGGCCAATTATGCTTTACTGAATATATGTTATTACATTATAATGCAATACAGCAACAATATGATGTTACAGTGTAGTAAAAAATTCTTGGCATGAATTTGTGTTTGAGTTTATTGCATAACGAGCTCAATCCTGCTGACAATGAAACCGATGAATGTTTTGCCATTGGTTTCGCTGGAAACCTCAGCGTGCCTGATAACTGACTAATAAATACCAGGGCTCACTTATACAGATCATTCCTGATTAGCGACAGTTACATGATTATATCATGTCTTTGGCTTATACCACCTCTATATGCAAGTGAAAACTATTTTCAAAATGCTGAATTTTATGTCTCATGGAATTTGAAGACGTCTTAGATGGATTTACAAAAATAGAGTGGTGGCAGTATCAAAGTTACTCTGTTGCAAATGTATACAAATAAGCAAAAAGAAGTCTTAAAAGATGGATGAAAATTCCTGTAAGCAAGCAGAAACTCAGGAAACTACATTAAACACAAAATCGATTAAAATATAAAACAAAACAAAACAAGGGAATTACACTGAGCAGCAGAACTAATGTTTAATGAAGCAGATTTAAGTGTTCACATTTTCATAAATCGTGCAAGGATTGCTCTTTATTTTATTTGTGACAAAATGAAATCTGAGACAAGATTCGGCTGCCAGAACAAACAGGGATGGATCCGGGGCACACCCGCAGCCTCTCGCGTGCAGAAGCTCTAGGGGTGAGGCTCCTCGGCCCCAGCAGCTCGGCCACCACATCAACAGCCCAACATGGTGCTGTCCTGGAACAGGCCTGAGGGCAACTCTCAGGCTACATCTGCCCTTGCAAATGATCTGGGGTTGCTCCTCTGCCCTGAGACCACCTCCTGCAGCGCTGTTTCTTTAAGGTGAAAACTCGTTATAAATTCCCTTGCTCTCCAACATAGAGTGGCTGCACCAGACAAAGCACCAGGTCCTTGGCTGGTCCTATACCCGAAGCTGCACCAAGGCATTTTTTAGGAGAACACTAACTAGTGAGAGCAAAACAATGCCAAGAACCAAGCTAACAGACCTGTGTGCTAGTCCTGATCAGAGCAGACATAGCTTTTGTGTCCCACAGTTAAAGTGTGATCCACCATAAAAATAGATGGCCCAACATCTTTTCTGGGTAAGATGCATATATTGCATCCATGAAACTTCCATGAAACACGAAGGAATGGTGTCTTAATGCAGAGAGAGAGTGAGTCTCTCCTGGGTAGGAAAGAAAGATCCTGGTATAATTGCAGGATGCAAATTAAAATTACTAGGCACACCTCATTCTACCTGCACGACCAACCGAAAAATACAAGTTTTCCTTTGCACCTAGCCAGCTTTACTTCAAGCAAGCTTTAAAGGCAGAACTTCCACTAATTTCTGTGGAGCTTGCGGCTGTGTACGGGATGCAGAGCAGAGCCCTCTCCTGGTAAGCACTGGAGATAACTGTGGACACCCCTGGCACCGTGTCTGGCACCGTCCACAGCACATATCTATGCGATGAAGTATTGAACGTAGGCACTCAAAATAAAATATTAGAAAAGCCTGGCTATTTGGAGCCATGGAACCTTATGATTGAGGTCAGGTTTGTTTGGATTAAAAAAAAAATACAGAAATCTAAATAACACTTAAATGATGGCATACTTGAAAACTGAAACCGAAAAATAGGTTATATAACATACTTAAAGGCACAGTTGGCACTTCAGGCTGACAATGACTAGCCAGTTGTAACCTGCTTTTGAACCCACAGCTGAACCCTGGATGTCGAATTACTGAAAAGGGTGGGTCACTTTCTTTATAAACCTGAAATCTGATAACCATGGCAAAAGAACCCCCATTCATTCTTTCTTTTTATGACTATAAAGCCACGACGCACAAATAATAACCTTAAGTATACAGATCAACAAACTTAGCCTAATTAACACATTTGTGGATTTCAGACTTGATCCTGAAAGTAAGCAGCCATGTTTCAAAACCCCGCTTTTGTAAAACAAAATTCACAACAGGTAGATCAGCCAGATGCAACGCACGGCAGGCACGTCAATAAATCATAATAATGATACATCACCAAAATAGTAGCAGTTGGTCATTCAGTTTTCTTAGAATATCTAAGTGTAATCCCGTGCTTAAATGATGAAGACAACCAACCAACCAACCAAAAAATCCCTTTTGTTACTGAGAGGCAACCCAGAAGCATATCGTTTTCACTTCAAAATTATTCATAAAGATCCCAAAGCCCCTTCTGTTTGTAGCAACATATGCAAACATGGTCATCTGGAACCATACGATCTGTGACTCATTAGAGTTCACTAAGTAAGGAGGGTAGGGCTTACGGTACTTGCATGGAAGACTTCTAAGGAAATTCCAAGTCACTGTATGAACTGGTATTTGTGCAACATTCTTCTGCTGACTCAGTGTTGAACCAGCACAAAGTATATATGATCACAGGTGCTGTCTTTATATAAGAGGTAAAGCCAAGGATACTGAGCATTTGCAGTCACTATGGCACATTTCGTGAGTGTAGGAGTGCCTGGCCAAATGCCAATCTAGATAATTACATCCTGCCTACTTACATTCCCCTGTTGCTTTAAATGGATAAGGCATTATTCTTCTATTCTTGTGTAAAAGTGGATCCTACAGCCCTTCCTTGGGCTCCGTTGGGACTATTTCTAGCATGACCTTCTCCGTCCAGGGCTCTATATGGTCACACAGAGTCAGTTATAAGACCCAGTGCATTGCACCAGATTTTGGACTTATATCCCACTGAGATCACTTCCACGAAGCACTGGAACTTGCTTCAGCCCAACAACAGCAACATAACCAAAATTGTCATCTAATAACTACTTGGGAAAGTCATATTTACAATAAAACTGCCAAAAATTGGTGTTCAGTTATGAGACCAGTTTTATAGGACTTCCTTCAGTGCACCTGTCCCAGGCCAAAGGCCCGTTAGTTTTGAGCATGACCCTGCCCACTCTCACAGAAATCAACAGCAAAAGAACAAAGTGGTTCAAAGACAGAAGGGGTAGGCCCCTTAGTGGGAGATTTGCTTTGGGTCTGTACCACGTACCAACAGCACAGTTCTCCATCTCTCAGTCTGAAACCTGTTACGTCGAACAAAAATCATACATGATCTTTTTAAGTCAGCTGCACCTCACATTTTAAGAGAGGGTGCAACAGATGGTTAAAAGTTTGCTTTAAAGTGATATGTCTATTAAAACAAGCCAGGTTACTGGGTGACTGTTCTCTGGAACAGGAATTTGTTTCACTGAAGTGGAAGGAAACCAGACTTCAGAAAACCTTCATTACCGTGTTCAAGAGCCTCATATCAGAACACTGCTGTGCAGAAAAGTCCTCTCGGAAGGAGCAGGCTGTTAGCACGTTCTCCTGCAGAAGAGTCTGTTAGCAAGATGGGCGCTGGCGTGAGCTTCGCCGGGTGCTCTTTAGCAGCGCTGTCGATTGCAATTATTTTCTGCAAATCTGAGTTCTTCCTCCTGCCAGTTGCTCTCTAAACTTTCAAAAGTCACTTCATTTTTCTGGCTCGTCCTACGCTATGTCAGTTTGAAGGTTGACTTTTGGGGGCTTTTTGAGTTTAAATGTTTTTCTAGCTGTATTTGCGTAGGTCAAAGAGTTTTCCAGGTCTGTTCTCTTTCTGAGTGGCGACTCTCCCAAGACAGCAAATACAGAGTTTTTATAGACTTGTTTTCATGAGGATTTAGTCATCCTAAGTCTGAAATTATGTAGGAGAAAGATGGCCCTGTTAGTACAATTCACTGAATGTAAATTATGAAATTCAAAGGCAGACAGCTTCAGTTATGCATTGAATAGTATTGCCAGATGCAAAAGTGAGCAAATGGAAGGCAGGTAGGAAAGAATCTTCAGGAATCTGCAATTTTCCCCCCGTTTCACGTGACTCAAAAGCTTGGGACATTCAGTACTTCTGAAGATGAAGATATTTCTCTGAATGTAGCTGGCGTTCCCTCCAGCTATAGGGTCTAACATTTCGCTCTTCTTTCTGAATTTTTGACTAAGCCCTTGGAAGAGCTGAATTCTTTGATAGAGGGATGGTGATGCAACTGGTTGAAGAGGAGCCAGCCAACCTATCCAGCGAAATTCAACAGACGTAGCACATGGTTAATGATAGGAATGTGCAAAGTGACTGGGCAGTTAGGGGGTTTTCTTCCGCGTACCCACACCAGATAGCAAAGAGGACTATGCACAAAAGCTCTCAGTTCCAAAGCAGGATGGGACTTGGACTCCATCCTCGAGAGGAAGGAGACAAACACAACTGGTAAAAGGGTAAGCGTCAGGTCCTCCTCCACAGCACTTGGTAAGTCTCCATACACAACCAGCCTTCCCCAAAAGTCAATGGTGATTTATCCTAGTACAAACAAATGGGATTGATGGGACCGGCGAAGTGCAGCCCAGTAGATCAGTACTGGGGGATGATCCCCTGAAGCCCTCCAGCCCCTTCCACCTCTGCTCCCACCACTGTTCCCCACAGCGGTGAAGGTGTGGGGTCCAGAGCCTGCTCTCCCTGCACCTCCCTGCTCTGGGGAGTGACCTTTTCGGGAGGGAGGGGGTTACCTTTCCTTAGCCCTGTCCCTTGCCAGGGAAACTTTCAGTGTGTGAGGTAACAACTCGTTGCGCTCGCTGAAGTGGGAAGAGTGTTTGGCTTCTCCCGTGGCAGCCTCCTCCTCCTCCTCCTCCTCCTCCTTCTCGGGCTGCCCCCCACCACCCCCCCGCCCCGAGGCTCCCTCCCGGCCCGCTCCGAGCTGCGCTTTATTTGTGTGTGGGGAAAGGGGGGGACTTGCAGAGGGGATGTCCTGTTTTTGCCGGAGGAACGGTGCAAAAGGGGAACGTCGGCTCGGGGAAGGGACGAGAATAAATAAATAAGGAGCGGCCATAAGACAGAGGTAGCGGCGTACCGCGGCGCTGAGGTGAGTGCCCCTCTTCCTTCCCGCGGGGGCGGCGGAGCCCCGCTCCGCGCGTGTGTCCGCGCGGGTGGGTCTGCGCGTCCGCCGGCGGCCGGGCTTATTTCGCACTGTTTTCTCGGTGGTCAGATGACAAAAAAACACTGTGAAACAAACCTGACGGGAAGGACCGGCAGAGCTGCCCGCACGGGGCAGGATCGGGCTCTCAGCCCCGCTCCCGATGCGGGCGGGCTCCGGGGGCTTTTGCCGAGCGCCCCTCTCCAGGTGACAGCCGCCGCGCTCTGCCCTTGCCCCTCTTGGGCCGGGCCGGGCCCGGGCCAGTGCAGCCGCCCAGCATTGTTCCCGGCTCGCGCCTCCCGCCCGCCCCCGCGGAGCTCCCGGGGCTGCTGCCGGCCCCGAGCCGAGGGGGCTCTGCCGGGAGGGAGCGGTGCCGCGTCCCCGCACCGCCGGGGGCACGCCGCGGCCGCCCGCGGTCTCCGGCGTCCGGGGGGAGCCGGGACGTCGCCGCCTCCCGTTTGCGTTCCGGGCCGCTTCCTCTCCCCGAGGGCTCCCTCCCTCCCCCTCCGCCACTGGTTTGTTTTCCTTGCGGTTTCCAGGCGGACAGAACGGTGCTTTCGAGCCGCCCCGTCCCCTGCTCTCCCCCCTTCCCCGCGGAGCCCGGCGCGGGGCTCCGTGTTTTGGTTCCAAAGCGGTTCCACGTGGGGAAGCGCCCGCGTGTGCGCCTGCACTTTGATCCGCCCGGCGGTAACGGGACCCTCGCGGGCTGCGGGCCATCAGCGCCGGCCGCCCCGCTCCCGTCCCGAGGCAGAGCCGGACGGGGAGCGGCACCCACCCGGGGGAGAGGCACCCACCTGGGGGAGCGGCACCCACCCGGGGGAGCGCCCGCGGCGCTTCGCCCCGCCAAGCGAGCGGCTCCCTCGGCAGCGCCGCTGCCAGTCGGCCCTCGGCATCTAAAGTTTCGTCTGAGTTCGAGAAAGAGCTGCGGAGAGCCGAGAAGGTGCGCTGCTGCCGCCCTCCCGTTGTCCCGTGGCGCCCGGGGCTGCGGCTGCGTGCGGTGGCGGTGGCGGTGGCGGTGGCGGTGGCGGGGGCGGTGTGAGCGCCCGGCGGTGCGGGGCTCCGGGGAGAACTCAGCGACTCCGGAGCGCGTCGGCTTCTCCGAACTTGCGCACGAAATGGTGCTAGAGCAGCAAGAAACCGCTGCGCTCGGGGCTCTCAGGGTCTGTCTGCGTGCGTGGGGCACCAGAAAGAATCGCTAAGACGGGAAAGTGTATCCGAGATACACTAACCAACAGCCCAGAGCTACAGGGAGGTGTGCAAAGCATCTCTTCTGTACGGGGGGTAGATGTATGTATAACTTCAGTATTTATTTGTTATTTGGAAAGTGTGCTTTGCATTAAAGCCGTGATTATATCCCTGTTTCATTTTCCTAATGCTCAAAAAGTGGTTTCCTAAAATTACTGAAGCTTTGACTTTTTTCTGCTAGCGTTTCTTGAAATGCTGCCCAATAAGAAGTGTTTGCATACCTACAAAGTGCATCATATTGTCAGCAAGGAGAAAGGCAGACTGACATTTCTCTCTCTTTGTCTGTTTTGACATCAGCTGGGCTCCATCTGCAACAGTCCCCCCTGTTTTCTTCTGAAAATTTGGGTGTTTATGTTACCAAATGGTCTTCAATCCAATTCAATAAAACTAAGAGAGGGGTATGTCAACTGACCCTTCATGTACCTTCATTCAGATAATGCCTGTGCAGTTATAAATGATTACGCGTCGATGACTGTACTGCTAAAAACGAAGCTGCAAGTTGCTCTTGCAGGATTTGTGCGCATTAATGGCTTCGCAGCACTTTGCAACAGAAATTTATTCAGCTTTATGGATGATGCCAATGCATTAGGGAAATTCTAAGCAAGGAATTTAATAGGTGGGTTCCCAGTGAATTGCAGTTCCTGGTTAAAACGTTTCAAACCAGACAACTAGAAATACAGCTATAGATAGTATCCTGTTGCATATTTTTAGCCTCTGATGCAAGCTTTGAGAGCTACTGTTTAAACTTTATGTGACTTTCACATACTGCATTCTACCTTTTAGTCCTAGAATTAATCAACGTTGAGCACTGGAATTTGGTATGGATGAAGTACCTGGCTCTGCGATGGGCCGGCGGTGGTGCACGATGTTTGATGCAATCTTCAAGTGCTAAAATTCAAACTGCTTTTTCCTCCATTAAATATGAAAGCTAATTCAGACAGAAGAAAGAAATTCCTGGGATTTCTGTCAAACGCTGTAGGATGTAACTGTTAAGTTTTTATGTGTTATCTTTTTCTTTCTTGAAAGTACAGATTTTATGAACTCGAGGTAAAACAGGTCTCCCTTTTTATAAGGAGAGTTTATTCAGCATACTTCTATATTGCAGCTGCTGATCATATTTCATAGAGCTGTTAAAGCACTTAAAACCTAAAATTAGGTACTGTCTGGTAGTAAATATTTCAAATCACTCCTTGAAGAAATAAATAAAGTGGGCTTTAAAAAAAAGACGTTTTGAAATTTATTGTTGAACAAAAGTGATCTTGGTTCACTTTTACTCGGGATCGTACAATTGTAATGCAAATCACTCTTTTCAACAGTGTGCGTTTTCCTTAAGTTTTCTTCATCTCCTACACTTGTGATTTTATGCTGACTTTATTTGATATTGTAGTACGGTACTTTGTTCAAGCTATGTTGCCTGTGGCGATGCTGATATTAACAGGTATCAAATAACTTCAAGCATACCTGTGCTGCCGGTGGGTATTCGTGTGACTCCAGGAGCTGAGGTGTCAGCTCCAGCGCTTCCTGGGGCACTCGAGTGTTCCTCCATGGCTGTCAGCTGCAGAAGCGGTGCGCTTACTTTGTTCCCAGACTCAGGATGAGCTAATTTACAGATTACTGTTGGCAATTAGTGTGGGTTTTTTGGTTGTATTTTTTTTTAGTAGTAGTTTTCTGTTTTTCTTTCAGCTGAACATGGGAGTTGGTTTACTTATTCATGGCCGTTCATTTTAGGTGTTGTCGGGATCTGCAGGAAGAACACCAGCACAGGGGCGTCAGACTAGCAGACATCTGTCAAGTTTGCCGAGTGTTTTTTAAAGCTTTGAGAAAGCTCAGTGCTACACCAGGTCTGGTAGCAGCAGCGCTTGGCTGGCTCAAGTCTTACTTTGCACTCGAGTATCCCAAGTTATTTCTGCCATCTAACATACATAGATATATACTATAAATCTTCTTGCCATTTTGCATGAGAAAAGCAGTTTTCATGTTGTGCAAGTGGAAGAAAAGCTTTGATATTTATTCATCAATTAAGAGGTTTACAAATAAATAAACTTTTACTATGTGGCATTAAATTAATATATGTGATATTAAATTAATATGTGATGTTTTCCATTTTTAGATTGAAATATTCTGTAAATGTGTGTCCAACTTAACCTTTTGTGTCATTGGAAAGCGCTAATTGATCTTGCTGGCCCTGACATAATAGTATAGTTTGATATTTGAAACCTTTCAGCTTTGGCATGGCCCTTAATCACCCCTGAGATTTCAGGGCATAGTTGTGCTGAAGGCATAAACTGCTTCTCTTTTTAAAATTAAATAAAAATACTTATTAAAAATAATTCCTCTTTCTTTTAAAGTCCGTAAGTGTTTTAACTATCGAAGCCCCACACATCACCGCATACATTAAGAACTTTCTGTTTTACTTGTATGCATTAGGTGATATTTTAGATGCTGCTGTACAGAAATCAGATTTTTATGAAAAATTTTTTTTGGCTGAGTCCACAATTCTGTGTTGCACTGTTACTAAATCTGTCATTAAGTCAGAAGTGCTTAAAGAAACTTGGATGCACTTTGCAGTGCAAAGGCTCAGATATGGAGGGTGCTTATCTGTCAAGTGAAGAATAAAATTTATTTGAAAAGGCAATAAAACTTACGTTTTTAGCCCACGTTGTAGGCTGTAATACTGCCAGAAAGATTCCTTCTGGGATGCCTGTATTATGGGACCCTGGTGAAAAATATTTTAAAGCGGTTTCTTCTTTTCGTTTCTGCGCCTGAGAAATGTGGCAGATAGGTGGCCCACCTTTTGTTTTAATGCTGAACAGCAAATATTACTTTGATTGATTGATTGTCCTACGTCAAAATGCATCACTGGGCAGTCTCACTCACAGGACTGCCTGTATGCTGGCTGTCTGATTTTTGAGCAAAATGTCAAATGCTAACGGCTTTTTGAGGAATACTAATGTTTAAGCATTTTATTTTCAATTTGTTTAAAATTTCTTGATGATAAGGGAAGACTGTCTCAAGAAGTGATTATCTTCGGAACTTTCTAAGATCCATATACCAGTAAGTCTGGTATATATTTTGTTTTAAGCTAACAGGCTCAGATGCTAGACACCAAATTCTCATTTGGACTGTGATTACCAAGAATTTAAAAAGCCGGATTTTGGAGGTTTTCTGTGCCTCAATTCTTGTGAGGGTCTGTGTCCCTCTCCTAGAATAAAACAAATCACTGGTGAATTTTCCTTAAGCAGCTGTCCACAGAAGTACAGCACAATGAGTAACATGTGTAGGGTTGTTTAATTATATGTAATTTAAGTGCTGTCTCCAAAGAACAGTCTGTCTGGGCTGACCGAGTACTGCGTCTCTGCACCGGGGTTGCCTCCTATTGTGCCTGGACTGTACAGTTTGACTGATTTGGAGCAGCAAGCTGCAAAAAGACCTCCTGAGGCAACCTGCAAAATGTTCACTTACAGAAGACTAACTCTCCTATAGGTGATAAATTTTTACTCACTTATTTAAGTTAATACAGACTAGATTTTTGTGCAACATTAAAATTTACTACTATTGTGACATAACCTAGTATAAGCTGACATTTTCAGCAGTGTAAAGAATTACTGCTGCCTTTTTTTTTGAAAACTGTGTAGTTGCAGCAAGTATTCTGCTCTTGACACATATATAATGAAACCACAAAAACCTACATTAAAATACCACGAAGGCTCTGATTTAGCCCACAAAAGTAAAAGAAATACAGAGCTGAGTTTGCAACTTTTCAAATAATTCTCTTCTATGACTATATGTATATAACTATTGAAATCAGTGCTGGGGCATGAGGTAATTGGAAACTTAGCTTGGTATTTTGTGCCAGATCCTTTGCTGTTGCAAATTGGTGTAGGAATGTTGAAATTACTGGAGCGGTCTCATATTATGCCAGATGAGTATCTAGTCCTCTATTCTTAGAGCAGTCTGTTATTTTTTCAGGTATTGTAGTATGCTTTGTATGCATGAGATCAAATGTGCAGAGGAGTGATCTGCAGTACAAAACAAAGGAGGGTTAAGTAAAAATGTTGAAATCATATATTCGTGTTTTCATCCTTTTTAAGGCACTTTCCTACTCCTGTGCTAGGATATTTCTTGTTATTATTTTTATAGCACTTTATAAATGACTTCAGAAATAAATTTGACATTAATTGCATTCCTGAAAGTGATCCGGTTAGAAATCTTGTCAATTGACTATGTTTCTTTTAATTCCTTTTAGGCAACTCTGTTGTTTGTGGAAGTGAACAGCCAGGTTGTGTTTACTCAGGGACATTTCAAGAATGCTAAGTCTATTCAACGAAAGGTGTGAGGTCAGTTTAACATGTTAAATCCCACCTGGGATACCTGCAGTATATTCCCAGAGAACTACAGAAAATGAATGTCACCATACTCCCACGTGAGAGTGGCTGAATAAGACTTGGTACGTTTCAGCCCATGCATACTGACATCACGCTATATGTGAGGTCTTTCTTCCAACTCTCCTGAGTGTCCCAGCGCAGACGTGGTTTCAAAAAAACAGGCATAGCTCAGACAGATTATGGACATTTCTCCTGCCAAGTTCTAGCAATGCAGCTCAGACTCAGCCTAATGTTCCTGTTCTGGCCTTCTTAATGCGGAGAGCTAGGGAGCTGGAAACTAACGGGGCTGAACAGGACAAAGGTTTTACAAACTGAGGAATGATATTCTGGGAAAGGGTCACCAAAATAAAATTTTCGGATTACCCCAAGGCAGGATTTGGAACTGTGGTAGGTTTCCAAATTGGAACGATTCAAATGGTTTTCCACTGAGCCGCCTATTTTTATGGATTTTTTTTCTTAATCTGGTGTGATAGAAAGAGCTGTTATAACCTTCACATTAATTTGGTTCAATTGATTGCCTCTTCCAAGAAGCAATATTTGTGTTCAAAGAATCATCTGAATGCTGAGCTCACCATGCAGCAGTATTGCTGGGAGTCGACTGCAGTGAGAGGAATAGTACCTTCCAGCTTAAACAGCCAGCTGCGTATTTCCTGGACATTTCTGGTAGCTATTTAGATATGACTTGACTCGTCCAGTTCTCTGATTAGCCTGTAGTCTAGTATCTCCAAGAGCTAGCTGAGTAGTCAGCAGATTTTTGGCTTAAGACACAAATGAAACAGAAGGAGTTTAAACCTGAATAGTTGGTGTGAAACTACCCTGCTTCTTGGGGTCTTAGACGTACATTCAGGGAGTCCATGGTTTGAACTGTAGCTCAAGAGACGCTGTCAAATCAGGACGAAGCCTGCAGTAGATAGACTGTAGGATCTGTAGGAAGAGGAGTCTCTTTTTGCTCTGTTTTCACATAGCGTCAGTTCTTTAGGGGTCTTGGTGGGTACAAGCAGTGATACCAGCAACATGTGACTAGTTCATGCGTGTGGCTGACTGTACCTGGAATATCTGTATCTATCCATTTTCTCTGGCAGAACATGAAAGTGTGTGAAGCTGTATTTCTCATTCGGTGGCAGTGCTTCTTAAGCAGTCCTTACCCCTCCTCTGCTGGCCACTCATTTGAGCTGGATCTGCTCCTCGCTGTGGTTCACAAACAGCTGTGCTGGCATGACGCAAAGGTCGGAATGAGTGGCAGCACCCGTGCTGCTGGAACTGGCACCAGTGCTGCAGAAATACTTGTGGAACCACAGCCTCGGTTACCTAATCTGCCACCTCTATTAACTGAAGTGCGGGGTCAAGTCTCTGGAATAGGTGGAATTTTTCAGAATGAAAACATTGTCTACAAAAGCAATACCTTGATACTTAACCAAAAGTAGTTGTGAATGCATTCTTTAACTAAAACTAAGGTTGCTGCAAATAATTTGCAGGTATACATGCAGGTTAAAACAATGGGGAAAGTTACGGTACCTTTGGAGGAGACAGCTGTGTTGTTCTCAGAGGAAGGCAGGAGATCAGATGTGACACCAGACCTCATAAGCTTTCCAGGTGTGGACACCACTGTCCAAAAGCTGTGTTCATGAGGGAGGGGCAGCGCATAACTGTGCTAGCAGGAGGATGTCATCTTCAGAGCCTAATATGTTCATGACTGGTTGCATTCTTTTACTGCTACTCCTGTGGAAAGAAGTTGAGTAATTTCTAAAAAGTGGCCATTACTTAGCTATCACTCTAGACAAGTGCTTAATTTATGGCAATGATTTTTTATTAGTCTCCACTGTCACAAAGTATTAACTTACATGCTATCATGTTCCAAATGCCTTTTGTATGTTGTTCACATATAACACTGAAATGCGCATGGTAAACTACATCATGGTCTTATGAAAGCTTGATCACACAAAACTAGCAGTATTATTTTTGATGTGAGTGTAAGTTTGACTTCTAGAGATAAGAGTAGCAATGTAATAATGTTCTGTAAGATTTTTCACTTGACATGAATTTTTGCTTAATGACCTGAAGGATACAAGATCAACTTGACATAAATGAAATGGACTAAAAAGCAAATTAAATCATAGATTTCATAAATACTTACTTACTAATGAATCTTTAAAGAGTGCACTATTATGCAGTCTTTCAGGGGTTAGTCATCAACGCAAAACTACTTACTGTTTTTGCAGTGGCACAAAGACTGATAAGATCTATAAGGAGTAATAGCTTTTATTAGATCATTTGCTGACCTAAATGAGGAGATAAATTCTTCTTAAATCTTTGTTGTACCTCTGTCAGCGGACTGTGATGACTACAGTACTGCTACTGCAAAGACTGAGGGAAGAGTAAACAACAAAGAGAACAGATTGCTGATACAGAGTCATCTGGCTTGTTCAGTAAACTGAGAACAAGCAGTTTGTGCTTAAGTACAAGCCAGTGGTTTATTTAAAAAAACTACTGGAGGCCATGGCAAATGATGAGGTTAGTGATCTAGCCAAGGAGCAGTAATGTGTTTAAATAAAGGACTACACAAAGCAAGAGGGATGGCCTCACCTGTGTAGGCAGTGTAAGTGCAGCTACTGCTGGAGAGCTGCACCCTTTTCTCGCTTTAGAAAGGAAGCTAGAAGAGCTGAGGAAGTTTCAATTGTAATACCTCAGGAATAATTAAACATTTCAAAAGTGTACCTTCCAGAGAATGACCAGAATTTGATCACAGTAGTAAATATCCAAGTAGGGAAAACACAATCTGGTAAAGAAACCATTGTCATAGTGCCTGGTATAGTTAAAACATGAAAATACCTTTTTATCACAATTACTTTGCATTGCATACCTTGTGCTGGCTCTCAGTGAAAGAAAATTCTCTGTGGGATGTCAAGCTGTTCAAAGTACTTGATCATGTCTATACTCTGTATGAGGGCTGATGATAGGCCTAGAATCAAAATGAGGGCAGGTAGTTCTTGGGAGGGTCAGCAGCATCAAAAATGTGGACTGCACAGCACCTTTAATATCGATCTTAGAATTTTCTTTGTGATGTACAAAGCTGGAACATACGAGTTTGTCTCCATTCATCTGAATGTTTCAGTTTAATTTGTCAGGCTTGGTGCTGATGTTGACATTGGATGAGAAATAATTGGTCTCACCTTGGTCAGAAAACCACCAGATGTGTTTGTGGGAGCAGTTGGGGGGAACGGGCAAGCTGCCTGCTCCTTCCTTCAGCCAGGTGTTTTGGGGAAGCTTAGCTATTGTTTGGTCTTCTTCAATAACTAGCATCACATACTCATTGAAGCATGTAACTGCTGAATGTGGTATTGAAACCATAGCGTGACTTTTAAAACCAAGATGAATGTGTAGATACTTGTAGTTTGCTGTCACAGCTTTCATTTTGACATGTAATTGGATTCATTAGGTTAATTTGTCTAGGTGTGTAAAACTGCTGATTGCTTTATCACTTTTGCTGGAGGATGTGCTTCTTTTTGGGCTGCCCCAAATTCTAAAATAAATGTGATTTCTGTTTTAGAAATAATCTTTATTGTTACCTTATGCTGTTTTTATGTCACAAGGGGATTTTTTTTTGTTGTATGTGAGGTAAGTTTGGGGAGAGGAAATCCTAAACAATTGGTATTTTAAAGTTGACTGTGTCTCTTTAAATGTTCTGGCTGATCAAATACAGCTTTTTTCTTTCTGTTTTCAGTGGCTTGTTTATAAAGAACTGAAATGTTTTATTTGGTTTGTTTTCAGCTACTTTCTTCAAAAATGAGAGGCAAAATGTCCCAGAAATTAACCAAAATATGCCATGTAGTAAAAAATAAAATTCTTCCCCTAAAAAATACCTAGTTGTTCAAAACACTGAAATGGCCAGCTGGTAAGGAAAAAAAATAATTTTTTGTATTAAATTTTTAAAAGAGTGTCATCTTTGCATTACTTTTTTTCTTGTTTTTCCTGAGACTCATCTTTCTCTTTGGTTAGGTTTGTGTGTATTTGATTACTGTTAGATTTGAAAACTCTACATGTAATTTTTTTAGAAATCCATTTGCCTTTATTTTTACAGGAACACAGATTCTTGATCAGATTTGTTTACAAATTGAATCCAGAAACAGTCTTCACATTTGTTTTATTTATTTCTGGCTGGAGTAACCTGTGATTGATTAATTTGGATTGAGTTAGAAGTGGTCTGGGTAGCTGCATGCTTTATCTTACTGTGAGTGAAGAGGTCTCTCTCAGTTGGGAAGCCTCCAAGCATCAGGGGGTTCTTTGTAGCTGTGTTTCCAATCTTGGCAATTTCACAGCATACCATTTGCTGTTAGGATAACGGAGGAATGGCTGATTTTATAATTCTGCTCTCTGAAATTTTGAATGCTTGTCCTTGATATTTGTCGCGCAGGTGTGGGATGGGAGTGGTAGGAAGAGATGGGAAATTATTGTAGCCATATTTGGGCACCTGTGAAACTGGTGAAGCTTTGAAAGAGAAGTAAATGCCGCACTGAAGCATTGTTTTATCAAAAGTAGATGAGACGTATTGTTTGCAGTTCTTTACCATTTGCCAAGAAGCCTTCCTGTTTTCTTTTTTTTTCCCCACTTGTTTTGTTCTATGATAGTGATGGGACAAGTGGATCAATCTACCATCACAGACCCTCACAGTGGTTTACCTGTTTACTTACATAACTGATGCAGAGACTTGGTCTATGCTTTTCTGTCTTGAGGCTTGCTTTTAACCAGTTCCAAACAGTTTTCTGGTGTTGTGACTTGCTTCCTAGTTAGAAATATCTGACGCAGAGTGGGGATATAGGCTTAAATGTTCTTGAATAAAATGTTCACTGTAACTGCACAAGTAATACACTCCTTCAAGAAACTCTGTCTGAGGACGAAAACTGCACTGAATTGACAATGTGAATTGAATGCAACTGTTCACCAAAGACTATGCAGAATTCACAGGATGGTGTGTAATAAATACGTAGTGACTGGCATGAAAACCAATTATTTGACTTGAATTTTGAGAGGTTTTCAGTTTCGGAGGTTATCACAGCTTGATGGCATGACTTGTGCCTGTTTCAATTGATGTATTTACTATGTTGTATAAATACACATGCTCAAAAAGTAAGATGGAAATAGCATATTACGTCCCAGTTAGAGATGTGTAATTTTTAAGGGGAGGGAGGAGGTAAACAGAAAGTAGATGAGGACAGTGCTATAAAGACCTAATTGGTGTCAAAACCTCTGTCCCAGTTCTTAACATTTGTGAAAACTCAGTGTGGATAATTCTGCTGTGTCAAGATGTGAAAATGGCTGAGTTGTGTTACTGGGACCAAAGACCTCAATTTCAGGTAGTGGAGACCAGTTACCTCAGCTAACCCTAAACATGCTTGCAAGATTTGCAGGCCACGTCTACTTCCTCTGGTGTCCTTCTGATTAAAAGGAATGCAAGAATTAAAATGTGAAACCTAAAAAAATAAATATATTCTGTAGACTATGTATATTTCTCTCCACCTGACAGTTTTCCTCAGGAAGGCAAAAGATGTCTAGATCCTACTGCCAGGATTGCTTTGCTTGCCTTTTTAATTGTTTATTATATTTGAAGCTTGTTAATCATTTGCTCTCCCTTGAAGTTAGATATAAATGATAATATTTCTTACTGTTTGTTTTTTTTCCATTGAAGAATTGTTTTAATTAGGGTTGACATTCCTTTCAAGAGGATACAGCATTTGCATAAGACAAAAGACAGCATCCCACAAAAGTAAAAAAAAAAATAGTTAATCATAGGAAATATATCAACTAACATCTTTTCAGAAATTGTATTAAGAGCTGAGATTTCATTTTGCCTCACAACATAAGAAAGATGATCTATTCTTTTTTCTACCAAAACAAGGACAGACAATGATCTCCAGTTTCTAGAAAGCCTTACTGTTATAATTTCATTTACTTTAAATATGTTAAATTAGTATGGTTTTTCTTATTTACTTGTCTGCTAGCAGTGACTTTTGAAGTAAGCTAGCTTACAAAGCACATCATTGTTATTTCTTATTTGAAACATAGACCTTTCTTTTCCAAATGTGATACTAATAGAGACTGAGACAGCAGAATGTTTTTACTGTACAAAATATATTTTTTGACTATGGCTTCATGCTAATTTGATATTTTAATAAATCATGATTTTATTTCCTTTCTTTTTAGTGTATTTCAGTTCTATTTTATCTTATTTTTGTAGCAGACTACAGGTGATATGCATGCAGACAGCTAGAAGAAAAATTCCTTCCAAGTTGGAATTGCTTGAGTGTTATTGCCTGTAACCTCTCTCCTGTTCTTTCCAAGGAATGAGTTTAATGGGAAGAAACAATTATGAAATTATCTAATTTAGAGAGATCACAGTGCAGGTGCACTACAATCTCTTGCAGTAATTCTGGAGCAATTCATTTCCTCGTTGCATTCCTTGCACAACCTTTCATAGTGCCTTATATAAGACTATACCTCCTCAGATACTCTGCAGGAAAGATGCAAAACCCAAACAGAATCTTGCCTAAGACGTGGAGAGTTTAGCCCCTTGAAGCTGTGCTTGTTTGCTCAGGCAATGGCACCTTACTGTGCACATGCTGCATATCTTCAGTTGTGGTTATACGCACTGAGTACTTCTGGTATCACAGGTTTCTGAAGTTGAGCACTAGGAAGTGAGAAAATGTTCTATTTGTGACCACTCATCGCTTAACATTTTGAATCTTTGCGAACCGGTGACTGTCACAGAAATGGTTCTTCTTTGTGGCTATGGAATAATTGTGTTAATCATGGCAGTATCCTTTCTGTTTATTGTCTATTATTGACACAATTTATAATGTAAAAATAATGTAGTAAACTTTACTTGGATCGTGCAGCTCCTGTACTATACAACCAGAGCATCAGTGTGATATAACCTAAATAGAAGGTGTTCTGCAGTTGAAGAAAAATGAAAAAAAATCTCATGATATCTCCAGTGTGGGATTATTATTTGAAAAAATATTGTCATGGTAGAAACTGAGGACCCTTCGCTTCAGTTATTTCATCTGACAAGAGCAATTTCAAGTGGAGCAGGAGAGGACTTTCTTTCTAGGTATTGGGGTTAAGGTGAAAGAGAGGAAAATACTTGTCTAATGGCCAAGCTCCTCATCCAGATGAGCGACTCTTGTTGGAACACCATTTCTCCGTCTGGCTGTGAGGAGGGCCTGAAGCAGGCTGAGGTACTCTTGGGAAATGCTATGTGCTTTAAGGCTGTTTTTTACCTGTGAATTCCCAAGATTTGCATTCTGTTTTGAGCTTGGGAAAGTTGCAAGACATGGTCTTTTTCCACAACTCATATGAAATGAAATTGCCTCAGTCAATTGCTTATTTGCTACAGCTTCAATTTTCTGTTGAATAGAATTGTGAATAAATCCTTGCTAGAGAAGAGAATGTATCCTTGCTGTCCTACATTTGCAAATTTGTATGCAGGAGATCCTTAAGGAGGTTTCTTTTTTTTACCTTATGTGTGTGTATCTCTGGGAAGAAACACATGTTTCTCCTCATGATCAAGTCCTGGAAGTTGCAGTTTAAATTTGATGAAGTGTTTTATTCCCCCAGATAAAAATAAATAAATAAAAAATTATATTTAAATGCATTTGTTGATGAGGAAAGTCAGGAATCCTCCTAATTAAGACATTTCTTAGAAAGGTAAAATTTTTATCTGGGAGCATAAAACACTTCATCAGTTTTAAAGCCACATCTGCAAGGACTGGATCAAGAGCAGAAACAGACATTTTTCTTCGTTCTGGCTTGTCTGTGAGTTTAAGACTTTTAACAACAGTTTCAAAAATAGTTAAAAACAGTTAGAAACACTTTCAGTACAACAGGGATAAGAGTGCCCTTCCTCCCTCTGTTTTTAATCTGGTTCTCTTGATGGGATAAACTACAAGGTTGAATTGGTAACTGGATTATTGCCTCATAAAACAGCACGAGGTTACTATTATCCTTTAATTTTATATCTTTATTAGGGAGTAATGTTGGTCTTATTTAAATCACTGACTTCTCTAATGGTTTTTCTCCTCTTTTACAAATTTATAAAACTAAACCCTAAAGGATTTGGTCTAAGTGCAATTGGAATAACTGCCATTATAAAAATCATTGTGTTAGCAGTTGGTTAAAATCAGCAGCTTTAGCTGGGCTCAAAATTTAGTAGGATTTAGCTGTTGATATCCTAGACCATTAAGCAGAATGCTGATAAAACCGTAAGTCTGAATTTTATTTTTTTAAAAATCTTCATTTCCAGTAATAGAGTATTCAAATTTTGAGGCAGTGCAAGGAGGAACAACAGAACCCTAAAATCTATTATAACATTCCGTGTTTCTGGAAAGCTATAGTTAACATATAGCACACTTATGCAAAGATTAAAACAAGCTTGTCTTGCAATTCCGTAGTCATTTTAAAAATTCCTGAAGGTCCATTTTTTATAAAGATGGCTAATAGATGTAACATATTTAATGATGCTTTTCAGTGGATATATCCATTTGAATTTTGGGGTTCTTAATATTAAAACTCCATTTGGACTGAAATGGTTAGGATTTATTTAAAATATTAATGATAAATTTTATATTTTAGGGAAAAAGATGACACGCATCCATTGATTTCAGTGCGCTTTGATTAAGATCATGATTAATATGGAAAGAAACATGAATATGATTCTATTTGTTATAGAATGATTCTATAATTGAGTTTCATAAAATGAGGGATCTATTACCTTCTGTGACAAGCAGTCACAGCATTTACTGTTTGAATGCGAGCCAGGTACTCACTTGCAGTCAATAAACTTTGAAAATGGTCATTTTGTTCTGAATGTTTTATTTTTCTATTGAGTGCTTCATCATTTTTTTTCTTCAGGCAATCTTACTAATGCACACTCTTCAAACTCTTAATTAAATTAAAACAGATTTTGTGCCTAAGTTCTTTGTGGAACTTTAGGATCATTTGTGAAAATTCACCTTTGTGTTTGGAATTGCCTTCTTTGGCAGGGGCTGATGAGTAATGGCCTGCTGCAGGAAATCCCATGTAGAACTGCCGCCTTTCAAAATATCCATTGTCCTCTGTAGTCTCTTGTCTTAAATTTGCCTATACTGTGTGTTTTAAAGAAAGGTGTCAGTTTCACTTTTGTCTCAGCTAGACAAAGACTGCAGAAAATTTTTACACAAACATGTATTGGCTCTGCCTTGACCAGAAACTATGGGAGGTGGTTACCCTTGTGGTGAAGGCATCCATGTCCTGAATGCATTTGAAATTGAGAGGAGATTGAAGCCATTTTGTAAGACTAAATTTGCAGTTTTCTCTTAAGGTTGAACACACACCACAGGATTGCTTGCTCTTGGTCTTTTCCTTATGTAAATAAATGGCAAAATTTATGAAATGCTAATTAAACTTTTTCTGAAACTTAGAGAAGAGGGAAGGAAAACAGGGAAGTGTAATGCAGCAGAAGGGTTGAGGTGAGACTGGAAAGAAGGTAGATTGGGAGTCCTTTTATGTTATGTGTATATGTTCTAGGAAATGCCTAAAGCAAAACACAAGGAAATTTGGGAAGTTAATGTTTTGAGGAGTGGAGGGAGGTATGGAAGCAAGTGGCATTTCAGACCAAGAAGAGAGATGTTCGTAGGTGTCTGTAGGGAGGTGCGTGGGGATATGAGATGAATGGTCTGGAGCTCCAGCGTGTGCAAACAAAGCTATAAATTGTTTAAGCTCAGATAAGTGATGGCTACGGTTATGCAGGCTGGAGACAGAATAAAATCTGAGTGCTTAGTGGTCAAAATTTAAAACCAATATGAATCTATAACATGCTTATGTTACTGGGAATACTCACAGGTAATGTTTTCTTGGGGTACTTTGTTGATAAACAAATCCAGGTAACGTTAACTTGTTTGGCCTACTTAATTTATGCATTTGCATACAGTTATATATTTTGTTCTCTTTTGAATGTAATGCTGAGTTCGATTTATAATTTTATGATTATTGATATATGAAGTATCCCTTGCACTTTCTTTATTTTAAGTTGTGCAAATTGCTTGTTGCTCTGAAGTCGATTTTTTTCTGAGAATGAAGACTGAAATATAATTGTGTGACTTTGACCTCTTCAAGGACCTACTTGGAGGTATCCCATGAGTTAGAGAATTAGAAGGTAAGGGGGCCCAAGAGCATTAGTTGACATTCAAGTACCACTTCCAGGCTCAAGATTGGTGCATCCCCGAGAGTAAGAAATCAGGCAAAGGTGATAGGAGATCCACCTGGATGAGCAAGGAGCTCATCAGGTGGAAGAAGAAAGTCTACTGAATATGGAAAAGGTGTCTGACCACTTGGGAGGAATATAGGAAAGTTGTCAGGATATGCAGGGATGCAACAAGGAAGGCTAAGGCCCACTTGAAATTAAATCTGGCAACATGAAAGGCTTCTTTAAGTATGTGTACATTGCAGGGGAGTTGGACTAGATTACCTTTAATGATCCCTTCCAACTCTAAGGATTCTATGAGTCTAATAGCAAAAGGAAGACTAGGGAAAATGTGGGCCCACTGCTGAATCAGGTAGGTGACCTGTTAATGGAGGACACTGAGGAGTTACTGAACACCTTTTCTTCAGTCTTTACTGCTGAGACTACCAGGAGATAAGAGTCTGGGGAAAGGAGGACTTCCTCTTAGTTGAGGAGAATCTGGTCAGAGGTTGGCTAGGCAAACTTGATGGACACAAATCCATGGGCCCTGATGGGATGCAACCATGAGTGCTTAGGGAACTGGTGAAAGCGATTGCCAAGCCTCTCTCTATCATCTTTGAAAGGTCATGGAGAATGGGANTCTTAGTTGAGGAGAATCTGGTCAGAGGTTGGCTAGGCAAACTTGATGGACACAAATCCATGGGCCCTGATGGGATGCAACCATGAGTGCTTAGGGAACTGGTGAAAGCGATTGCCAAGCCTCTCTCTATCATCTTTGAAAGGTCATGGAGAATGGGAGAGGTGCTTGAGGACTGAAGGATAGCTAATGTCACTCCAATCTTCAAAAAGGACAAGAAAAAAGATTTGGGCAACTATAGGTCAGTCAGCTTTGCCTCTGTCCCTGGGAAGGTGATGGAGCAGCTTATTCTGGATGCCATCTCTAAGCAAGTGGAAGAGAAGAAGGTTATCAGGAGTAGCAAACGTGAATTCACCAAGGGGAAATCATGCTTGACTAATCTGGTAGTCTTCTATGACATCATGACTGGCTGGGTAAATGAGGAGTGTTCTGCATATGAAGCAGTGAAATTACTTCAGATAGATTTTTAGCAATCCCAGACAAAGTATTTGAGTGTTCAATAATAAGCATAAACAGAGATTTCACAGAAGTTCTGACTCACACAACCAATGATCAGCAGTCACCTCCCTCCCCCAGGTGGTGCTTCTATGAAGAACAGCCAACCTCTGACAGAAATTAACTCTTCTCTGTGGCTGGCCTTTAAATGAGCCCAGGGCAGCCCCACCCTGGGTCCACCCCGTCCAGTCACATGGAAAGCACAGGTACAAATAATTTGCCTGTGTTCCCCAGGCCAGCCATAGCCTGTTTCTCTAGGTGCTCTATCACAGATTCAGGCCATGACCTAACATTTCCCCTACAAGGAGAGAGACGTGGATGTTGTGTACCTTGACTTCAGCAAGACTTTTGACACTATCTCCCATAACATCCTCTTAGGTAAGCTTAGGAAGTGTGAGATAGACAAACAGACAGTGAGGTGGACTGACTGGCAGAGCTCAGAGATTTTGTGATTGGTAACACGGAGTCTTGCTGGAGGTCTGTAGCTAGAGGTGTTTTCCAGGAGTCAGTACTGGGTCTGGTCTCATTCAATATCTTTGTCAATGACCTGGGTGAAGGGATAGAATGCACTCTTAGCAAATTTGCTGATTATACATATTTGAAAGGAGTGGCTGGCATACCAGAAAGCTGTGCTGCCATTCAGTGAGACCTGGACAGGCTAGAGAGCTGGGCAGAGAGGAACCTTATGAGGTTTAACAAGGGCAAGTGTAGAGTCCTGCACCTGGGGAGGAATGCATCAGTACAAGTTAGGGAGTAACCTGCTGGAAAGGAGCTCCGCAGAGAAGGACCTGGGTGTCCTGGTGGACAACAGGTTGGCCATGAGCCAGCAGTGTGCCCTGGTGGCCAAGAAGGCCGATGGTATCCTGGGGTGCATTAAAAAGAGCGTGCCTGGCAGGTCGAGGGAGGTGATCGTCCCCCTCCTCTCTGCGCTGGTGAGGCAACATCTAGAGTACTGTGTCCAGTTCTGGACTCCCCAGTTAGAGAAAGACAGGGATCTTCTAGAGAGAGTCCAGCGGGGAGACACAGAGATGATAAGAGGCCTGGAGCATCTCCCTTGTGAGGAAACGCTGAGAGACCTGGGGCTGTTCAGCCTGAAGAAGAGAAGACTGAGAGGGAATTTTATCAGTGCTTATAAATGTCTAAAGGGTGGGTGTCAAGTTGATGGGGCCAGGCTCTTTTCAGCGGTATGCAGTGACAGAAAAAGGGGCAATGAGCACATATTAAACATAATATATTCCATACAAACATGAGAAAAATATTCTTTACTTTGACGTAGAGAGAGCACTGGAACAGGCTGCCCGGGGAGGTTGTGGAGTCTCTTTCTCTGGAGATATTCAAGACCCATCTGGATGTCTACCTGTGTGGGCTGCTGTAGGGAACCTGCTTTAGNGGAGACACAGAGATGATAAGAGGCCTGGAGCATCTCCCTTGTGAGGAAACGCTGAGAGACCTGGGGCTGTTCAGCCTGAAGAAGAGAAGACTGAGAGGGAATTTTATCAGTGCTTATAAATGTCTAAAGGGTGGGTGTCAAGTTGATGGGGCCAGGCTCTTTTCAGCGGTATGCAGTGACAGAAAAAGGGGCAATGAGCACATATTAAACATAATATATTCCATACAAACATGAGAAAAATATTCTTTACTTTGACGTAGAGAGAGCACTGGAACAGGCTGCCCGGGGAGGTTGTGGAGTCTCTTTCTCTGGAGATATTCAAGACCCATCTGGATGTCTACCTGTGTGGGCTGCTGTAGGGAACCTGCTTTAGCAGGGGGGTTGGGCTAGATGATATCGTGAGGTCCCTTCCAACTACTACAATTCTGTGACTCTGTGATTTTGCAGTTAATGTTACTGTAATCATTACTATGCAGAACTCTCAAGAGTTTTCATATTTAGGATCTCAGTATTTGATGATGATGATTCACTGTACGAGAGAAGGCATAGACATAGTGGACAATTAGGATAATGTCTATCATTTAGCACATTGCAGGGAGCTGCTTGTTGTAAATCACTTAGTGTATTTTATTTAATCCTAAAGGAATTTAATGGACCTGAGAGAGGGGACTTCATGCTGATAATTGTATAATCTTTTTCTGCCAGGCACATAATGACTAAGAGGTTATCATTAAATGTGTATTAAGCAGTTTTGTTCTGTGTTCCATAATTGTCTGCCTAATATGTTCTCCCAAGAGGTATCTTTTGTTGTCTGCTGAAACAGCTGGCTGTATTAAACATTTTAGCTTTTTTATTGGCTTGTTTTCATAGCTATTTTTTCTTGAAGGAGTGGAAAAAATATTACTTAACTGTGTTCCTGTCTCAATTTTAGATAGCTTCCCAAAACAATACCGGAGCATTGAAACATTTTATATGAAATCAGGGCTAATAGAAGTCAGTGGGAACTTTGCTGCAGATTTCAGTGGAACTACAGCCTCAGATAGAATGTTTGTTTAGTGCAGATTTACTTAGAAGTGAGGGCTACAGACTAACATGTTAAAATTGTATCTCCTTTTTAATTTAGACCACCGAGCTGTAAATTGAAGGGAAGATAATCTCTGCTTGTAGAGGAAAAGAAAGGTGAACAACCTCCATGGAAGACTCTCAGGATCTAAGTGAACAATCAGTAAGTACAACAGCTGCTAAAGTTAATGGAAAAAAATGAACTGTTCAAATTGTGTATGAAGGGATTTTACTTCAGGATTGAGAACAACAGTAAGATTTAGGCAGAGCTTCTGAGCCTCTGTATTCAAATTTTTTCTTTGTTCATATGTGAAATGAGTAGTTTTAATCTTACCTTTTAACTGTGGAATGGTAAAAGATCATAGTAATACAGTATTTTGCAGAACTAGAATTTTTGGAGAGCTGATAGATGCAACTGAGGTATACTGGAACAATAAAAAATATTAAAATCTTTCACAGTGGTAGGTGTTGTTCAAAGAACTTTATCAAAACATATATCCATTGCATTCTGTCAATTTTTCTAAAGCATGTTTTACCAAGAACATGAACAAGAAATTTTAGGTGATAGACTGTTGCGGATGACATACCTGAATTCTTCTCCAGCTCTCTTGGGTTTCAAGAGGATTGTGAGAATTGCCAGTATCTCACTGTGTTGCATCACAGGCAGATGCCCTTTCTCATTGATGAAATAGGTGGGAAAGAAATGAGTAGACATTTATTCTGTTTCTTTTCTAATTTTTCTTTTATTTTAAGGATGTGGTCTCCAGACTTCCTTAGCCACTAGGCTGCAGTTCTGAGGAGGAGGCATGCTCTGATCAAATTTAAACTTGGCTAGGCTTGCCATCCAAAATATTGGCTTTGTTTTTAACGTCTTAATTTGTAGTGGTCGCAATGCTGGCAGATTTGTGAGGGCTGTGTTCCCCACGAGTCTCAGCTTGGGTTCAGTGTACAAAAGATCAATAAAGTGATTTCATATTTTTCTTCTGACATGGTGAAAGAGGTTATCCATGTAATAAACTAGTTTTAATATCTTTTTATAGCAGAGACTTTTATATGTAACAGAAGTGGAAGGAACTGAGAAGAGCTCATGTGTGTTTTTAAAATGTTAGTAATTTTCTTTAATAAGGAGTACTTTGCTCCTGACTGGGTAGCTCCTATCTGAGACTTTATCTTGGACTGGACTTTTATTGCTGATTTTAAATGGGACAGAACTGGAAAGTCTTGACAGTGTCTCAAGTCACTATGGTGGCACTACTCAGGGCAGCTGCATGTATTTATGTATTTAAGCAGTTCCCAACCAAAACTTTAGAGCATGTAAAAGCTACATGGCTTCATAATTTAATAAAGTTTTATAAAGGTCATAAAAGATTAAGCAGAAGTTCTCTCATGGTCTGCAAAACAATTACTCTGTGTAATACACATAGTACGGTTATTAATAGGAAGTAGATGAGCCAATTTAGCTTAGTGAAAAAATGTGTTTTCATCACAGTTAAAATATTTTTGCATCACTGGATGCTTGATAAATGCATAGTTTAATAGCCATTTTATTGCCTTATCATAATCTAATCTCTAGCGTTTTTCATAGTTACTGCATAGCTTTATGCTAGTGTGTGAGAAGCTTTTCACATTAAAAACTGAAGTGATGTATATGCCACGTTGCATATAGATATCATACACTACTGTTAACATGACAGAAAATTTTGATTCAAGGCAGGAGCTTATTCTTCTCCATCTTTGTTGAACAGTAGCAGAACTTCAACACAATGGGTGGGAGAAGAGTCCCCTCTCATCACCCTCTTCCTCCTACGTGTGCACCCACACTGAAGTCTAGCCTAGGTGTTGGTCACTATCTTGAGAAAAGCAATTGTGGTGTGAAGCTTGTCTGCCTAGAGCAGGTTCTGAGCCTTGGTTTACCCAGTTCATAAGCCTTTTCGCTATTATATTAGAGTTGAACCCTTCTCACAGCCAATTTTGAAAAATAAAATGTTGTTCCTGGTTAATTTCTTTAAAAGCCACAGGGCAGGACTGTGGGCTGGAGATCCCAGGCAGAAAGAGGTTTTCTCTGGCTGAGGCTTTGGTAGCTTAATCTCCAGGAAAGTATCAAATGTATATCCTACATCCCTTCAGCTTGTGCTACCCCAGTTTTTTGTAGCAGTTAGTGTGTTTTGTACTGATTAGCTGTAAGCAGTTTCTGCTCATCTTGAAGAATTTCTCGTTCTGAATGTGTTCAGGGCATCTAGGTATTTAATTTCGGTGTTAGGATTTCTCTCTGTGACCTAGGTGCATCAGATTTAGATCATGGAAACTGTAGGCGCCTAAGGATCCAGCCCCTGCTGCAAACACGTTAGATTGTGTGAATAAGCATGAATGCAAGACCTGTATTCAAACTTGTGCTGGCATTTTGCCCTGAATATTCTAGTCCGTGGTTACTTGAAAGACTGCCTGTCTCTGCAACTGAGATAGTTTAGAAGGTGCTTGCTGTTGGATAATACGTTTGATGGGCAGACGAGCTTTCTGAATAGAGAGATTCCTTTATTGAATTCATTTCCCTGAGCAGTCTGTTAAGAGCCTTTCATCCTTGGGAAAGGAGGCCAGACACAGTTAGTTAGGGATAGTTAAATAACAAGGTACATTTTTGAGTTTTATTTTAAAGAAAAAAGAAATTATGCTAGTTTCTGCAAGTAGATAGTACTTCTAAAATACAATGTACTGTAGTGCAGCTTTTGTTCTTAAGGTCTTTTCCATAATACTGAGATCACTATTGTTATTTACTTTGTCTTCTATCTTTTAAAATAAACTAATAAGAAACAATTGGTTCTACAATTCCTATCCTTAAATGTTATCAGTCAGTGAAACTCATATGACTGTAGCTATGAGCAGTTCCACAGCATCCCTGTTACCATATGAGAAACAAATTCCTCGACTTTTGTCTCAGAGTAGTGATTGCAAGACCACATGCTGCTTCCATCAGCAATGTAAGTGCACCCCTCTTGTCTGAGCCCCTACAGGAGTTGCATCTGACTGAAATGAACAGCTGCTGTGTCTTCTGAGCTGCCTGCTTGATTAGATGTAACATATACACCATTTGTTGTGTTACGTCACTAATTTATTTATTTTTATTTGTAGGAAACTTCTTTCCCATGCTACATTTTAAATCTTTATGCTCTGACTGACCAGAAGTCAACCTTCTTGCCAATTTGTAGGGCTTCAGTTCTGAGGAATTCCTTGTACTTGCTTGCCTTTACCTTCTCACTCCCAATCCTGTGTGGCAGAAGGGAGCAAATCTAATCTTAGTCTAGATATTGTGCAGTGATCAAAACAGAGTGAGAATCAGAGCAGGGCTTCTTGTACTTGGGTTTTCTTGTCTTTACTCGCAGCCTCATAGGTAAATAGCCATATTTTGGGCAGCAGGAAACTGATACATACTACGACTTCGCACTGAGGAGTGGGGGATCCATTAGGTGCAGGTCAATTATAGCTGTGTTCCTGCAGACAGCAGAGAATGGGCTGGGGTGAGGCTCATCCTTCAGTGATGCTGTACCTGTGGGGGTGTTATATCTTGAGAAGCTCACAACTCTCTTTTTCTTTCAAATTCAAATGCACAGCATGATCGTACAACCATCTATAGGAGGGCAATTTCGGTTAGAGAGGAGACATATTTCACAGTTAGAAGAAAATAACCAAATGGTCCTTTTGTATTCTGATGTGATGTCTGTCACCATGTGGAGGCTGCTACTTATCAAGTAAAATAGTACTTACTTAAAACCACATAAACTAGTTTTACAGAGAGAGATGCTGCTAGGGAACATGTAGTTTTAATAACTGTAGTTGCTATAGGTTTTATATGCAACAAACAAAAAAATGTAGAAGACATAATGAAACACATTAGATTTTGTTGTTGATCTCCTTCAAAATAAATGTGAAAATTTTTCCAAAATGCTTACTAGAGATACTTTTGAAAGGGTACATGTTAAAAATTCTTCTATTTAGTTTTGACATGGGAGAGAAGGAAATTTACAGATCTTATTTTCTAAGAATCCAGGGAACAAAAGCTTTTTTTCAGAAGAGAGATGTTTGATAAAATAATAAATAATGTTTAGCACTTTGATAATCCTTTGTGTCTTGATATAGCAAACAGGATTTCTAGAACTAAGGAAGTTATAAGCTATTTATTTTATTTTATTGTAGTCATTATTTGCTGTTCAATCTGTATTAGTAGAAGAAAAATAATTTGGCTTCTGACTGGCTAGTTTAGGGTTTCAAAGGGCCTTATTAGAAACTGATGTAATTTCATCCCCTGGCCCTTTTATATAACTGCATGCATATTTAGATTACTTCATTTTAACCTAGAATTAAACAATAGATTGCAGTTGTATAGGACAGTACACTAGCAAATGTGAAGCTAACACTGAATGAATCCCTTTTTCTTTTTTGTGAAGTCTGGGCAATCATCAGCATTGTGTACTGGGTAAGTTATTTGGTTTTCATCAGATTATACAGACCATCATATTTGCCTCTTGCTTTTATATTGTATGTGCAGCTGGAATCTTTTTGGACAGCGTTGTTTCTGTGGGTTGGGTTTTTTTGTTTACTTTAATGTGCCAGATGCGATCCCCTTGCAGATCAGTTTTCAGGTGTAGTTGGTTCTTTGTTCCTGAACCCCCCCAGCTTTAAGCTGTTGCAGCCTGCTGGCATGGGCAGCCTTCTTGTGCCATGAATGTTGGAGCCCTGGGCTTTGGCTGAAGATAGTTTCAGTGAAATTAAAAATATCATAAATTTTTCTACCTTCTTTTAAGTGTCAGTCATATTTTAAAAAAACTGTTCCATATTACATGATAGCATGCTGTTGGTGTCATCTCTGTAATAATGTTTGTAGGAGTTGGTATATTACAAGCGATTCATCTTGTCAAATTAAAGAAATGTAGAAATGTTGGTTGAAAGGAACCTCTGGAAGTTGTCTTTTCTAGCTTTAAGTAACGAATTGCTGAAAATATTTCATTATATTTCAATATAACAATGAACTGTATTAAATCAGTCTGCGAGCAATGTGGATTTAGCAAGCAAAAATCATTGCCTTCAGTGATTGTTTGCTTTTAACTAAAAACAGTCATTGAAGAAAAATATTATAACTAGAAGTCAATTAAAGAAAATCAGTATGCCTCTTCATGGTATGATTTGGTGCATTTTACAGATTTGCTTAAATATTTTTATTACCTCTTTCTAGAGATGTGATAACTTCAACAGAGATGGCTTGCCATATCATAGATGGCCCAAAATTATCACTCCTTTTGAATTAGAGGATCAATAATATAGCTTAATAGCGGGATGCCTTAACTGTATTGTAAGAGGAAAGTGTAGAAAATAGAGGGAGCTAAATCACATTCCAACAAATATGGGGTTAGAAACATTACTGTTGTTCTCTCCCTGCTGTCAGACCTTTACATATGGCATAACAATCTCTGTGAACACTCAAAAACTGTTTTTTTCCCCCCAATTACTCTACTCTCTACCATTTCAGCATGCTATGATTTCTACCCCATGATCTACCAGTGATAAATTTGAAGGTATTTTTTCCAAACTCTGTTTGTGGTTTTGTATTTGTTTTATTATTCCCGTTTTCTGTTTACAGATCAAATCAAAGAAAACTCAAGGGCAGATAATGAGTTTTGACACTTTGAGTAGATCGAGCTGACTCATGTTTCATATGAGTTGCATGTAATTGGAGAAATACAGTTTGGCATTGGTTGAAGATGCAAATTTTCACTGACATGCATGTAGGAGAAATATGCATTTTTTTTTCTGAGTTAATTAAAAATATGATTTGGAAGCACTTCTCTTTAAAATAGCCAATGTCTTTTCTTCTAAATAGTAAATGTCTTAAAAAAATATCAAAGATAATGCAATAGAATGACATTCATTGCTTGATACTGTGCAAGACAGGGTGAGAAGTGGAGTTGGCAGAAAAACAGAAGTGTTCATGTCATTTGTACTGTCACATCTCCTCTAGTTCAACTCTCCACCTGTCTTCTGGAAGATGTTACTAAGTCAGTATCAGAGGTTTAAATGGAAAGGTATTATAGGGGCTGTTTTTAATAACAAGAGAGGCCAATAAAAGAAATATGTTCTGTTGTCACATACCGTCCTTGGGGTGCTGACAGAGACTGACACATAGCTGCTATACAGTTTGTTATGACTGGTATTCGTGACTCTAGTGAGGCTCTAGGTTGGAATTCTAGGGATAAAACTACTTGGGAAAATTGCTACCTCCATCAGCTACGTGAACTTTTCTCAAGGTAGGTAGACAGAGGGCTCTAGGATGCCTAGAATATTGAATTCTGTATTAATGGTGATGTCAGGGCTCTTCTGATATAAGGACAACAGGGGCAGCTTCTACTGTATTGTAACAGATCATCCCAATAGAAAAAAAATAGCAATAAACTTCTTTTCAGAGCCTGAAAACTGAGCCAAATTAGACTTTCTTTAGTGCTTCAGGAAGGGCTCACATACCTTAGAATATGTCTGTATATGTTCATGTGTATGTAAGATTTGGAAGGCATCAGCCAGCACTCCTTCCATATCGGTACCAGCCACTACCCCTCCGTATAAACGTGCTTCTCTGTATTAGATCATCCACATCTGACAGACACGTTTCCAGCTTTGCAGCCAGATATTGGATGTAAGATATGACACTTGTTCAAGCATTTAAAATGCCAGATTTATAGATGCGGTACTTTTAACTGATGTTAGTATTGTAGTTTAATTTCAGAATTAGTCATGAAATTTTCAGCAATGTTCATGTCGGTCCTATCTGGGAGTGCAATATAAGAATATAGTTTCTTTATGGTAGTGATTGTGCTCTGATTTTAACACTGTCCATATTATGTTACCATGTTCAGAAATGCTTTCTTCTTCAATAAAAAGGAGTCAGAGTTTTGTTTATGCAATAAAATATTTGACAATATGACAAGGAATCAACCTGTTAGTTTTTGTGTGACACTGTTTAGTTTGTGAGGCTTAAAGCCCACTAAATTTCATGTCTATTAAATGGCCAGGTCTACATTTTTACACAAAAAGTGTGGATTACTGTAAGTATGTATTTGGTTTAGTCTCATTTGGTCATTGTAAAAAAACCCAGATGTACCAGTGCACTGAAGAATGTGTGGGACTTACGTCCCACCCATTTATGTGGTTAAGCCCATTGAAATCAATGGGATTTCTCATGTGCTTTAAGTTAGGTATGTGCTTAAGTACATTTCTGGAAAAAGCTTGGAAATATAGTATAAAATAAAAGCAGTAATTTCAGAAATATTTTATTAGTAAATACTTTTGAATGATTTGTGGCTATGGCTAATATTTGTTCAGCATCATGTAGCAGTCATGGCTTCTTTCCTCCCTCTGTAGCAACTTTTCTCTGAGCTCTCCCTCAGCATCTGAGTGGTTGACTTGCAAATCAGCTCTTATTAAAAATAGAAGCATGATAGGGAGAAGTGTTAACTTTTTAAATAATAAAATTTCACTAGATGAAGAATCTAATTTCATAAATATATTTTATAAAATGTCTTATGCATATAGAACACATCCCATTAAACCACAGTCACAGTCTTGTTTTCTTGCTGCTTCTCTAGCAAGTTAAAGGAGGAAAAGTTAAGGAGTTGAGATATTATGCTTACAGTGGATGAAAGTTTTGCCAAGTTAAGGCAGAAATTGCCATGGAGGATCCCATTGAAGAAACAATGTAAAACATGTATTTTGTTATTTATTTATTAATAAAGTATTTTGTCTTCAGATTGATTTGTTCTTCATGCTCCTGAAAGCTGCACCTGATGAGTGAGAAAATTGTCACACTGGAGTGTTTTACAATATGCAGGCACTTGGGCTTCAGCAGCAGTTGTGCTTTAGTCCAAGAGTTCCGCAGACTCAAATATAAAGCAGCATTGAAATGGAGAGGGTTTCATGTTGAAATGTACCTCTTACAAAGGCAATTTCTGAGTGAGAAGCTGGGTTTATTTCAGGGAAGTAGACAGTCAAAAACCTTTCTTAAATGTAGCGACTAACCTAGTTTATTGTCTCTCTCCTTCTATGTGTATGTGTTATCTACAGGGCTGAGAAATGCTCTGAACTCATCTCTATTCTGTAGTCCTAGAGCATTTAAGAACCCTGCACCTGGAATTGCAGGATTTTTGTTACAAAAGTTACTTACCTGGGAAAGCCTGGACAACCTATAGTAAAATTCTTGTGTTCTAGTAGAGTCAAGAGTTTTACACATTTAAAAAAAAAAAAANTTTTGCACAGGTGCCTTTGCATAAACCAGAGTTTAAAATGCAGTAGACTTGCTGTTTGATGCTTGTGTGCTTTTCAGGTGCTGGGAGATGATAAAGCTGCATTTGGGCAGTAGACAGACAAGTCATTTCTTTCTCTGCTTAAGACTGATATAAATTCTGATCTGAACAATTTAATGTACTTTCCTGTAGTGAAAAAAAGCTGTATGTTGAGATCTGAACAACCTTCTTGTTAGATGTACTGTGGCATGAAATGTCATTGGTATACACTGGAAAAAAAAATCTTCGTAATAAATAACAATGTTACAAGAACTTTTTTTATTGTTTAACAGGAATAAAAATAGCACCATAAAAAGACCCGTTTTAGCAATGTCATACTTTTGTGTGTTCAGTATGCTGTGGCACTTTCCAGAGTTAATCAACACGTTCGTTGAATGCTAATGGAGAATGTGTTACTATTTATTTATTTGTTTTTCTTTGAGAAGAGATCTACTGAAGTTAGAATTTGGTATCGTCAGAAGAAAGAGAGCCAGCTGCAAGACAAGTTTCAAAGTAGGGACTCAACAGTGTGATTTTATCACTGGGATCCTTTTTGGATCCTGCATGTACTTAAGCTCAAGTGTGCTGTAGGCTGGTATTCTCATTTGTATTTTCAGTATGCTCTGCTTCACATCTGACTTATCAGGTACTTCCACGTATTACTGTTTTTGCAATATAACTAAGTCAATGCTGTGGGTATTACCTGATAGTGGACCTGCAGACCATGCTGCAAAATTCACCCTGTTTACCTGTAGCAATCTGGGGTTAATTAATAACTGTAATTCTACCCAGGGCAGTGCTTTATTCTTTGCTGTCTGGATTCACCTAACATGATGTGCATTGAAGAGGAAGGATGGCAGCTGGGTGCAGAAGTGCTGGAGCATAGTTTCTTTAAAATCAGCAATTAGAAAAACCCATCTGGCATGTCTTAAGAGCTAAAGCTGACCTGCTAGCTGTCTTCCTCTGATTTCCAGCGGTCCCAGGGGACACTCTTGAGGCCTTCAGTGAATGGAGGATGCAGTATCTGACTGGGAATAATGCAGTATCCTGAAACATCTGAATTTTTCAGCCAAGTGCTTTGCAGTGCTCAAAAATTGTACTTGCTGCTGGCACTGTTTCAGAAAAAGTTAGGAGAAAATATTAACTTTCACAATCCAGTCCGATCAAGAGTATATTTTTAAAATCATTAACCATAATGAGTACACCACAAAATTCAGGAAAAAGGAAAAAAAAGAAAGAAAAATCTACACTGCTGATAAACCCCTTTGGAAATCTCTCCTTTTTTATATGGAAGTGGCCATTTCATTTTTTTTTGGAGTTCTAAACGTCATTGCCATTAAATAAGGTAAAGTTGATTTATCTTAGTGGGTAGTATTTTAGGCCACTGGTCAAATGAAGACACTCAGTTTGTGAGTTTTGGCTGTGCATGGATTTGCCCTTCCTTTCTGTGTCTATGCAGTGCTTAGTTTGTCTGGCACCTGGAGTTTGAAAGTTTTAGCTGAAGACATTGCTGCTTAAGCACTGCAATTTAAAAATTCTTTCTAGGCAAGACTGTCCTGTAACTCTTAGCTAAAATGGAAAACATCAACAAGGTTCTTTATTTTACTGAAATAGTGCAACTTGAAATTAGTGCAATTTTTTTCTTATCTTCTTTGTAACAGCAAGGCTGTAGTTGCAAGGGTACGCATGAATTCCTCTGAAGCGGAGGAGTCCAGTGGATAGACCAGAAGAAATGCCAGAAGTACAGAGGATGACACTATGACTGGTAGTTTTATGTGAAGTTTTTTCTTCACGTTACATGAAAAGTGTTGTCTATGCCCTCATTTGTGTATATTCTGTATACTGTTGTGTTAAGACATAATTTTGTTCATGAATTAAATTCAGACAGACCATGGCTGAATTACATAGGTGAACCCGTAGTAAACCCTTTTCTCTATGTTATTTTTACCTATAATACTCATACCATCTGTAATACTTAGCTCAATTCTTTTGAAATATTTGAATTTTCACTGAGGAAATTTTCCATGTAAAACATAAATGGGATTGAGTAGGCTATGGATGATTTTCTTTCGAATTTGTAATGCTGAAAGTGAGTAAAAGATGAAAAATAGCATCCATGGAAGAAAAAAAAAGTAACCAAATTTGGAAATGACAACTCTGAGGGTACCAAGTATACAGAGCAATGTAAAAATGTGAAATGCGGTGTGGCAGCTTGCTTTGGTGAATAATATGGTCAAAAAGTTCAGACACAGCTCTTTGGCTGCTGCTTTTGCTAAGTAACTGTGTTTACTTTTCATGTTTTATACTTTTCAGTGCTGCTGTTGTAACAAAACCTCAAAATGCTGTGACATTACTTCTTGAAAACTGGATCTGGACTAAGAGCGGCCAGTGGGAAGTTCTTAGAGAAGCAGAGTGATAGTATTATTAGGTGACAATGAGTGAAAAAGAAAAGCAGCGGCTTACTTCCCAGGAATGTAACAGTGTGGAGAATCCAACATTTCCGTGGCTGACAGCAAGCCCTAAGCACCACCTTGTACTGGCTTTTGAGTATCGAGGGTCTCAGTTCAGAAGCCTGACTGCAATGAGAGCTTGTGCTTCATATCATATTTGTTAGCTGCTCTGATGTTTTGATCTAGCCTGCTCTATTCCCAGTATTCATCCATCCTTTAATACTCCTGGCTGGCAAAAAAACAGTGGAATCAGTTCTTGCTGTTCTGCTGCTGCTTAGTGATGTGGTGACCTTTGTCCTCCTTTTTCACTGCAAGTGTGAACTAGTTTGCATAGGATCTTTTTCTGTCTAAAAGCAGCCCCCCAGCCTGTGGAAAAATAATCAAAACTGTACATTCCTTTAAAAATCCAGTTTCTTGCCTATTTCACTTTTGTGTTGATGCAAGTACACAGCACAGTTTCTCTATTTATAGAGAAAACATTAACTAAAAACTCTCTCCCAGACAATCTGATCATTATAAAACTCTAGAAGCTGATTAGGGGCACAGACATACTAGATTGTACAGGGAATATCTCAAGCTGCTTTATTTATAATTTTGACTTATCCTTCCCTGTAGTTTTTAAGAATTTGCCTCTCAGAAGACTGTAAGTAGTTTATCTTGCAATTTAGTTTTGGAAAATTACCTTTAGCAGAAGCCGCAATACAAAGCAGGCAGCACAGGTTTGTGTGTAAATCTGTCTGCAGGAGTAAGGTTTTTATGATGGTGGTGAAGATCTGTACGGGAATCTTTTTTCTGTTATGACCATTTGTTGTGAGGCTTGTGCATTTGGCTACATAAAGAGGTTACTATTATGTGAAGACCAAACCCAGGATTTTGCCATTTTTTACCATTTATTGGTCTACAGTAAACTCAGTGCAGATAGGAGAAAATACTAGGCCGTCTTCTTGTCTGCAAGTGTACTAATGTCACCCAGCAAGTTTGCCTGTGTGACTTTTCTACTTTCCCAAAATAAAATGTCTCAATTTAAATTAAAGTAATACAATGGCTGAATTACCGAAGGTCAGACTCAGCTGTGTTTGTGACGTTGACATCCAAAAGCTCCACTGGAACTTGGCTTTGTTCCCAGCGATTCTCGTTTGACATCATGTCGTACATACTGTGAGCTTATAATGCACTGTAAGTCATAAACTTAATGATGTCAGATTAAAGTGGGTAAATGGAGAAAAGATTCATCCTGGAAATAAAGAGAAACTGTAGCTGCCTTCCAAATGGAAAGAAAATGACAGAATAAATCATTCTTTCATTTCTGGAGCTGACAAGATTATTCTACATGAATAAAAAGTGAACACTAGAAGTATAATTAAGTGCAATAAAGGTATTGCACAGCGTGTACTGTTTGGCACTGAGGTAACTGGGTAGCCGCTGTGTGGGTTTGCAGCCACTGTTCACCTTTTTTGTGCTTGTTGTACTTTTGTAATTGCTTGAACAAAGCTTTTACACATTATTTTAATGACAACATACTAGAGTGCAAGAGGTACTGCTGTACTTGTTCTGCCTAGTACTCACACAAGTACTAACAAGTACTCACACTTGTGCTAAAAAAGACATGCCTTTTCAGTGCAGAAAAATGTAAATCACCAGGGTATGTAGGAAATTGTGGAGATATCCCAGCAAACAATTTTTCTATTCCTATCTGCCTGAAGAGAATACAATAAAACCATGCAAGTAAAAGAAAAATTTGTATTTCTTTAACAATGCATTTAGGCTAGTGGGATTGTAGTGTATAAATGGTCTTTGGTGGTCTTTTTTTTTTTTTTTTTTTCCATTCAGTGCACTCTCACTTTGGTTGAAGTATATTTAAGATAATCCTATGGGAGATTACAGATTTTGTTCCAGAATTCAGGTTATGATAAATAGCAGTCTAAGGTTCATTAGTAGTCCCATTGTATGCCTTCATATTGTGGATCCTGTCTCCAAACAGTACATTTTGAAAAATATCCAATATCTGTGCCACTATGAAGAGATAATATAATTCTAGTAGAACATGACATCTGTTTTCTGCCCTAGTCAAGAATCAAGTCATTGAATTTTGAAAACGTTTAGATACTCTAAAGACTAAGATTTTATCCAAATGTACAGTCCTCTCTTTTTATAACTATTCAGTAAATTACTCTCTTAAGTATATTGAATATGTCAAAAACCATGTTTTTAGTAAGCAGAAAATGTGTATTATGTGGGAAGATTAACTTTGTTATTATGTCAGCAGAGGTCTTCTACTTGTGACCACAGTGACTGCTATTGTGTATAGAACTGACTGTATCTTATCAAATTTTACACTGCCTAGCATGGCAGTTTAATGATTTTAAATCATTAAACCTTGAAAATTTTAAATTGTCTTGTTATTTCTTATGTAATGTATGCCATTAATTATTGTGTGGTTTGAGAATGAAATATTATAAAAGATGCTATGATCTTCCATTGCCAGTTGAAAAGCGCCTCCATTCATATGACATTAGACGCTTTTGAGTAGTTGTAGTCATCTTAGAACAATATTACTGTGTATGCCAAATAGCAGACTAAGTGCCTAAGGCCAGTATTACTTTTTGGCTTAAGAGTTATTGCTTCCCTGGGACTTTAGTAATTTGCAAGCTCTCTTTAAAGAAAAAAAATCCTACATTAAACTAGGACCTCCACAGTTTTATGGTGGATCTTGTCCTTTCTTGAATTGGCCTGTTCCATTTATAAGTAGCTTTTTACAAGAAAATTTTTGGCTTGTAAGCTAGGGAAGAGCTGGTTCAAACATTGAAAACTTCTCATATCTTGCTATCAGTGTAGATATTTTAATGTATAAAATTCCAATGGAAATGGGTTGAAGATTTTGTAATAAATCAGTTCAAACCCATTCCTAGAAAAAAAAACAACACCAGTTAAGTACTGAAATATGTTAATGTTTTAAAGACTGAATTTTGGCAAGCTATTAAACATCTACTAACTTAGGAGAAAATTCTATGAATCCAAAATTGCAGCAAACAAAGAAACAAAATATGTGGTCGCACAAGCAAGTCCTACAGATCCTAAACTGTTTTGTGCACTGAGATTAACAGGTGAGTGCGCTTCATGTTCCACTGTTCTGTAATTTGTACTGGAAATGTTTGTCATTTGAACAAAGTCAAGCTAAGGATGGAAAAAAAATTGGCAAATTTTTGATAGTGGTTTTGATTGTAGTGGTATGTGTGTGCCCAACACATACCTATGAATTCCAGGTATGTGTATATTGACTGTGGAAAGAAATTGACAGAAAGAATTAGCTAAAAAGAATTGTGGATAAAAATGGAAATCCAACCCAGTTAATTCTGTAGAGTATTTGTAATTAATATAGCCATTAGTGATACTGGTTTTGAAGGCTGCAGGAAGGAAACAACCCGTGATTCAGTCTGTGGTAGCAATATATTAGTTAGTATGCAAAACTTGTGGCCCTCTTCTACTTCTGTCCTACTTCTTTGTCGTGTTGCTGCCGCTTGAAAGGGACCTTGCATCCCTTCCTGAGATGTATCTGCTACCCTCATAGCACACTCATGTCGGATACACCTTTTGTTACACAAAGTTGGATTGACCTGCAGGTTCTTAGTTTATGAATGCTGCGTATTTGAAGACTATTCTTTCAGATTAACTGTGTGATGCTATGTTTTATTAAGTGCAAGTAGAAACCGTATCCCGTTAGCATGGCTATTTTGATTTTCAGGATTATCTAACAGAGGTACATTTAGTAACTCTGTAATTGATATATGCAGTCATCTCTGTGTTTTGTCAGATTAGCAGATGGCAAAATATTTTTATAATGTTGTGGGAGCTTGTGTAGCTTCTGGCTTGTTATATCCAAAATTTAGTGTGTCCAGTACTTACTAGTACTGCTGATTTCCAATGTTTCTGCTGATTTCCAACATTAAGAATAATTGTCAAGGAATTAAACTGTAGCTTTATATTTCATATTTCTAGATTTAAGCCATGGCTATCTTGCATTGAAGGAGATTCCAAACCCAGTCTTTGACTCTTTGATCCAAGTTCTTATGTGCAGTGGAGTATTTTTAAACTTCGTGGTTCTCAATGTAATGGTTCTGCTATAATACACTTTCATTAAGCTTAACATTATTTTTAAGTGATAGAAAATCAGCATGAACTAGATGAAAAAAGTAACCTTTTTTAGCAAAACAGTTATTTGAAACTAAATAAGGAGTCTGGTATTCCCATACATACGCATAATTACCATTCTTATATTGGTTTTCTCCAGAGCAAACCGCAGGGTTTTTCTGCTGGCTGATAATCACATGCAGAAATGACAGCATATCAAAACTACATTTTTCAGACCCTGCCAGTGGCTCTTAATGCGTCTGGCCCATGTGTGCCCTCAGTCAGCTTCCTGCTTTGCTAAAAGCAACAGCTGAGCAACATAACTTGCTGGTGGCCACCATCTTTTTCAGCTTAGGATGAGAGCTGCATTGAATGGAAGTGAAAATACAAATATAAAGTTTTTGCTCTGTAGTACTGCTGGTGAAAGAAAGTTAATGACCTTCTTTGAAGTTACTTTTTCTGTGCATGATTAACATGTGCAGAACTTTTTCTTTCCTTGCTCCCTGTTTTTGCTGACTAGCTAGGTGTGTGTTGGTAGCTCCAAACCACTGTGATAAACAACTCTTTGGCCACCTGCCATTTATCCCCATTATATCAATTTGCCCAAAGTTGCCCACCTACTTAATGGATCTTGGGATATAGTTATACTTGGGTCTCCATTTGGTCATGGTTAGCTACGCTATGTTTTAAGCAGAGCATCATATCTTAAAAATACAATAGCACATAAATGAAAGCTTAAGTTATGGAGCTAAGTTCTCAGTTACTTTTACTCATGCACTTTATGTCTGTTATACCCGTTTCCTATGGTACCATGGACCTGATTCAGAAAAGAACATAAGCATGTGCTTAATTAACTGCTTTCCTGAATAGGTATGCTTTTCTGAATTGGGGCCCATAAGAGTAACTGGCATGTGGGCTGTAATCACCCACTTGGGACATTCTGGACAAACTATTTTTTTCTGCTGTTCCTGCCTTTTGGAAGTCTTCTACTGCTCTAGGTGATTTTAGTTTCTGATAAAGTGTATTTATCTGTGAGCTGAATCAGGCCTTATATTTTTGATATTCATCAATTAAATCCCTTTGTTTTGAATTAATTCAAGTTGTAATTGATAGAAAGTGTATTTGCATTTCATGTTACAAAGCTGGATGCCGTGGTACCTTCTTAAGAAATTTATAAAAGCCTTCTTCTCAATCTGGAAATAACCCTTTGGTTTTGATATTTAGTGGAGTTTAGTTTTTATTTTTACAACAAAATTAATTTAGTTATTTCGAAGATCATATGATCAACTGCCTGAAGCGTGTTCTTTGGCAAAGACCCAGATTCCTGTTCTCTTTTGGAAGTGTTACAGCTGCAATAAATTTGATTTCACCCTTGATAATTTTTATAATGTATAGTAATAATGTATTGCTGATTCAGTGTTGTTAATTTTCTACTAAGGAAAAAAAAAGGTCACACAAATCACAAAATCACAAATTTCATTGTATTTACCATACCTAAATAGTTGTATATACATAATATTCAAATACATTTCAAGGTTTGCTTGGTGTACAGTTTTGGGAGGTTATTCAAATAACATAAACTCTGTAATTTGCACATTATTTGTCACTTATGAGAATTCTGGTAGGTTCCAGTGTTTCCTTTGAGATCTCTGAGTATTTAATAGAAAATATGTGCAAGAATCAAGAAGCTTTGTCACAACACATACACAACACAATTTTGTTCATGAGGAACAAAATATCCTTTATATTTGGCAATGCAATAAAATATTACAAAATATGTGTATCAAAATGAATATTTGGATGAGTTGCCTTTACATTAAAGTCATTAAGGTTCAGTTAAAGTCATTTAACTTTTTTTTTTTTTTAAAGGTGTTCTGTGGTCTTCTGTTTATGCTTGTTTCATAGTTGTATTATTTCTTCCAAAATCTTTCTGTTGCATAGATTGGAGCCTTTTTAACTATTGCATTGCTTGGACAGAAGTATCTTAACATTGAAAGTTTGTTTTTTCTTTTTTTTCTTTNACTTTTTTTTTTTTTTAAAGGTGTTCTGTGGTCTTCTGTTTATGCTTGTTTCATAGTTGTATTATTTCTTCCAAAATCTTTCTGTTGCATAGATTGGAGCCTTTTTAACTATTGCATTGCTTGGACAGAAGTATCTTAACATTGAAAGTTTGTTTTTTCTTTTTTTTCTTTTTTTTTTTTTTTTTCCCTAGAAGAATGCTTAATATTTCATAAAAACCTTGAGAAAGAGATTCGCTTAGGAGAAACAGCCTGGGAGCAGAAGGGAAGAAGTTAAAAAAAAAAAAAAAAAAAAA
>WBMW01002258.1:265499-299958 GCA_013396635.1 Penelope pileata
GTGGACAAAAATTTCTTAAATTTTAAATTTTTTTTTTTTTTTTTTTTTTTTTTTTTTTTTTTTTTTCCCTAGAAGAATGCTTAATATTTCATAAAAACCTTGAGAAAGAGATTCGCTTAGGAGAAACAGCCTGGGAGCAGAAGGGAAGAAGTTAAAAAAAAAAAANCATTTTCTATCCTTGTAACAAGCCCCTCCCCAGCTTTCCTGTAGGCCCCCTTCAGGTACTGGAAGGCTGCTATCAGGTCCCCCCGCAGCCTTCTCTTCTCCAGGCTGAAGAGTCCCAACTCTCTCAGCCTGTCCTCGTAGGGGAGGTGCTCCAGCCCTCTGATCACCTTTGTGGACCTCCTCTAGACCCGCTCCAACAGCTCCACAATTTGTGAAGGCTAAGGTACTACTTGCTGGTTGAACATTACTATCTCTGTGCTTAGTCTCATTAAAGAACATTTTTGGCAGGTGAGATGGAGTATATCCTCACCCTAGTCAGCATCTGTTAATGTATGGATTTGGATTTCAGCCCTGTAGATGAAAGGTTGTTCAAGGATTGCCATAATCTCTGGTCCGCGTGCCTTGCCTGCACCCAAAGCACTATTGTGTTGTCTGCTCACTGACCTTTTCTTTGCGTATTTACACTTATTTGTTGTGGCTTGCCACAATTTGTTAGGTCATTTACCTAGTACTAGAAGGCTTTGAATTAGAAGGGATTACACCCTTTTCATATTGCCACCTGCTGCCTGTTTTACAGCTTTTCATGGGGAGATAACTGTAGAGAAGATGCAGCATTCGCTATACAACCTTCAGGGAATGTGATGCTTTGAAGGCACTGGAGGAGAAGCCTCAGTTTTGTAACCTTCATCTTGAGGTGCAAGAATTACTGAGTGATCATGAACCATCATGAATGAACTGAACCGGGAACAATAATGATTTTCTGTTGAGAAGAAATTTACAGGAAGATGGCAACTCTGCTACTACTATTTTACCCATTTTTAATTCTCTCTTCTGCAAGTAGGAAAATAAGGCAAAAAGCATGAAAACTTTCAAAGGCATCTTTCCTCAGCTGTCCATTCATCCCTACTGGCTCTGCGAAACCAGAACTAACTTTCCTTTGCTTCATTAGCTGCAAAGGAAAATCCTTCTTCTCATTGTTGCTCAGAGCACATTTTAAATAATTTAATAAGCACAAGTGATTAAGACATTAAGAATTAAAGTAGCTATACAATTAGCCAGTGGTAATGGAGAAGAATTTTGTAAGTTCTTCTCTCAGGAAAAAAAAAATAGGAAAAAGCTTTATCCATCTAATTACTATAAAAATGGCATTTCTTTTTTTGGAAAGAACCTGACTGGAAAGCACATTTTTAGGAAATAAAGCTTCCCAAAGAAATGCTGTAGTTATTGAATAACATTTTCAGACTTACTGTTCTACAGGTTCACCTTCAGAAAACAGCATGTATTTTTTGCATCATATATTTTAATAAAAGATACAGAAACAAAAATATTCATTTTTTTAACACTTTGGATAGTCAGTTTCACCGTAACTCTTCATTAATGAGTAAGTCTTTGGATCCTTTGTAGAACATTGCAAAATAAGTAAAAGAAAGACTGTTCATGAAAATGCTTGTTTTCTTGTTCAATTGATGGAAGAAAAAATGTATTTTTAGGGGAAAATATTTGCATCAAAATGGTTTTATTATCATTTATATCCAGTGGATTCTGGGCTATATTCTGCCTGTAAGATCAAAACTAGTAGACATCCAGGAACTTCTTTTCCTGCTGATATATCAAAGTAATTAGTACAAATCTATGAGGATATAATTTCACTTACTTGGTGTGTCAATAAATTTCGAGGTCATTCAAAGCTAGATCAGTAGGAAGCTAGTTGGTTTTGTGTGGTATTCCCATAACTATATGCAGTTTAAAGTAAAGTTAGTTCCAGGAAACTGGGTGAAGCAACTGGAAGTAGCAAGCATCAGCTACTGCTGCACTCTTCTCACTGGTTCGAGGAACCACTCAGGTGGGATATCTCAGACATGGCATCTAACCAGTAAGATGTGGCATCTTTTTTCCTTTTGCTTTATTTTATCTGTCAATAGCATAAAGTGTTTTCTATGAAGGAGACAGCAGTAGTTGCAGAGTTGCTGTTGACTCTTTAAATCTCCTTGTATGTTTGCATGTTTTCTGTACGTTGTCAGTCGTATGCATTTATTTGTACAAACGAGGCTTTTCCATCAGAAAAACACAAGTATAGGTAGAATCAAGAGTGAAGGAGATATATATGGGAGAAAGCAAATGCAGCCCTTGTCCACTTTAGTGACTAGAGTGTAATTCCTGATATGCAGTTACACTAATGATATGCATCTATTTTGGTCTAGAATAATGTTGACTAAGTTAGTAATAGTGGCTCTCTTAACTACCAGAAGTTCTAGAGATGGTAAGCTAATAACACCACTGGTATAAACAGGCTCAAATGAATAGGATTAATGTACTTTCCCCTCCCTGTAGGGCAGTTAAATATGTGCCATTGTGTTTAATATAGCTTCACAGCCTTGTGATTTATAAAATCCCATGATAATGCCTTGGTGCATCTTGTCAGCTGAATGTGAAACTTGGTGTTAAATCTCTGTAAAATAGGAAGATGTAGCTCTAAGCACCCAACTATGGGGCACACTTCTATTTCTTTTCCGTGCTGTGCCTGAGATAAGCCAGAAGTTGTGTAGTTTGGGGGGTACATAAGAATTTTGTCAAAACTACTTAAAGAAGGAGAATAAAGAATAGCAATTAATCACTAGCTTTTCATTGTAAGGCACTTCTGGCTTTGTGCAGAAGCAGAGTTGTAATGAATGGGAGTTTTGAGTGCAATTTCAGATGTTGACATGTACTACAGTCTCACTTGTGGTACTTCTCTCACTTTTTCATGTTGTCCTCAGCCCTAAGTTCCTACTACTAAAGACTAGTATAACCTTACAGGGCATGTGGATCTAAAGCATTTGGGGGATAATAAAGGATGTGTATGTCTGTTTGTGTGTCCATCTGCTGGTTTGGGTTTTTTCGTTCACCTGAAACATGGGAATTGAGCATTTTCTGTGTTAAATTTCTTGCTGCGTATCAGGCAGTCTGAGGACTTAAATATGGATATATCTCCTGCAGGCCATCTTTTTACAGTGATATTGGAGAGCACATTCACAGTCATAAAACAAAAAAGGCTGGTCTTCCCAGCTGGGTCAGTGGCTCCTAGTTGAGAATCCATGCCACAGAGAGCTGGATCACTGGTCTAACTGGTAAACAGTAGCTTAATAGCCAAGCCTGTTTCACCTGTTCAGCACTTTGCGTGGGGCAGAATATTACAGACTTCTGTGGCACTGCCTTTTTTCTCTTCCATGTAACTTACGTGGAGCCCGAAAAGCAAATTAGGGTTTAAGCTTCTCCTTAGTTCTAAATACCTAAATTTGTTCTCTTAGATTTAGCCCTTGATACCTAATTGCTTACAGCTTTGGTAAGACTGCTAGCTGTTCAGTAAGATTATCTGGTGATCAAAACAGCCACCAGATTTATCACCCACAAGAGAGTGCTAAGCAAGCTGTAACCTCGCTTGCTGCCAAACAGAAACCAGAGCAATGATGTTCTGTACAGGGCTTCATTGACAGCAGTCCTGTGGCAGAGTTTGGATGATTTGAACAGGCCAGGGACACTTCAATATCCAGAGTATTCTTGGTGTTTTTATATTATTTTAATCAAAAATACCTGTGCAAAACTTTTTCTTGCTGAAGGAGAGCTTGCATCTTCACAAGCAGCCTTTGGTGTGAACAGACTTTGGCTACACATTCTTCTTTCTGCCTGATGCATTCATATGTTTGCTGATCATGAACTTGAACATATGTTGTGCTTTAGTTACATTAAACTGTATTTTGGGAAAACAGTAATATGCAGCAGTTTGAAAGCAGGAAAATGTAGCAGCCTAAAAATAGCACCATTAGCCTACAAATGTGCACATTGGCATGGTGTACTCTTATAATTCCGTTTAATACTTTTTTCATTTTTCCTTACACTGAAGTCTTTTAAAAAATTCTGTGAGGTTTTGTGGAATGCAACGTGTCACTATGAGATATAGTGCACTGGAGAAATATTAGAGAAAATGCTTTTCCACTATTCTGAACCTTTTTGTCACAGTATTTTATATCACTACTTGGCTTCCTCTCTGCTCTTTGTTTTGTTTATTCTCTGTCCTATGAAACACCCTCATTAGCTCTCTGTTTATGGCCTGTTCTAATAGACCTCATTCACTTGTCATTGATATTCCACTGTCTACTTAATTTCTCACTTTCAATTTTAGAAGCTTTCACTGGTAATCCAGTTCTGATTTTTGTTTGTTGGTTTTGGGTGGTTTTTTTTCTGGCTTACTAGCAATATATATAGAATAGTTATATATAGAATATAGAATATAGTTATATAGAATATAGAATATTCTATATATTAGAATATTCTATATAGAATATAGAATAGTTGCATAGTGTTATGACAAAGGGTACCAGGAAGTATGATACAGCCAGGTTCATCTCCTGCTACCAGTGACATTCCAGTGACATCTCTTCTGTTCATTCATCTGTCTCTCTTTATTTTAAATCTCTAGACTCTGAATTTAGAAATTCAAAGTAATTTTCTGTAAACCTGTCTGAAGTATTTTTTGTGGCTACCTCATCTGCTTCATGACACAGAGAAGCTTCTTAAAATACTCATATGTTTGGTGCTCACAAGTACTGAAGTTAATGTTCTTTTCACCATATTTGAAGCTGATCTCATCCTTCCTCATGCCATACACCAACACAGAACAGGTGCCTGCCTTACCTAATCTGAATTATATTTCAGTTTGTGTCCCTAGCTTGTGAAAAATTGGTAGAAATCAAATAATACAGCTTCTCAAGTTAAGATTAAAACCTTGTAAATCTGTGTCATCATCAACATCTTTTAAAAGATGGTGCAAGCGGTGACATCTGGGAGCCAATTCATCATTTAATTAAATTATCCTGTAATGAAATCTGCCTTAATGAGATTAATTTTAATTATTAATCAGGAGCTGACATAGACACAAGGTACTATAAATAATAAATGGAAGCTGTGTCTGCTCCCTTTCTGAGAAGGGACCTACTTTAGAAGAGCAGTGCTTTTCATGAAGCTGTGGCAGATTATTTTTTTTTTAATTTTATTTTTGCACCATCACAATTGCTGTTGTGTTGAGTTTTGTTTCTGCTTCAAATTTAGAGGCAGAATATTCATCCTTATACTTGGAGTAACTGTTGTTGTTTTAATATTTAATTTAATTCAGTCATTGCATAACCAGTCTTCATTATTCTGGAAGTTAACTTCTGCTTTTGTTTTCATGCATAATAATAGTAAAGTTGTTTTTTTTTTTAAAGTATATGTTAGAGATAAGTACTGTAGGTTTTAATTCATTAAGACTGCCTGAAGTCTGCAACTCTTCAGTTCATCTGTGCTATCACACCTATGATTTTATGCATGCATGTGTTCACACGCATACAACTTCTCCCTTGTTCTGCTGTAATGTCTGTTTTTATGTGAACTACATTAGTGTTCGTATTATGAATGCTTTTTATATAGGGGCTATAATGCTTTTTTTATAGGGACTTTTGTGACTTGGCCATAACATAAGTTTATCTGGGAAGCTTGGCTGGCACAGAAGAAATGATCCCTGTAAGTACCAGCCACAAACACTGTGAGCCTCGTCATGATCATCTTACACACGGAGTGAACCCTTTTGCCTTTATCTCCATCAGTGAGCAGAATACCTCTGTGCTCTCTCTTGCAAAGTGCAGACTAGCTCTACGAGACTGAGTCTGATCATTCGCTGCTCACAGAGTGATTATTTCTTTGGCCTCCTGGGCTGTGCATGCTACCTGCCGTCTGTATTTGTTTTGAAGGAACGCTCATTTGTTTTAGTTCCAGCATTCCATGAATAGTTTCTTTCCGTTCATTGTCTTCGCTTTCAAGTTGAAAAATCATTTTACAACAGAAAGAATAAGACAAAAGTTAGAACAAGAACTGTTGATGCAGAGAAGTATCAGTAACAATTTTGCATGTACAGAAGCTCCTGAATGAATGCAATTATTGTAGGCTACCATTAGGCTGCTCACCTGATGGCACAGCCCATACTTGGGCTTCATCAGGTGAGAGAATGAGTAAGGGCTCCCCTCTATAGGTTGAAGGAATTCCTTCTTCTGCAGCCATTGTGAGTTGGATTCAAAGTCATTTTCAGAAGAACATTTCTTTTCACTTCAGTCTGGATGTAATGGTGAAGGAGCATGGCAGTATTTTGTGGCCTTTTAGGTGCTGAAGGGAAACCATTGGTACTGGAGGTAGAGATAAAAGGCATGGAAAAAGACCTTCAAAGTAAGACCTTACCTCTAGAGAATTTGATTATTATCCTGATATATGTACCAGCTTAGAAGCTCCTTGTTGCCTGAGATTTGGTTAGAAAATGATTTGTTAACAGTAGAGAAAATTACATTAGCTTGGACCGTATCTGAGGAGGTTGTTAAGCATAATGCCATACTGTGATCTCCCAAGTACATCACAGGGCAAGTCCTGCTTTCTTGTCTACATTTCTCGTATGCTACTAAGCAATGAAATTCCCCTTTGTGGTTTCCAGTCCTTCTGTAAGTCTCACTGAGAAGTTTCACAGAATCTGATTCTGCGCCCCATCCCCACTCTACAGTTTCCCTTCAGCCCTGCTTCTGACTTCTGCAATACCAAGGTAACCCCTGTTGACCTGATCAGCCTGACTGGAGTGAACTGATTTTATCCAAAGTCACTTGCATGTCCCTACCTCAATTCTGGGAATGTGGTGCGACTGATGCTGCTAGAACAGAATTTATTCATTTGGGATCTGCATGTACTTCCAGACAGAATATCTCATGCCTTAACAGAGGGGCATGTGTCAGTTGGTTTTGAGACACTGAGCTCAGAGCTGTAACTTCCATGGTTCTGGCCAGTCTGCCCTTGTCACTGTGTTCTATTAAAATGCTGGACAATCTGTGGCAGAGCAAAATGTTCCGCTGTCTATTAGCAGACAGGTTTATTGTCCTGTGTTAGGTGGGTTCCTACATACATCTCTGCATTGCGATGAAACTCAAAGTTGGCAGTGTTCTCCAGGGGCTGATCCAAAATGCACCGATGCAGAGAGGAATCTTCCAAGTAACTGCTGTAGGCCTTGGAACGGGCTGAATGTTGTAACACAGGCTGGAAACATTCAAAGAGACGCTATTTCACACACACACACTTAGACGTATTCAAAAGATTCATTATTCAAGACCTGTGTAGAATATTTTGTTCAACAGCTGCAAGTAAAAACATCACTACCCAGTCAGAAAATAGAAAACTCGCTTCTGGCATGAGGGCCTGGCAGATGTTAGGAAATCTGTTTTTGAGGGTGGGTGTGCACTCATACCCGGGTGTGTATGTATTTGCAAAGCTGTCTTGCTGATCCAACTCATTTCTAGCTTTGAATGAGAATTGTTGCAAGGTTTCACTGATCTGTGAGTTTATTTTAAAGCTTTTATTGTTCTGTCCAGCTTCTCCTAGATGCATTCAATAAATGACAGATTGGAGGGTAATACTGGCCAGTATTTAACATACCATCCCATTCTTTCTGCAAGTGCATGCTGAGATCTGGACAAATGTTTCATGTCATTATTAAGCTGCAAAATTAAACCGTGGCCAGTTGGACATGATCTACTTGTAGGAGCACAGCTCTGTAGAACATTCTGGTAGTCTTATGAGCAGGACAGACATTATTCTGTGCAGATCCCTAATAGCATTGGCTCAAAGTCAAAACAACGCCCAGACCATTAACTTTCCCTTTCCTTAACTGCTGAGAAATGTCTGCTCCCCACAATTTGTAGGTGCGCATAAACCCTGTGCATTTGGGCTTGTCTCTTTATACTTGTTTCCATGCTCCAAAGTCCTGGTTGTTTCCCATACAGTTTAAAATATCCCATTTGAAACCATGTTTTCATTACGCTTATCACCCTTGCATACTGATCTGCTTTTGATCAGATTGGGTCTGTGTCTATCCTATAATTGGTTTATCCAAATTTCCTAATGTATAAATGGATAAGGAGATCTAAGGCAAGATATCTAACTTGCCAAGAAATTGGAATTTGTAAGTTCAGCCAATCTAGATTTCCACTCGCTTTCTGATGTGTACATGTGAATGTAAATTGGTTTTGGTCATTTAATTTACATACCAAAGAGCCAGAAGAAGGTATAAGTTACTATAGGAGTGGGTAACTAACTTATTAATGTAGGCTCCTATTAGTCTTATTCCCTGTTCAGCCTCTCTCCTGACCATTCAGTTTATCAGCAACACCATTACAAGCTAAACATATTAAATAATTGAAATTTAGAGATAATACTTACAATGATGTGACTGAAAAACTGAAAAATTGAATGAATGTGGATATAAATTTCCCTGTTTACAATTCTAGATTAACTCACTTCAGCCATACGGTCTGTTTTGACAGCCCAAGGGTCAAAAGACTAAAAACCAAACTAACAAAGAGAAACGTGTCCTAGACCATTCAGAGTCTGGCCTATGAAATCAGCAGTAGATCTGCTCTTGACTTCAGTGGTGAAAGAACAGACTTGCAGAATAACAATCTTCTTCTTGTTCAAGATTTTTTAGAATTAATTCTAGTCATTCCTCTTCCTAGGGTTGTCTGGTTTAAGTCCAAGTGATTTTAATCACCAGTTATAACCATGATTCAAAACAGCCATCAAAAATAAGGTCTTTTTATCTTGGTTTTTATTAGTGTTTTAAAATAAATTTTCTTTTGAAACCTTCATTGTCGCTGGTAGTATAATCATTAAATGTGGGCTTGTCTTGCATGACTTCTGAAAAACAGCTATTTCAGGAAATAAGTGACTTTTAAAGTTGTTTTAGGGAATAAGGCAGCTTCTGAATCTCAGTATATATTTTGTTAAAAATAAACATACTGTATTTGTTACTTTGTAGAAATTTAAATTTGAACTCATTATCTGGATCAACCTGCAGTTAGAATGCAAATCAAAATTCCACCCAAATGCAGAAAAACAGTATTTAATTTCTTTCATTTAAATAAAACTACCTTAAGTCACTTGAAAACATAACAAAAGTATTTTAATGCAAGCCTACGGGATTTATTATACAAGTGAATTATGAATCACAATTATGAAGTGAACAAGTCATTGCATTGGGGCAGATTCAATACTGTCTGGATTCATTGGAGTGTGGAAAGGCATACAGAAGGATTTTAAGATGTTACAAATTGAATTAATTGCTGACCTCTGAAAAAATGTGTTTGAATGGATACTTAGGTTTGTTACTGCTTGGACACCTTTGACTCTGCTTGTACCAAAAACTTTCCAAAATTAGTGTAACTGGTAAAGATCAGCTTCCCTTCCTTTATTTATGGTTTGGAAAAGTTATAATTTCCTGCTTTTTCATTTCTTAATTGAATTTCCTTATGTTAGAATTATAAAAACTTGATTTCTCTTGATAAGAAAATAGAAACAGTGTCTAGGAAAACTCATTTCTGTGCAGGTGAAAACAAAATATTTACCTGAGAAAAACAATTGCCAAGATTTTCTCCATTGGATATTGTAAAACAATGGCCTATAGGGTAAGCTATAATTCTGTAGTTAATCTTGGGTTATACTTTGAAATTTTTCTTCCTATTTATGCCTGAGATTAAAATAGAATTTCTCATTTATACAGTTAATAATGACTTGATAACACTATTTTAAGATAATCCTGTTCACTCAATTTTAGAATGACAAAATTTTAGATACCATTTTAAAAATACTTTAAAATTATGTAAGTTTTATAAGGTGAAGTGAATCCAAATGATTTAAATAGTGAAAAAAATTGTTTTCTGACGGATGGATACAAGTAGTTTGGAATGTTTTAGTACATTTAATAATTTGTGTTAGTCTTTAAAGATATAGTAATAGCACTGTAACAAAAGTGGCCCTTCTGTAGCAAGACAATCTTGCAGAAAGCTGTATTCATTACGTCTTTGGACAGTTTGCATGAGTGATATCAGGCCTCCTTTCCTCCTCAGAAGAATTTTCAGAATTACCCTGGTGGACTTCCAGACCAACCCCTTAAAGGTGGGGGTGTACTGAATCACATAAGTCAGCTCATGCATCAGCTTTTCCTAACTTGGTAACTTTCAAACCTTACACAACCTAAATATCCAGACAATATCTGAAAGATTTCTTGGTAACCAGTTTTACGTTGTAATGCTTATCCTGCTTTATACTCAAGGTTAGTAAATTTTAATTGTTTTCTGTCAAATACATTATCTTCAGTTTTTCCAGTCACTCTCTACAGTGTTAATTCTTCCTTTACTGCCTAAATTCATTGGTAAATTCTAAGAATCTTGCAGAATATAACATTTTTGTACTAATAATTGTCTGTCTTTTTACTGTTATCGCAGCTCCTGCTTATAGTCATTCTCATTTTTAATTCCCCTTGAACTGAATTGTGTATATGAATCTGCTGTCTTATCCTCAGATAATCTCTTATGTTTAACATGATTTTGTAGAAGAACTCATGAACTGATTTCCTAAACACCCTGAAATCTAAGAATCTGTGTAGTATTTTCTGATTAAAAAAAAAATAGAGATGTAGTAAAAAACTCTACTGTCTTCAAGGATACTTCGTTTCATTTTATCTGTGCTGGTAAGCTGATGAGGTTCATGATAAAGATTCAGAAAAAGCAAGGCATCCAGTTTGTTATATGCAGTTGACAGCTATATACTCTTGTGTCACAGTGTCAGATGAAAGACATTAGTTAATGTTTTCCAAATGCTCAAGGTTTAATTATTCATTCACACACTCTTCTGAAAAAGTCCATCATCTCTGTTTTGTATATGATTTTCTGCACTTCACTGTGGTAATAGCTTTTTCAAGCTACTTTTGCCCCTAGAGTTCCACTTTGGTCTGCTTAGTTTATTCTCAAACTAGGTGCACCTCCAGATCCTACTTGTGCTCATTTCCCGATAAGCAACTCTGAAACAGTGTGTCCCTCTGAGCTTGCAAAACTAACCTAGTAATCTGTGGTCGTTACTCCCTTTTTGTTTATATGGTAAATCTTATTACAGAAACCAGAGGTTCAGAATTTGTTAAACGATAAAATAAAGTGTCAGCTTCAAGGTTCCACTGTTGAGTTTCTTAAATCTTTGGTTAGTCTACAAAACTGTTCATCTGCTTAGATACAATAAAAGGAGAGTTCACAGAACTGCTTTGAGCAGCTACATTTCCATAAATGTTTAGGGAATCAAAATTTATGTTCATCCCACCTAACTTCCTATGGGGTTGAGGAACCCAAGCTAGAAGTCAGCTGGTGAGGAGATGTGTCCTCTACAACAGCAAACTGGGTCTTGATCTGCAGAATCTCCCCATGGAAGAGTGTCTGGGCTGAGTGACTTCCTGAAGTGGGCTGTTAGTCTTTGTCAACTGTTCAGAAAAAGTAGGAGGAGTAGAGTTGTGTTGTAGTTCCCTAAAATGGAACTTCACGCGAAATGTACATTAAGGTTACCCCGTGTCCAGTGTTGAGACTTCCCCAGTCTTACTCTGCTGCCACACAGTGGGAGAATGAATTCAATTCTTTTTGCTCAATCTACTATGGCTTTGGAAGAATTACAAAATTCAGATATGGAAAATAGAAATTAATAAAGACATTCAGAAACCCAACCCTTCTTTATGGACTGAGGCAAATATACTTGACAGATGAGTGCAGAAATGCCTATGCAATAATGAGTAGGATAGGGACTGTGAATCAAGTGCAGCAATTTAGAGAGTATTGAGAGAAATTGAAATATATTTCAAACTAATAGAAGGAATATTTTTCTGCCAACACATAATAAAGATTTGGAATTCATTGCCACTAGAGTGCACAGAGGCTAAAACCGGAGCTTTGTATGACTCAGATTATTTCATAAAAAATAAGACCTTCCACAAATATTAAGTAGTTTTACTAGAATACACATATAAATATATATATTTCACACAGGAATAAAATAAATCTGTAGAAGTGGGATCGAACTCCCTGCACTAGCAGGTTATTCCATAATTTCACTGGACAGCTGGGGGGGACTGTGGTATCTACTTTTAAAATAAGCAGTAATGACCACTTCTATAAATATGTCATTGTATACTGTGTAATCCAAAGGTCTCATCTGGTAATCTAATTAATAATAGAGATTGAAGGCAGAGATACCGTAGCTGATATCTTCCAAAGTGAGCTACTAGCCAGCTCTGGAGTGCAGTACTCACTGGGAAAAATGATTCCCTCTTCTGCTGCCGATTTGTCTCTGCTCTCCTCTCAGATAGATACTGCTGTGAGAAGGACTTGTAACTCCTTTTCTTTCTACCCTGCACTTCTGCACAGGCATTCATTTGATTTTTTTAATGTAGATGTTTGAAACTTCCTTTTAGTCCTCAATGCTCTTTTAATGCAGTGCTTGGATGCTCACAGCATGGGTAGAAAGCAGAACTGCAGTTATATTTAGTAGAAGGGTGCTATTTGTTTGGGCTCTGCCTCTGTCCAGATGTGACTCCTTTGGACCAAATTGGCATGAACCTTGCATACATGGCTGTGGCAGCCAATTACATCATGCAGTCTGAACATGTGATAGAAGTTTTCTTGTAGTGAAGTAACTGCTTTACTTTGGTTTGCTATTTAGTTACTAGCTTGCATATTTCCCCTCTCTACAGTGCACCTCGAGATATTTCAAAGATTTCTTAGTATTTTCTAATATTCCCTTGACTCTAGCTAAAACTGAAGATATTTATAGTGGATTCGTTTTGAATGAATGTGTGTGTGATAGTTGTTTCAAATCTCTGGAGCAATCCTGTTATGCACTATATATATTTAGTAATATGTCAATGTATTTGTAGCTCTCCAGAAGCATGCATACTGAGTAAGTCTCACTTCTAATTGCACACATTACAGTGCAATGTCTTTTCTGTTGAGAACAACAAAGAATTACGAATCTAGAAAACAGAATAGGTCTGGAAGATCAGGCAGAAACTTAATGACCATATTCCAGTTCAGGTTCCATTTGAGTAGTGATTTACATAAATGCTTAACCAATGAAAGCCAGTGAAACAATTCAAATGTGAAGAAGTAAGCATATGCATAGATATTTTTACAGTTTGTGTCAAATACTCTCACTGGCAAAGAAACTCATATTGTAAAAGAAATAGCCTACTTAAGCATGTATCTTCAAAACACTTTCTTGTGTTCTAAAAACGGCCAGACTATGGTTGTGTCTGTCTGAGAGAGAAGAAAAAGCTTTATCTGTACTCTGCCAATGACCAGACTCACTACACCACCTTCAAAGCTAGGAAGAATTACTTTGGCATACTGCGAGGAAATACCTCTATTTCTTTTTGTCTGTACTCCATTAGGGTTTGGTGCTTGGTTTCCAGTTTGGACAGAAATTTTGTTCACCTGTATAAGTAACTAGGTTTTCTTCAAATTCTTTCATTTTGTGTGTGTTTCAGTTTACTTCCTTCTCTGCAAAAAAACTCATTGAAACTTCTACATTTTATTCTCAATTGTGACAAAGCACTATTTGATTACTGGAAATTGTCAAAAGCCCAGCTGGAGAAGCAGTGTGCTAAGTTCCTTGTTTAATCAGTAATATGCATTATTGAAGGTGTATTTTAGGTAAGTAATAAGTTGGTAATTGCAAAACAAAGCATTATGAGCTTTTAAAATTATTGCTGTTTCTTTTTTTGTTTTTATTAACCATTTTGAAGCATTTTATAACTAACGTCTCATGACAGTGACAGCAACCTGATTTCACTAAAGTTTCTGAGTTATAGCTAGGATCAAATACTATGATCTGTGATATTTTATTCTTTGCTTACATATGCAGATCTAAATAGTGTGTAGAAGCAACTTACTGCATCTTTGTACTCCAGAAAGAGAGATCATGATTTAAAACAAATAATTCTTTCAAGTGCTGGTGCTGATGCTGAAAAATTGGTTATGATGATGGAGGATGTTTGCTCTCCAGCACTAGTCACTTGTAAGATGATCTGTATTTGAAGTTGCAGTAAAACCTCTGAAACACTATATTTTTGAGTAGAGTGGTGTTGAAATCTGTATCCTGGTCCAAATTTTGCTCTCACAACAGTGTAACCTCATTGACTGTGGTGGAATTGCAAGTGTGAAGAGACGAAGACTGGATTTAGAGAATTTAAACTTTATACATAGAAATAACAGGTAAAATATAAAGAACGGCCAAATTTTGGTAGATATCATGGATAGTTTTAGATTAACACTGCACTAAAGGAGAATGTTGTCATAAGTGAATATTAATAGAGTTATGTCTAATTTTAAATCTGTATGTTTGAAAAATATTATAGGGTTCTTGATTATGAAGCAGTAAAGAATTTTAAGCCGTTTTACATATTTAAAAATCTGATCGAGTTTAGCAAGTGATCAATTTAATATGAGGATGCTTTGGCAAAACTGTCTGTGAAAGCCAAAAGACACATTGTGCTCTTGGTTGTTGTGGTGCATTCCACACCAAACTGATGAGCTTCTCTAGAGAACAGAATATGCCCCCACATCTTTTGTGGGTTGCAGAGGATGTAAAATTGAACTTAGATTTCAACATACAATAGCTTTAAGCAAAGAGTGTATCTAATAAAATTGCAAAGAGGGAAGTCTGTGTTGTAGTTAAGCAGTAGGCTGTCACTGAAGGAAAAAAGAATAAAAGCCTATAGTGTAGCACAGCAGAAAAAGGAGCAAGCTGCTGAAAGCTGGTTAATTTGGGGATATAGAGATGTCATTTCCTCCCTTTGCCAGGCTGTGAAATTCTTTGCAATTCCCACTGGTAAAGCTGCCAACACAAACAAAGGAAAAAAAAAAAAGGAAACTTCCGTGAAAGTTCTCCTTTGATGCACAGAAGAGCATACGTATTCAAAGGAATGAATTTATCAGCACCATGTTCATGCAAACCTTTTGGAAGCATTACGGGAAAAGTACAGAGGCTTTACTCTAAAGAAAGAAAACATGTAATAAGCTAATTGTGGTAAAATATTGTTAGAACTGTGTTTCTAAGGAATGATTTTAGCAAAATATGCACATTTAAAATTGTGGAACACTAACCTGCCCAGCAGTTACAGTGTCATGTAATGAATTGACAGTTAACGTGGCTCAGCTGTGCTTTCAGAGTACGCGTTCTTTACTAACACATTGGTGACTTCAAGTATAAATACAACTGCACAGAAAGAGATATGAAATCTTTGTGCCAAAAACAGTAATCATTTACAGAGCTTTATCCAGACTTCTGAAGAACATTTGTAAGAGAGTGTCTCATAAAGGCCAGGTTAACTGGCCAGCTAGGCTGAATGTCTTTCTGAAGCATCGTTAACTACATTAAGATTTTTCCTTCTGAACATATGAAAGATAAACTTCCTTCAGTCCCATACAGAGCTTTTCTTTACCTTTGTTTCGGAGAATTACTGCATAAGCTTTTGTAACTTTTTTTCCTGTTATAATTCCTTATTTGTACTAGTTCATTTTTAATGCATATATAAATTATTCAAGTTGCAGTGAAAGTTTATATTAAATAAAAAAGACAACTGAATTTTTGTCCCATACTTCTGTATGAAGCTTAGTAAGGGAGGTGAGCTCAATTATAATGCTGATTTTGTTGATCTGTTAAAGTGATAGCTGAAGAAGATTAGTTGCTAGAGAGTAGTCATTTATGGACTGTCTTTTTCAGGGTGAGTCAGCCATTCCTTAATTGCCTTGGCTCCCAAGTCAGAAGCTAAACACCATCTTTTCTCTCATGTAAAAAGCACTTCCCCTACCACGTTAGGCCTTGCTCCAGGCACAAATAAACAGCGTGAATCCTAGCTCTGTGCCCAGAAAGGTCAGGCTCTGTTGCTGCTGCTCCTGCTTTTGCCTGCCCCAGAACAAGAGCACTGCCTTTAAGTGGTTTCCATACTGCAGTTCAGGAATCTCTGCTTTAGTTATGGAGCTGCCAGTCAGCTTTCAAAATAAACAGTGAGTTAAAGCAAGGATAGAGCCCTTGTTTTATTTGAAAAATAGTTAATGTTGTTCCTCACACCATCATTTCTGAGCATATGCAATGAAGTGATGTGTTTCTGCATACACAGTCAAGGGAAGAGGGAGGAGGGCTGGTTACCTTGCACGAGCAGGACAAAAGCTGAAAAAAAAAAATCTCAGTAAAAGAAATGCAAGGTGTCTGAACAAATGAGAGAGAGAAATAGATATTATCTTGTTTACTCAAACTGGATATTACCTAAACTGAATCCTTGCAAAGGGCAGTAAAATATGAACACTCTTAATAAGTGTCTGTCAACCCATAAGGATAAAAATAATAGAAAATATGGTCTGCTGATCAGAAGTTCAAGTCAAAAACAGTTCAGCCTCTTATTTCCCTCCTAGCTTTCAAGATCTGTTTCAAAAACTTAACTTCCCAACTTTCACATAACTCTCTCCTGTGCTTATTTAAATAAACGTTTTATTTGGCCATAAAATAAACCATGAAGATTATACTAGAATTGACTCTGTAGAGCTGTAAGGAAAAAAAGGATTTTAAAATTTTAGTGTTGAGATCATATTTGTGCCCATCACTGAACACTGACAAATTACTGATTCTGGCTGGACACCTAGAAAATGTGGTCACAAAAGCATTGTTTTAAATTGTTTACGCTTCATATAAAGTATGACAACTTCAATTTAGGAGAAAGTTTATCAAAACTCTTCACATGATTTGTCCCTTGAACTTGATGTACATTTTGAAATGTTCAGGATTTTACTTTTTTTGTTTTAAATCAGAATATCAGAATCTTTTAAAATGTCTACTGGCAATGAAATGTAAGTAGTTTTTGAAGAAAATTTCATTGAAACCAGTGGACAAAACTGAGATGAAAATGCTGAGGCAGAAAATATTGTTTCAGTCTTGACAATTTTATTGTGTCTATAGTATTAATGTTTTAAGTTGAAGGTTAATGCCAAAGACCGAATATTTCAAGTTGAAGGTATGAAGATGTATACTTGCATTTTACAGAGTTACGTGCAGAAATAAATTGGAAAATGTGATTGAGGAAAAAAATATCAGGCAAATTAAGAAGACTTCCAAATCTAGAAAAAGAAATGCAATTTAAAATGTTTACAGTTTGTTGCTGTTATTAATTTATGCTTATAACATGGAATTCGTATGTTGATAAACTTTTTCCATTATTGCTCTTTGGAACACTGAAAATCTGAGGTACAGAGACATCTACTTTTGCTTTAAATTCAGCAATTTAGATGATTTCCAGCTGTCTTTCAATTTTTTTTTTTTTTTTGAGATTTCATCAAAGAGCTGTTATGTTTTGGTCAATAATAAAGAAAGCACACATCTCTACATCCAGCTGGCATCTGCCATTTTGTTCTTTTTCTTCTCTGTACCTGAGAAGCCGCTTTCTGCCAGACTGAGAGGAATAAAAGAGGGAAGGTGGCAGGGACTAAACTGAAATTTGCTCCACCAGTTGCCAGCTGGTAAGTGCCCAGGCAGAACATAACAGCTTTAGTTTTGACTAGAGCCTAATAAATACAACGTCAGCTTCTGAGAGAAATGGTAAAATAATGATGTTTTTATTTATTTCCCTTGCTTTTACAAACAAGCCCTCAAACAGGTAGGAGACAATCATGAAGTGTAATTCAAAGGATAGTTTGTCTTCCCATTAGATCTATGGAGTTTTGTAGAATTAGCACAGGTGAATCTTGGAGAAAATAAACAAACAAAGATAAAAAATAAGAGGTAATGAAGGCATCTGATAGAGATTTATAAATTTAAATTTAATTTAAATTTCTTGGACATGCACGGCAATTCAGATCTGAGAATTTATTTTTTCTGACAGTTCATAGCTAAAATGAGGAACTAACAAAGAAGCTAAAAGCAGTTGAGCTGGTTTTCTGACACAGTTGGGCTGGGCTGAGGCACCATTAGACCAGTGTGGTGAAAGGTTCATACCTTTAGGGCCTGTCATGACCTCTGAGACCCAGGCCCACAGCCTGGGTAAATGTGAAGAGGCCCTGAGGTAGGACGAAGTCACTGCCTTGCACAGTTCTTGTGATCAAAGCTCCTTCGAACCCTCTTTGAATGCAAGATCAGAGTCCACTAAAATATTTATTTGGCATTGAATTTGATCTCTAATTATGAAACTATTGACCAACCCAAAATCTTCTAAGCAGCCCTTTTTCAAAAAGTGCCTCTCCTTCTTGCATTCATTTGTCATTAGGCGTATCACTGTGTTACTCAAAAAGTGCATTAATTCAAAATGTGAAATGGTTGTGATGGCTCTCAGAATTCAATGAACAAGCTTGCCATATAGCAACAAAACATGCCGCTGTTGTGTGTTTTCCCCTCTAATCTATCTTGAAATACTTCATATATTGTATGATGAAATCTGAATGAATAGTTAAAAAAACAAAACAAAACTGCAAAACTATGTTCAAGGGAAGCTTGTGTTCCCATCAGGATCTGGATAAGAGATTAATGCTTACATAAATAAAACATTTTCCTTCTCTCCAGTTTCTCTACCTCTACCTAGAGGAAAAAGGACAAAAAGCAGAGAAAGTGTTCTTACCTCCACTGCTATTTTTATTAGTCTGCTAATCTGTGGATGTAACAGTACCTGTAGCTTATGCGGTCCTGAACATTACTTAAAAGGTGATGAGTGCTGGTGAGCTTTTGCTTTTGGGTTGATATTTTCTCTATTGCAGGCAAGCAGTAAACAACACTGTATGTAAAGTAAACTACAGAATAAGAAAAATCATTCAGAACGGAATTCCAAATTATATATCAAGCAATTTTCATTACCGTGACCCTAAACCAAACACTTTAAGTTGCAGAACTAACTGAGAAATTTAAAATACGTCGCATTTCCCACTTTAATATTTTCTAAAGTATGATATTCACTGATGTCTGTTACATTCTTGCTTGATTTTCTTTTCTTTTGTATTTATGTTCTTAGAGCGATGATGTAAAGGAAGGGTGTAAAGAAGCTTCCCATTTATGTGTCTGTAGAAAACAGGTCTGCCTTGGTGATCTCAATTCACAGATGAAGCAGTTTGTTTGTTACGTTACTGGTTTCCCTGTCCATCTGAGGAAGAAGGTCTTGCTGCAGTTGTAATAATTTTCTCCCATCATTATTTAACAGTATGTCGGTTGTTTCTTTGGTCCTTGCATTCTGGGAGCAGAGCAGTGTTGGTCTGTGGCAGGAGATAGGGAAGTTCAGGAGGACAGAAGTGAAGCACTGGGGAGACACTGACTGAAGGCCTCCAGTGCACAGAGATGTACTAAGGGGTAGGAGCATGTCCCTAAACTACCTGAGGAGCCCACAGCCTGGCTACTCTTCCTCTACCTGATGCCTGGTAGAAGAAGGGAAAAAGTTTTGTTCCTATCTACTACTGCGACGACCCTCTGCAGTTCATTGAGCGGTGACTAAAGTTTTCAGTAGGGCTCTTTGTATCTGTCCCATAGCTTTTAGTCTTCCCTAGGCAGCGTTTTCCATGATAGCTTTTTCCTGTTTCCCTTTTTTAATGGTGAAATAAGCAGTTCCTTGCACACCATCTAGCATTAGCAAACTTTCACATCTGATATTAGTTGTTTCAGCAGTTAAGAATGAGGTTATGAACAATGCTAATGTCAAAAACAACGTCTGAAAGCTGATTATGCTCTCCCCAATACTTTACATATGCTCCAGTGAGTTTTCATTGTCAAAGAGGTAGGCCTTTATTATGCCACATAACACAGTAAAATGAGGATTACTTGGACTTTCCGTGCATGAGATAATAGCAGCTGACAGGCACCTGTTTAAGGACATATATTGTATTCCTAAGCACAAGTATTTTATAAAAATCAGGGAAAATTTCAAAATAAAAGCTTTTGCACTTAAGTTTCCTAAATAGGTTTAGGTGCAAAAAAAGACACTGAGGAATCTGGATGGATGTATTTATTAGTGGCCCTTACAGTCCTGGCAGTCCGTTCTAATAATAAAGCGTGGGACCTGTCAAATGATGGCACAAATATCCTAACCTGAACTGACGTGGCTTTCTAGTCCAGTTCATCAATCATGTTTTATTAGCTTTAGCAGTGCCAAGCTGCTATCTGTCATTTGGATGTTGTAGTGGTGACAAAAACTGGTGCCGAAAATGTGCTGCAGGTGTAACTTTCACTCAAAGAGCGTTTCTGAGCAGCAGTCAGGTTTGGTTTGTATGGGGAGAGAGTGCCATCTTCAGTTTCACATCTCCACATGAAACATGGCTGAACTTGCGAGCATTGCGCTATGGCTAAGTGAAGAAAAAAGTATCAGTAGAATTTGGAAATGATTCTCAATTTTTATTTTTGTGGAATATTGGAATGACAAAGGAAAATGCTAAACACCATACTCTAATTCCATTATAAGATGCAGTCTGTTTAGATACAGCTGTTGTGATTAGCTATTTCCAGTGTAGTAAAGAAATTTAAGGTTGGACTTTGCCTTTTTGGTTTGCAGTCTTGTATGAAGAATTAACAGTTGCCAGCTGGACTGCTAAACACTACCAGCCAGTAGCATATTGTGTGCACAGAAATGAGAGCTAGCGGTCTGTACTCAGCTGCATTTAGTGTGTTTTGCAAGAGCAATCAATTCCCCGTATTCTTTCGGCATAGAATTGACTTGGTGTTTGCACTGGGGTCCTGGCAGTTGACCCTTGTTTTCCTTGGCTCTGTGTCATTTTGCAGCAGAGCTTGAGGACACTCCTCATCTCTTGTTTCCAGCATGTTAACATATTCAAGTAAATATTATCTGGCACAGGCATTATCCTTTGGGGAAGTATTTGTAAAAGTTTTAAAGTCCAGATCAAACAATTGCATCCATCTTCCTTCCTCCTGAATTTCTTTTATTCACAAGATGAATGTTTCTGGCAAAATTCTTTCTTTGATCTTTAGAAAGACTTTATTTTGTGCATATTCACAGACAAGGATAGCACCCATAAATATAGGTGCAGAATATATGCCCAGGTAGGGTATTTTAACACTTAATAAGACCTGGTACAATAAGGAGCAGATGTGTCACAGCGACAGCAGGCGAGCAGGGACGGGAAGGTGGTTTCATTAAAAGAGCCTTGGGATAAATGCAGCACATTAGATACCCACTGAAAGACAGGAGCTGTTGATGGGGTGACCTCTGAATGCAAGTCATCTTACTATAAACAGAAGGGTGTGGAAAGCCATTGGACAGAGCCAAGCGTGTTTACTATCCAGATCTCCTCTTAGTTAACTTAAGTAACCTGACTGCGCTAGGCTCAGTCTGACAGTTCAGGGAAGAACAAAGTGTCTTCAGTATTTCCACTTTAAAAAGTCATAGTCAGCTGGTGGATAACGTCCAGAAAATCTGTCTGGACACCTTAGAAGCTGAGCAGTGGAAGTTAATTAGTGCCGAACATCACAGACGGTCTTTTTTTCTTTTGTCCTGGAAAGAGACTTCACGCATTTGGGGACCTCGGCTCAGTTCTTTGAGGATAAATGAGGTAAGGTTATGATGGATTTCAGTTTGCAACACTGATGCAATTGTCACTTAGTGATATGGTGGGAAATGCAAGTGGGTATTAATTGTATAGTCAGATTGTATTCCAGAAAGCAGATTTTGTTTTCATTTTTGTACTAGCAGATTCCAACTTGTTTTGGGAACAACATAGTTGTTAATAGTGGCACTGGAATACAGCAGTTGGGGTAAGGCATTAGTCTGAATCCCTCAAGTACTTTGCTCTTTTGGGAGCAGCTTGTTAATAGCGCTGGAGGAGATCTGTTAAGTGCTGTAAGAAACAAAAGGTGTCATTCTGCAGAGTGCTGTGAGTGTTCCATTTTGTCAAAAATTTAAGCAGTTTGTTGGTTGTGCTATTCCATTGCACTATTCTAAGGGACACTTGAAGACTGGTATGCTGAGACAGGTGCCTAGATGTAAGTGGAGTTGAAATTAGTTAGCCCTAAACTATGAAAACTGTGGAGGCAAATAAAGTGATTTTAATTTACTATTTCATTTGAGTCCATTTAATCAATTTCTAACTTGATTAGACGTAAGTTTGGAACCAATAATGCTGCAGTGTAATTATACTAAAGAATCCTTCCTACCCCCTCAAAGCTAGCTGTACGTTTCTCTGTATCGTTATGTGTCGGTGACTTCATATTTGAGTCTCACTGCGCTGTGAATGTTTGAAACTTTTTAATAGGCTTTGTAATTACATAGGTAATTTTCCCTGAAAATAAACTTCCTTGCCCAGGGAGTGCAGGAGCGCGTGCATGTGTTTGCTATTGTGTTGCCTGCTTTCCTCTGCCATTGCGATGTGGCAGTGCTGCTGCCGGGCCGTGCTGGGAGGGCCGTGATGTGAGCTGGCACCTCCAGCCTGGCCGCCTGGGCGTCGGCTTCATCCAGGGAGACCTGGAAGGGGCTGTGCTGCAGCAGCGCTTCATGGTCCTGGGAGAGCCAGCAGCACTCCAGGGAAGAAAGAAAGGGCAGCCCTCTTGGTCCGTCTGTAAAATCTGATTTACTGCTATAGGGAACTGTAATGTTTAGGGGACATGTTTTGAAGAAAGGGATAAGTTATTACAGCCAATAAGTTCTTCGATTTTGTTTCTGGGGTCTGGTGAGCAGCAAGCAGCAGTATCCGATTACACGTTTCTTTTCTTGGACTGCTCACTATTTTCTGAAATGCATTTCAGCTAAGCAGCTTTTAACTGTCTCACCACCCTTCTTGCTGGTGTAATTTCTTTATCTTCTATGGGAAATCAAATGTAAATCCTAAAAAGATACGTAAAGCAAGTAACACTTTAAATTCTTGAATTAAAAACACAGCTCTCACCAAAGTGTGTGTTTTTCCGGAATAATTTTGGATTTACTGAACTGCTTAGTGTAACTTCTTAAATGCCATAACGAATCAAGTGGCACCAACCTGGTAGAAATGTGTGATAATCTTAAGCAAAAGAACTTGAATTTGGCTTTGGGGAAATATCTGTGTTTTTCTATGATCATGCAAACCTGCGTATGTGTGTTTGAGTCTGCATACTGGGAAGCTAATTTGTCTGCTACAGAAATTAGAAGTCTAGGTTATTTTATAAACTTAAACAGATGGGGATTTGATAAAATATCTGAGCATACTGTAAAACAGAGGAAACAAATGAAAACACAGTGCATACTATCCATCTCCTATTTGCATTATTGCCTATCTTTTAAATCTGCTATTTTCTTGTTTCCTTTGCAAGTAGCTGCACTTAAGTTTTATTGAAGTTTCATGTACTTGGGGAGAATATAGGAAATGCTTACCACTTTATTTTGTTTTAATTTTTGAATTTTAAAATGTGTTTGGTAAATGTTAGTTAGAAGGGGTCAAATTTTTAACATAGCATGTCATTTCAGTATTTTTAAAGAGAGGATGATTTTATTACACTTACGTATAAAAAGTATGTGAACAGTTTGTAAAATTTAACGCTTTGGATTATTTTCTACTTTTTGTATTTTATTTTATGAATCATATTTTCAATTACACTGTTGAAAAAATCCAAAAATATGCATTTCTGTGATAGTTTAACAGGTGATACAATATCTGAGTATCATATGCAGTTTATTTCTCCGTTTAATGCCATATTTCATCACTGCCCCTGACTTAATATACAATTAAACAATATTCGATTATATGTAAATATCTGAAGAAAATGTGAAGGTTTTTAAGAAGCTCATAAAAATTCAATTTTATCACCAAAAGAATTCAATTAAAAATATACATTGAAAAACCTGGACTGACTACAAGCATAGTTATTCTATTGTTTGCAATGGATTAAACAGAGTGGTAGGCAGTATCCCAGAATAGTAGAATTTACATATTATTTTCACTAGAGTTAATTGAAGATTTAGTTATTAAATATTAAATGAAAGTTTTCTATGTGTTCTCATAATTAATCTGTAATTGTTCTTCAAAATTCATTTCAGGAATATCTGAAGGTCATTAACTGAGCTTTACAATTATGCCACTCTGGCTGATCATCTGGTATAACTGAAAATAGTTTGGAAAGGGAAATAATTTGAAGCAGTTTCACATGAACAGAGGTTCTGTATATATTATGTATGTTTATTTACACACCTGTACACATATGTATTCTTGTGTGCTTGCACGTTCTTTTTATCAGAAGTTACTTTCTGGATAAAGGGAATTATCTCACGGTCAGGTTTTTGAGGCACTTGAAGTATTTCTGCTGCTGGCCCAGGTGAGCTCTGCATTCAATTAGGGCCAGAACTGAGCACCAAACACAGGCACTCCTCTGAACACTCAGAATGTTCACTCCACTGAAGCACAGTTTAACTTGATTGATACTCGTATTTTAAAGCAAATAAGGACTAATTTTTGCCTGTGGCAAAAAATCTTTGAAGTTTCATGCCTGCACTGAGGCTGGATTAGCAAAGCGGCAGGACTGTGGCTGGGACTGTGACCCTGTTGTGCTTGGCAGGTTGTGATGAATGGGGGAATCTTTCTTAACCTTGTGGCCAAAACATTCCAGTACCGCAGGTTGGGAGGCAGAAGAGAAGGGAGGGGGAGCCAAAAGATGCAGGAGGCTTGGCACGTTCAGGCAGGAGACAAAGGACACTTGCTCGATTATTTGAAAGAGGGGCCAATGTGCACCCTCGTTCCATCAAATATGGCTGTAAAAGCTGTGGGAGAGTGTGTGGCAGATGCTGCACAATATACTTACTGACAGTTGACCTTGCTGTATGAAATTCATCCTTCACTATTAAGCTGTCTCCTTCTGCTTTTGCTTTGAATGCTTTCAGAGTTTAGGGAATCTTGCTTGTTATATTCTCCTAAACAAAAGAGTTTTTTATTTAATGCTTGCGATGTATATGAAGCCATCCAAAGTAAATTGGAGGAACGCCTTATTCCAAGTAATTGCCTGTTGGTTAAAGAATTTACTGGAGGACTGCAAATATAAACAAAATGGTATGAATTGGGAAAAAAAAATTAATTGCATCTGGAAAGCTGATGTTGCTACTTTGTTTATAGAACATTTTAAAAAGTAAAATATACATTTTAAAATAGTAGTATTAATGAAAAATTGGAAATTTTGGGTGGGTTTAGTAGTATAAACCAGCCAAACTTTCAAACCTGAAACGAGAGGCAAAAGTGACTTGTATGTGAGCTGAAATATAATCTATCAAGGCATCTTGTGGTTCTTTGTGTGGCATTTTAATAGCTATGTTACCTCTGATGTTGTCCCTGTCGACTAATAATGAAAAATATGCTATTAGATGGTGGCTTGAGATTTATTTACATTCTTTATGTGTACAATATACTACAGCATACAGTATTTATGCTGTAAATACAGCTATTCTGGCTATGTTAAGAACTACAGTATAAAACAAAAGGAAAAAAGTATAGTCAATATTTTTATTGTGCTTTCTAATTATGGCTGTTGCTGTTTCTAGTATACAAACACGTCGCATTCCTCTATGTAGATAGAATTAATCGTTTATCCTTCTATGCTTATTTTCCCTGGATGCCATTTTAACATTGTGATAGTTATAGGATTTTTAAAGAGTGTTTTGCTGTAAATGTACCTGGAGTTTACCTGTTCATTAATATTATGTATATTAAAAATGTATATATGTAAGTGTAGTCTCACTAAATTGTATTTTATATTCATGCTACTTATTAGCATATAGTAACTAGGTGTACATTGCATATATTGTATTTTCCTATACACTTATTGGAAGTTACTTTCTCTGTAGTTTGTCTCACATAAATTATTGTTCTTTTTTCTCCACACTTTTAAAACAAAAGACTTCTTTCTTAGCAGCATTTTCTTACTTTTTTTAAAGAGTTCTAGAGGCACTGGAAACTAAACTAGCCAGAAACTAGCTATATTCTGTTGCATGATGATACAAATGCATATGAATATCTTTGAATTATGTCTACTTGTTTGTGAGATTTTATACTGCAGTGTTGTGTGTCACTTTGTCTTTCTTATAGCAAATTATTTTGTTGCAACTAAGACAATATTTGGGCCGTAAAAAACTGATTATCTTATTTTGACCATCAAGTAGTTTGAGCTACAGATAATTTTTTGCATCCGTACTCTAATGGAAGTGGATTGCCAAGCTTTTTGATTATCTTATTAATGTTACAACAGCTGCTAGAAATTATTACTACAATACTAAGCAAAGTAGCATTAGTAATGAGGGAGAACAAAAATGTATGGTACTGAAGAAAAATGATGGCTATTTACTGTAGATGTACAGGAGATTTATTTGGTAATTTTCAAGGTGGAATGTGATGCTTAAAGGTTTATTACCTATGCTCTCTACTTCCACTTGTTTTTCAGTCTTGAATGCACATTTTTTGTGATTTGTAGTGTAGTCATTTGTGTATATTTTAAGTATGTCTTTTTAATTGTAATAACTTAAGTGCATTGTACAAAAATACTATCATTGTACAATTAGCAGATGACTTTATCTTGGACTATTTTCTTAGATTCTTAGATTTCTTTTCTTAAATTATCTATTTACATTTGAATTCATAGATACTACCTGTTGAAAAGCCAGATACTTACGAATGAACATCTTTGATCTACCATCAGGAGAAAAACTGCAGTGGAATAGAAGGACAGGTTTTTTCATTTTGTGTTTTTTAAACTTCATTTGAATATTGTTTTATCTTGGTCTCCATCTAATTCCCATCTTCCAGAATGCCTACAGGACTCTGCCAACTGATAATGGGTAGGCAGGTGCTGAGCTAAGATCGTGTTCATGTTACCTACTCATATTACCATGATCGTCCTCCCTCCAACCTGTCTACTTGCTCCATCCACCTGTTGCTGTTTGGCACTAATTGAGCCCCCCTGCCCCCAGCCTACAAAGGCATATTCACATGCTTACCTTCTTTATTCTGAATTGTTCTCTTGTGAATAGTGGGCCTAACCACCACGTTCCTATTTAGACTGATGCTTAAATCTTTGTAGTTTTGCCCTAAGCTTGATGACTCTTTAGCTCAGGAAATTCCTTTTGCTAAAGAAGTTAATACAACATGGCCTCAGCTAGCCACTGCTGTTACCCTTACTGCTGTTGAAGTGAGGGAAAGGCACCACTGCAAGCCCGTATCTAGATAATTTCCTGCAGTATGTGCTGTTAGTCACTGCCTTTTGCTCTCCTGTATCTTAGTACATGTACGTATCATGGAAGTTTTCCTGCCTTTCAGAGTTGTGAAGGAGAGCAGTGAATTACTGTCATTCTTTCTGACAAAAATAATCAATACACAGAATAAGAATTTTCCTTTTTTTTTTTCTGTCAAACATGCTATAATTCAACTGGAGCTGGAGAAGCCAAGAGTCTGGAGTGACACTTTCCTACAGCCACAGGAAAGCCTTCTATTTCCTGAGCCTGTCCATAGCAAAACTACTCAATGGCCAGTTACAATGTTATTTAATTGAAGTTGATATTTTATGTACATTCTGTGTTCAGGTCAGGATGTGGAAGGGAATGCTTTATTAGTTAAGTTAGTTATTCACAGCTCGAAAAAGATCATCTATCAGTTACAGTTTCCTGTCTTTCTAGTACTCTTTCACATACAACACTATCCACTGAATACAGTTGACTCTCCTAAGGCACGAGGAGAGCTCCAAAAGACACAGAAGTGACTTCTTAATAGGTGCACTAAAAATTGTAATGAAAATCTGGATAGGTCGCACAATGTGGGTTGTGCTGCCAGATTCTGTAGGTTAATACACTGATCTCCTGCCTTTGCATTGGCTGTATTTGCCCTAGCTGTAGGAGCCCGGAGCTTGGGATAAGACCAACAGTGAAGCAAAGCTGGCAGAAAGTGTGTATGAGCAAGAGAGAAAGTGATACTGACTGACTTTGCTTGGAAAAGCTTGTATCTACTCTGTAGAATTGAATAATTCCAGGTTATCGTGTGGCTGAATCTGCATATTGTGCTTTCAATGGACAAAAGTATTCAATCCTATACTATCAGATAGTGATTCAAGTCAGGTATTCATCTTTTCTTAAATTGCCCGGACTTCCATGAAGGCTTTGATGCTTGAAAACAAATTAGCACAAAGCTCACATCATGTCAGTATTGTCAGCACTTTAGATCTGTCTTTTTTTCCCCTAAACTACATTCTCCAAACTTTTTGAATATGGTTTGAAGTCAAAGTCCTTGTCTTTAAAGCCTCTTTAGCTCTGGGATGAATAATGCAGCTGATGCACGTGCACCACCAAGACAGTGAAGCTGGTGATGTTGTGGATAGATCTTCCCCAAGGCTGACCAGGGATCAAGGATTGAACTCTAGGGACCTAAGAAACTGAAGATTGTTGACCAAGACCCAGGCATATTTTTAGGAGCTGATCACTTTTAACCTTAGTACATAACAATATGTATTTTAAAAATACAGAAGACAAACAAATGGTTAGAGGGAGAGAAGGACTTGTCTACTAAAAAAAGGACATTTTACATGTATGTATTTCATCATCTGTGGTGTGGTTGAATATTTGATGGATGTGATCATGTTTACTGTACTCATGAAGACACTTGGTTGTCGGTGTGCTCATAGGTAGAAGACAAGATAGTGAAGAATACAAAGGAGGAGATGGTCAACAAGGCCATTTGTTTAAATTTCTTCTAAATGTGGGATGGAAAAACTGTGGCAAGTGTTCTTTGAGATTAGAGGGAAAAGAGCGATTATTTTCTGGAGGGGCAAAAGACTTGGGAGATGAGTCAGCCGTTGTTACCTGGGAGGTCGGCACGTAAACTCTTGACTAAGCTAAGAGAAAGCTGGATCTCAGTGAAGCATCAGCATCCTGAGAACAGTGAGGCTCCTTGTGGTAGAGGTACTGGTCTTGTGGAAGAGAAATCAGCATTAGCGTTGTACACTGCACTGTTGCTGGTACAAGATGGTTTCCGCATGAAAAGAAAACAATATACTTTATTATGCTTTATGACATGGTACTGTATGCCTCTAACAAAATATCTTGAAGTATTTGCATGATGTGTTTGCAACATGGCCAAGTTAACACAGCCATAGGAACATTAACTTTTGAACTTCCTGACTTTCATTGCTTTAAATATCAGCTTCAAAGTTGACTTTTTTTTTTTTCTTTGCATTTTTTGGCCTTGGTTAGTTTTGAAAAGCAGAAGGGATGAAAATAAGTTCAGGTTTTCTGAGGGGATGCTGAATTTTATGCATATAACAGGAGATGACTTGTTATTCCTCTGAATATTGAATTATCACTCCAAAGCATTTTTGATACACCTAGTTTGCTTATGATATGTCTATGGAGCTGGGAAATCACAAGATTAAATCTAGACAGCATTGCATAGTGTGACTCTTTTCTGCTGAGAAAGAGATCAGTGATGTCTGCGAATGTTGAGATTTAAAAAAAACATGCACTTAAAACTAATTCAAAATGATGTGATTGTAACAAGTCTGGGGGAGATCATGGGGCCATAACTGAAGTAAAAACAGGAAGCGTTTTTCAGTATCTTCTAGCTGATTTCTGGTTTGTAGACACGGGGGAGGCACCAAAGATGCACTTACAGAATCACCTGCCCTGACACATATTGATGATTTGACATGGCAGCTAAAGGCTGCAGGCTTATCTTCTTTTCTTTTTTTTCCCATTTTTTTTCTTTATTTTAAAATTATTTAAAACAAACAAAATACAACAAGTGAAACAGGGAAAGAGAGGGAATGAGAGAGGGAGAAAAAAAAAAAGGTGGGCAGCGGGGGGAGAGAGATTTCCAGTGCTAGTGCTTTGACATTATTTCTTCCTGCATCTAACTTGGACGGTAAGTGAGCTGCTCCCTTTTCCAGACTAGTGAAGCTTCCTTGCCTTTGCGACTGCTGAATGGGGAGCTTACTTGGTGTCTTTCTTTCTTTCTGGGAAAGGAGCCAGCCTGATAGCCCATCCTCCCAACAGGACAGGGGAAAGTGTTCTATGAGCTCTGAGCTATTAGGTAACTGATGCTGAAACAAAAGGTGCTATTGTGGTATGGCATTTGCCCTGCCTGCCCCAACAGTTAAGGGAAGGCATATTTCCTTCTTTCATCTAACAAAAACAAAAAGAAAAAAATGTGTTGTCCCCCCCCTCCCCCCAGTGCATGTATAAATGCATTTCAAAATGTAGAAGACAGTATTTTACATGGTCCAATGACTTAAATTTTGAGTTGACTGTCACACCCTTTGATATTTTTGAAAGTGCACTTGTGCCAAAGGCAATTTAAAATGTGTTTTAAAAATGTTTTCAGGTATAAAAAAAAAAACTTGAAAGTAGCTTAGAACTCTGAACCAAGTGAACCCATTAATCAGGTTGCAAAAACAAACATGTAAGAAACCCTTCCACTAGTAAGAATGTAACGGGGAAGGAAAGTTTTGACCCCAAAGATAGCCTATGAATGAGAAAATTGAGGAGGTAAGGTTGTCTCAGATTTTATCAGTTTATGCCATGAATACATCTTAATGTGACCTCCTGTAAAACTTTGCAAATACAAACCTAGTTTTGTGTTAGGTATATCCTTCTGATTTAAGTAGCACAAAGGCTTGTGTCAGCCGTAAGACTGTGTAGTGTTTGTGAAAGAAGCAATCATTACGGTCGTAAGCAAATATAAAAAAGATATTTGCCCAGATTGATTAAACCCCTAGCTACTTCACCTTCTATATACTGTGCACACCAGCAAAGGGCTCTGGTGTGTCGATACTCATCATTCCAGTCTGGTGCAATAAGCACGGGAAATACAACACAACTTTGCAGCCTCTTGGCCTGTCTGTAGTCTTGTTCCTGTCAAAGTTTCATCCAGTCTATTGTCTATAGGTGTCTGTAAAGGAGATCTGAAAAATTGTGGCAGCTATCGTGTCATCTCAAGAAGTTGAAGTATTTAACAGATCAGTATGCACTTTGTTAGTGATAGCTCCTTCTTCAAATGAGTAGTCAATGACTGGTCCAGAGAAGCTGAGGCTCTGAAGCACAGAAATTTAGCAGGAGCCATCTCTCTTCATTATTGTAGTTAATGCTGCAGACAAAGGGAATTTCACGGAAGACTTGATGAGTCAGACAAGCTGTGCACACCGTCACTGCCTGGCAGCACTATTCCATTTCATCAATATTTTCCCCACTACATATTCAAAAAGAGGAGGAAAAAATACATAACATCTGGATATTCCATTCTTTACTCCAAAGATCTTATCTGAATTTAATCCCTCTTTTGGAGGAAGTGGAGGAAGACTCCAGAGGTATACGTAGAACAGACTGTGGACATAAAATGTGACATTTACACACTTACTTAGTCTTCATAATGCAGATGTTTGGCTGAGACCTACTCATCTAGATCCTCTTTAATTGTCAGTGGAGAGTAGCAACCATTACTCATAAATCATCTTTGTTTGACATGGAAGACCACTCTAGGTCAGGTGGAATACATCTGTTTCTTCCTTTTAAGTGCAAAGGAAGCCTGAGGTGACTAGTGTGAATGTAGATGCCCAAACCACAGGTAACTGACGTTAGATATATCCTTTCTGGTCTTTTCATTACAGCTTGAATGTACACAAGCTGGCGTGCAAAGCAGTGTTACCACTGTATTGCTCTGTGGAAAGGCAAGAGGAAGACAGGAGGATAGCTATGATATATTTAGTCATGAACATGTCTATGGAAAAGAGAATGTATGGAAAATAGAAGGAAGCAACAGTGCTGCAGCGGTGACTTCCCCTGCTCCCTCCCCTTGCTTGCACCCACAGTCAGTGTCACATGTGGATGCTCCCACACAGCATCCAGAGTGTTCTTATGTCCCCCATGTCTAAAGGCATAGAAAATTATCTGTTGTCTTTAAATACGAAATCTCATTGCCCATATTACATAAAATCCAATGATCAGCTTTGGTAGTCTGCTTCCATACTCATAGCTTTTAAATAATTTCCGTTTTACTGACATTTTTCATAAACAAGAAAACAAAAGTTTACCATATGAAAAAATGGACCTATTTGGATTAGAATCATCAGTTTTAGCTGGCAATATAACAATTTCATTATTAAGAAAATGGAAGTTGCCATTAAATAACTAAAACCAGATAAGCAGATGAGCTGAAAACTTATTTTCACTGTCGTGTAGCTCAAATAGATTTTATTTAAAAACAAAATAAACAAACCGAAAAAACAAGCCTACACAACCTTAACAGTCAACTCAATTCACTCTAGTAAATTTCATCTAATTTATCCTTGAATTTGATTCTTATAGAAAGTTCGAGATTGAAATTATTATGCTTTTAGATCTAATGAATCTAAATATTGATAGATCTAATATTCATCTAGTAGATCAATAAATCCACTCCACAATGTGATTCAGGTAAAATACAACTATGTACTGTTCTGCACTGCGAAAAATTGTGGAAAAAGTCCATTTTCTATTGCGTTAAGGTCTGTCACCAAACAGCAGCATCTGTGTTTCTTCTTTTAGCTAAGTCAGAAACCAAGTTAAAATCTGATATTAAGTAACTTGTGTTGTACTATTTACATTTTCATATAAATTCTCCCCTTTACTCTTACCTCCTTGATGTTGTGTCATGCTCATGCATGCAGACCTACTTCATTCAGACCCAAAACATTGCAGGCTCTATTCATTGCATGCCCACCAATTAGAGGGGGGTGTATTTGACACAATAAGTGAGGGAGCTCAGCAGATTCATTGCCAGAATAATTTACTGCTGATATTGCAAGATTTTTCAGCTGTGCTTATTGTAAGTGCTAGGAGGGATTTCTCACCTGTGTTGCATTATGAGTTTAATACTATGAATGTGTGTGCAAGAACACCTCAGAGCAGGACCAGTTTATGTTTTAACATCTAGTGTAATGAGGTCCAATAAAATCATGTTAAAAGGATGTTAACGTTGCAAAGCAAAACATCAGAAGCAAGGAAATGCCAGAATTAATATGGCCTGTGGAAATCCAGTCTCTTATGCATTATGGTGCAGCTCTTGTTACATGACATACTAGGCTTTCCAGGGGATGTCTACTTTTTTCAGTAAATGTGTAGTTAGCTTTCTCTTTTTATGTTTCTCAGTTTATATTTGCTAAACATGAAGGACGTAAACTTCACAGTGAATATAAAATCACTTTGTCATGCAGATATTTTTATAAGTATTAATTCAAGTTCTTCAGTGTTTAATAAATGCATCTCTTTTTCATGCTGCAGTATCAGATGCTTAAAACAGCATTCGTGTTTGAAATTTGAAGAATGAAGGCAGAGATTAAGGCAGAAATTGTATTAAGTGTTCACTAAAGTTTTATCCAATCTGAGGCAAATTAGATCTTCATTTTTCTGGATAAACATAACATTTGTACACCATCTTGTAAGTTCAAAGTACAGCTCGCCAGCATGGATCATTAACTAGATCTGCAGAGCAGATGGCATACCAGAAACAGCCTGATATTCTGTGCAGACTGGTCGCTAAAACCTTTACTAGTAACTTTTGCAAATAAGCAATGAATGCTCAGGCTTGTTGCTGTGAGTTTTACTCCCAAATCTTAGAGGAGAGTAGATCAAACTGTGCTGCTCTGTCCCATCCCAGCCAGCCCCAGCGCTTCTCCACTACCCACCCCCATCCCTATGTTAGCTATTCTTTTTTCACTTGGTTTCTGCCCTCCTCTGATTTTGTTCCATGCAGAACCCTTTCTTCTTTTGCTCCCTGATTTCTATCCCCTCTCCCTGTGCGGATTTTTCCTCCATTCCTCTTACTATTTGAGTTTATAGGATTTTTCTATTCCATGACATTGCCTGGTTATCGTCATGGAATAACATTGGACTGACCAAGTGAAGAAGGACAGTCCCTTTCCTGATGTCACACGAGCTTCTCACAGTCAGGCGAAATAACTGTTAATTCTTAATTTGCTCTTGGAGAGCATTCAGTGCAGACTGGGTCTTCAAAAATTCAGAAGCTGAAATACAACAGGACTCCAATAATGGTGTGAAAACAGGACTTTTAGAAGCTTATAAACTTAAATTAATTTGGATGCCATTTCATGGAGATGATGATTGCTGGGCACCAGTACAACTTGTACTTGTGCGTTTCCAGTTTGGGGGTTCTGCCTCAAAACTTACAGGCACTAAAACCTCTCAGCAGCATAGTTCTGTGACTTAAAATATGAACAAAACAACTTGTTTTTTTGATTGGATTTAAGTATTTTTAGCTGAAACATTTCAAATATTTTTTTATAAGGAGCCAGGGTAGAAGATTTCAACACCATTTGGTAAAATTCAAAACCGACTGAAACCGATACCTTACCACTCTACTGAATGATTCTCAACATACATATGACTGAAGTGGTGAGAAAACCTGTGTAAACAGACAGAAAAAAAAAAAAA